>VZSR01002145.1:362023-454175 GCA_013398615.1 Brachypodius melanocephalos | reverse complement strand
GCCCGGCCCCGCTCTGCCCCCGCGGGGCTCCCAAGTTGTGCCCCGTCCCTACAGAGGCTTCCTGAGCTGTCCCGGGTCGCGGGCTGCGGGTGCGTGCGGCTGCGGGCTCTGGCGTGTCCTGTCCCGCAGCCGGCGGGCTGGCTGCACGGAAGGGAAAAGCCGAACTCTTTTTATGGATAAAAGCAAGGAAAAGAGGGAGCCCATTGGAAAGGGTCAGCACACGCAGTGCCTGCTTCCCGGGAAACAGTTCACACTGCGCCTGCCTACGGTAAACTTGAGCAACGTTTTCCTTTATACGGCCCCTTTGTCAGTAGTTTGCAAAACTAAACTGACTTCAATTATCCACAAAGAAATTTTCCATTCTAAGTATCTATCTCTGATTGACTTTTGGTTTTTGGCTGGGAAAATATGCTGAATTAAATGGAAAATAAACTGATTAGAAAAACAATCCTTCTCACAGAAGGAATGGGATTTTTAAAAAACCCCCAGATTTTCATATGAGAATTTCATTCTACCTATAAACATTAAGGAATTTACAAACCGAAAACTACCCTGAGGAATGGCCACTGAAGGCGGCAAGCCCCAAATCGTTGTGAAGTGGGCTGTACTGGTTTGTGGAGCTCGGGACTGACTCTAAAGCTGCCTCTGTTTCCCACTGCCTGTGCTGGGCGGTCAGGGCGATGCCTCGTCCTTGCTCAGCATGTGACTGGTGGCCTCATGCACTGCACGTTCATCTGATCCTCCTCTGCAGATGCAAGGAGTCATTTCCTCCTGGGCTTTACCATGAACTCATCCCTGTGTTATCAGAATTCCTCACAACAGTAATGAGGGTAGTGTCATCACACATGAGCAGAAGATGTATACAACTATGAGCAGAAGAGGTAGATAAAATACAGATGTAGATGAAGCCTGGGCAAAAGAAATCACCTGAAGCTCACCTTTGGGTAGATGTAGCTCATGGAGGGACAAGTTAATTTCTCATGGAACTGTTCAGCTGCTTTCCAATCATCTCTGCAAACTGCCTCACCGGCTCCTCCCAGCTCCAGCAATGAATGAAGGAGTTTTCCCACCAGGAATGCCTTCCATCAGCCAGCCCAGTTCCCCAGAGGAGCTACCCAGGCTGCTGAGCTCAGCCTGTGTGACAGCAGCGGCAGCACTACTGAAAGTTACACAATGCACGTGGCCTTAGGGGGCTCAGTAAGAGCTGCTCCAGGGCTGACTGAATCTGACATCTCCCAAGTTCTTCCCTCTGTAGCCTGGACATATTCAGGTATACTTTGCTTATGACAATGTATGTCAGATTCAAAAACCGGGTTGTCTGCAAGGGGCAGTGCTCTGACTGACTGAGGGTGCTTGATTGAACACAACTTTCGAAAGAAACGTTTTCAGATGCCATACAATAGTTTAGTCCTGTGCTGGGTTAATGCTTTAGCAGGAGGCAAAACATTCCTTCTTCTGCCTGCTCACATCTTTTGCAACACTAATCTCCAAGGAGAGTTGTTTGTTTGAAACCTTGAGTTCTGTGGGCTTTTGACTGCTAAGCTGGCTCCTAGCTTTGGCAGCTTGCAGTAGAAATCAGTGCCATTAAACATTCATATCTGAGCAATGTTTCCTGATTAAATTTATTTATTGCAAGTTTTTGGACCTGGCTGATGGAGCAGCTTGGGTACACGTCTAGAATCCATCAACTGTATATTCATCTACCTCTGGAGGGCTTTATGGAAGGTTTTTTGCTGAATCATTTGACACTGTTACTGGGGACAGGGATAAACCAGAACACTTACATTATCTGGGTTGACTTTGTGAACACTTTAAGGACAGTGTTTAAAACATTGCATATGTGTCAGAAATATCAAGAAGTCCAACTTCTACCCCGTTATGTTCCACACTTGGTGGGAAGAGCAGGCACTGGGCTAGCTCCACAACCCTGCCAGACACAGGCCTCAGGGGCTCAGGGCACCAAGAGGCAGGGTGGCTTGGTCCGAAGTCAGAGCTGTCCTCCCTGTCAGGCTGCCCAGCCTTGAGGGCTCTGCTCAGAGCTACGCTGGTCCTCCTCCCCTGGGCTACTCCTGACAAGGACCCACGGGCAGGAATCTCTTCACAAGAACAGAAGGCTCCTGTGACTCCTGAGCAGGTGGCACTGCAGGTGGCACTGCTGGACCTGCCACATCCAGCCCTGCACTAGGGGGACAGGGGCCTCTTCAGTTCCCATCTGTGGAACTTTCAGTCAAATGCTTTGACTGATTTTTTTTTCATCTTCTCTAAACATTGTACATAACTAAGGAGAATTTAGACCTTTGGTGTCCTTATAAGCATATATAGTTTCCAAGGTGAGCCTTGTTACCCGTGTTGAAGGAATGCCCAGGGCATTTTATCTTCTAATCTGTGTATTATTTCCTGTTTAGTCAGTGCTTTAGATTGCGTTGGATGATACTCAGATGGCACAGATATTGATCTCTACTATGTTGTGGCTGTAGTTGGGCCTGAAGGAAATCACTCTGAAACATTCTGAGTGGTGAATTTGGATAACACCTTAATCATAAACCTGGGCTGTTGCAAATGCCTTTCTTTGTTTTGAGAGTTATTGACAGCATTATATAAAGTTTGAATTGGCTTAGATTTATTTAGATAAAATGATGATGATATTAATATATAGACAGTGAAGGAAAAAGCAGCCATGTTTATGGGGCTCATCATCTTTCCTTATAACCACCCTTCCCCCCCACACAAAACAGACAAGATGTGAAAGGAGATGAAACATTTCCATTTGAGGATGACGCTGCCTCACAATGGCACAAGGTTCACCTAATAAATACCCTACACATATCCTATACTAGGGATGTGATGGATGTTAAAAACCACTTCAGCTGTGCAGACATGGAAGAATAACTGCAATAGTGCTGGAGATCTGACAATCTCCTTCCTGCTCTTCTGCTTGTTTCCTTTCCAGCTGTGCAGCAAACAGTTTTCCTGTGCTCAAACCATCCTCAGGATTTCTGCATCCCGTGACTGGCAGCGAGTTTAGCTTTCTGGCAGTATTCATCTCTGTGACTTTTCCCCCAGCTCAGAACTGACTCTCATTAATTTCCTGACTTTTCTGAGGTCACACAACCCCTGTGAGCCAGGGCATCACCCCCAGCGCTGGTGGCTGTGCAGAGACTGAGCTCTGTGTTTGCACCCTAGGTTGAAAACTCTCAGCATCCATCTGCCCCAGCTGGGCTCCACAACTCAGCTTCCAGCACATGGGAATTCTGCTCTTCCCTCACTCTGAATAAGCAACTTTTCAGTTCAGGCATCTGAATAATCTGTCTGGAGTCACTGGAATATGTGACTGCCTAAAGTTTTATCTCCTGCTTAAATACTTGGTTGCTCAGGGCCTAAATTACAACTGAACATAAATGATTAAATGAGTGTTAATTCTCCCTTTTCAGGCTTCACAACAAATAAGAAATCCCCACAACTGTGCTCACATGAAAGCAGGAGTTTATCTCAATATTTTCATTTTGAAATTCAAGCACTGAACTCAGAAAAACCCACAAGGGTGAAAATAATTAGTGCTGTTTCTTACTGAACCATTCTGACTTTGTAATCCTTTTATTTAGGGTTTTAATGATGAATAAATTCTTATTGTAAATATTTAATCATGGAGAGTGGTTAAGCAGGACGTGTGTGATGAACAGGTCTCACACAGATCTGCTGACACGGCTGAAAACTCGCCCATTCCTCCCACAGCAGCACCTGACCTCCACCCTGGGGCGATGCTGACAGCAGGTTCACGGAGTCTCAGACACCCCCCAGGTTCCTCCTGGTTTTACCCAGTAATTTCCATACTGGTCCAGGAACTTCAGCACGACTCAAGGACAGTTTATGTTGTGCCAATAATGCCAGTAATTCATAATACTTCTACTATAACAGTACTTGCAGCTACAGATGAGCTCAGGGGAAGACCCAAACCCTTGCTGGGCTCCCGGGGCTCACACCTGGGCTGGCTTTTCCTGGGGTGCTGCTGCATCCCGTGGTCTTCACTTGTGCAATCCGAGCAGGTCCAGGTTTGAGCTCCAGATGGGGCCGATGTAGAAACACGGGGCAGTACCAGCTGTGCAGGTCTCTCAGCAGGTAAGAACCTGACCTTGTGTGGTTTGCAATGGCACAGGGAAAAACTGTGCAGCAGGCATGGGCTGCACTCAGCTGCAGAACCTGCTGCTGAACTGCTGAGGAACAGGGGGAGGGAAAGGTCCATCCAAAGTCCATAGGCTGCAGGCTGAGGTCTCCCAGGTCTGGAGCAATGGCGGATGGAGTGACAAACACTGAAAACACCACCACAGTCTGCTGCAAATATGGTCTGTGACTAAAATACCTGCTTGGAATGATAAAATTTAACCTACAGAATACACAGTGAGACAATTCTCCCCTGAGAACTGGAATGGCCTCTGCGTTACCTTTTGACTGCGTTCAAAGCCGTGCCAAGTGATGAACCCTGGAGATGACATCTACTGAGCGATTTTGACCCGACCGTGTTCTTCTGCATAAATGAACCGCCGCGACAGTGCTGGGTGCGCTGACACCCCCGGGGCAGCGCTGACACCCCTGGGACAGCGCTGACACCCCCGGGGCAGCGCTGACACCCCCGGGACAGCGCTGACACCCCCGGGACAGCGCTGGGCTCCGGTTCCCGGGCCGGTGTCCGAGGCTGCCGCTCTCCGGCTCCGGGACCGAGCCCGGCACCGCCTGGCAGTCCCGGCAGCCGCCGGCAGAGGGAGCCCCGCGCAGCCGCATCCCGGCAGCGATCCCGCAGCGATCCCACAGTGATCCCGGCAGCGATCCTACAGCGATCCCGCAGTGATCCCGGCAGCGATCCTACAGTGATCCCGCAGCGATCCCGCAGTGATCCCGGCAGCGATCCTACAGTGATCCCGCAGCGATCCCGCAGTGATCCCGGCAGCGATCCTACAGTGATCCCGCAGCGATCCCGCAGTGATCACGGCAGTGATCCTACAGTGATCCCGCAGCGATCCCACAGTGGTCCCACAGTGATCACGGCAGCGATCTGCCCCAGTTCCCCGGCAGCGATCCCGGCAGCGATCCCGCACCAGTTCCCGAGGGTCAACCCTCTGATGGATGGGAGCTGGTGTATTTAAGGGAGATTATTACAGGGCTGCTGAATAGCAGCAGTCGGACTGGTCTGGAGCAGCGCTTGGCAGCCGTCAGGCCGCTCTCCAGGGAGGCTGTGACCTCCGAGGGACGCAGGAACTGGGCTGCAGAAAACAGGAGGGAAAATATTTACTGCTCCCTGCAAGTTCCTTTAAATTGAGGACTCAGCAGAAGAACTCTTAATAGACCTTTCTTGCCTTTGATGACTTAACCAAAGCTGATGCAGTGCAAGGGGAAATTGGACACATTCCGCTCTGTTTGCTACAGTCAGTAAAGATGCAGAATATTAAAAATAAAATGAAGTTGTTAGAAAAATTACAAACCTATCATTAATGTCTGAACATGGCTTAAACCCACACAGGAGTGTATTAAGCTCTTCAGAGACAGTCTCTACACAAGGCCAGTGCAAACATTAACTAAATTCTGTGTCAACATCCACTTTTATTTTTAAGCTTATGGCAATATATATGTGAAAAAGAGAAGTGCTTGAATGGCACAAGCTAATTCATTCTGATAAAAGGCCTGAGAAAGGGGTTTGTTTAGATTTATGATAAACAGCTTCATGGTTCATAAAAAGACAACTTTCCTTTTGCTCTTTCTGTGTACTCATGTTTGTATCAAACAACTGGATATCATAATATATGGCCATGTTAAAATGGAATGGTAGCAAAAGCACCTTATGTTTTAAGGAACAGTAGCTCTAAAAATCATGCTTTGTGCTTGCAGGGGGATAACACTCCTGGATACTTTGAAATAAAACCTCAGTAACAAAATTATCTTAGAAAAGACCTGCCTTTTAAAAAGCCAGTACTAAAAAGAGTTGATAGTTTGGCTGTATCCTACCACAGTCGTCTGCATCTGCTCTGGGAAGGGCCAGGCCTGTCACAGCCACAGTCTGGTTTAGGAGGCAACATACATATAAATTATTCAGCACTCTCAAATCTAAAAATCAATGCTGTATGCTGTGTAATCCAGCTTAATGTAACAGCCAGAAAACCCATTTATGAGCAATTTTAGAACAGATTTTCCCACAAAACCTCAAGGTTGCAATAGCAACAGGGAACAAGAGGTGGGAGGCTCTGCCCCTCCATGTTACACACAGGTACCCATGTGCCATTCTGCAGGTGACAGTGGAGAGCTGCCTGCATCCTGACCTCCCCTGGCAGGGTAATTACCAAGGAGCTCTACATCAAACAATGACAAAGCCTTTCACACTCTTCTTACTCCCTGGAGTAGCAGTCCTATTGCAGCTGGAGCCCTTACACACCTCAGAGTGGCTGCATCTCCATGACCGACGTACGTCGCAGCTGTGCACAAACTGACACCAACAGTAAATTCATTTACATTCCCTCCAGCACCACGCACACTATCAGGCCTTCAATAATTAATACTCTAGCTTATGATGTACCTTTCACCCCAGGACCTCAAAGCACTCTGCAGCATGTGGGGATGGATTTTTATTTTGCTGGAGTAAATAGGGTAGAGAAAGATTAACTGATTGACCAAGGTCATGCTTGCGTTAACGTTTTATTTCTGCTCTAGCATTTAACTGGATATCTGCTGTGACCTTGGAAAGCTGGAAGAAAACTGCATTTTAAAGCTAACAATGTAAGGATAATCTCCCCTAAAGTGTACCATATGTTTATGATTAGGCAAAAGAAAAAGCATCAGAACAATTGCTGGTCGTGAGAGTTGTTTGCAGTGTTCTCTAGGGTATAATAGCTGGGAATTTCAGTGCAGCCTGAGAGAAGTGGATGCAAAAGTCCCCTCCATTTCAAGGAAAAATGGTTGCTCAGCATCCTTGGTCTCTGCTGGAAAATCGAGCTTTGTTATCCAGGAAGGTTTCTCAATTAGAAAAGCTGAGGTGATGAGGTGCTCAGGAACCAACATGTTCTGCTCTGCCTGGCTCCATGCCCTGCACATGTGTCCACTCCTCCCACTGAGCTGAGCTCTGATTCCCCCTACAAGAGGTAACCTCAGCAACATCTCCTTTGGGCTTCTCTGGTAATTTTATCCCATCAGCACTCACAAGCTCACCAAGGGTGTGTGCTCTGGGCTAGCCCATGGCACAGGTAAATGCTGGGAGCCACCACGCTGCCCTCCTGCACAGCTTTAAGCTGCCACCAGAACCAGCCTGATGTCCCAGGGTTCCAGCTAGGCTGTTGTCCTCTTGTAAAGAAGATAAACTTAGCTCGTTGCCAATGTATTCTCAAGGGGATGAGGAGGTTGTCACATTCGACTGTCTTTTCTTGTGGCCCTAAATTGATGCTGGGAAGTCACACCAGTCACAAACTCTGACTAGAAGGCCTCAGACAAGAGCTCTGGGCTGAGGAAAGGAGCCACTTGACTTGGCACAGAAAGAAAACAATCTTTTTTCTTCACGGCTCCCCCAGAAGTGAGTCAGTAGGCCTGACGAACAGAAAACACAAGTTGCCATAGAAACTCGCATGCCTTCCACCAGGCGGAGAAACAAATGTAGGCCAATATTTCTGCTTAGCTGGCTCCTGCTCCGGCTGCTCCTGCCCGCTGCAGCCCAGGGCTCCATCAGCAACTGTGCCAGACCCTTTCCCCACCACCTCGGGAATGCACACGGGGCCGTGTGGGCACACGCAGGGACACAGACACCACAGCCGAGCCAGCACAACGCTGTGCTTGGGGGACCCCAAACGAGGAGCCCACTGACCACAGCAGCAACGGGAAGAGCCCTGGCACGGCAGCCCAAGCCCACTCCAAGCAGCATCTTCCCAGCCTTCTGCTGTGAGCCTGGCAGGGAGGGCTGTAGGAAGAGTGGCTTTGAAATTGAATGTTTGTGCTGGATTATTCCAGCCACCTTTGATTTAAATAAACTCCTGCTTGTCATCTGTAAAAAGGTGAGCCCTTAGCAGGGTGCAAAGGCATGCAGGTCATCCGTGTGCACAGAGCCCTCTGGGATGCTTCAAGAGCAGTGGTTATGTGGCATGTGCAATCTCCACTGAACCAGCTTTGGCTTTATTGTGTTTCCTGATCACATGCTACTCTTGGGCTTCACTTTTAATTGTACCACAGGGCAAGTTGCTTTCCTTCCCTTGCTTCTTTGCTTTTTGGATTACATTTTTTTGTAGATTGCCCAGTGGCCTCCTGGATATTCAGCAGGCTATTATGCTGTAACTGGACCGTAAATAAAAACAATCTAACAAAAAGGAAGAAAGTCCACTTTCACCCTATTTTTACTGTATTTTTTTTTTTTGTGGCTCACTAGTAAGGAAAAGAAATCCCTAAAGACAATAGACCTTTGAAACTGCATTTGGGCACAGGCTAGTGTAAACCCAGTACCCAGCTTTGCCCACTGGATAAAATCCTCTGCTGGGCTCTTGGAGCCCAGGATAACACAGCCATGAGACAGCAGACAGCTGAGCCCATGCCAGCCCTATGTCCTTTGCCAAGCACTGGTTCCAGAAGGGGCACTTAAAGGAATGTGACCAAAATGATGGAGAAAGCCTTTTCCTCCAGAATAGAGCCCATAACCTAGACACCAGCACGGAGAGGATATTCGTCAGTTCAGCTCAGTGGTCTCCAGAAAACGTACAATCAAGTTTAATAATTTAATCATTTAAATGAGCTGCCCATGGTTAATGAACGGGCTCAGGATCTTGACAGCTGGAGAGACAGGTGGTGGGTGGTAACACCTCTCTTCTGAAAGGGCTTTTGGTTTGAGGGCAGAAGGGAGCATCTCAGTTTGTAAGTGATCTATGTTGTTTGAGCAGTGATGTGACTGTTGGGTTTAATATAATTTCAAATCTCTCCAGGTAAAGAGAGTTTAATGCAATTATCTACTGATTGTGAATGAAGACATAATCATAACACCCAAACTCCTACAATACATTTACTTTAAGACATCCTAGCAGCAAAAGGTTTCTTTTTGCTGTAAAATATTGAGCAAAAGAAAAATAAAGAGCTAATGGAATAGTTTTACTCTTTAAAAAATGGCAAAAGAGGGCTGTCCAGCCATACTTCTCCCTGGCTGCTGGACTCCAGCAGCCCCCCATGCCCAGCATCCCCTCATACCCAGACAGCCCCTCAGAGCTTGCCAGGGCTTCTGCAGAGCTCCAGAGGGCATAAAGAACCTGCTTCCAGAGTGACACCTGGCTTTATTCCTGGATCTGCTGCGGCCTTGGGAAAGGGACTCCACACACTTCTCTGTTTACCCTGACATCACTTGTTTGAGGCTGTTTGGTTTTTTCTACCTTGAAAGCCTGTTTTCCATGACAAGATCTGCCTGTTTCAGTGGTGACACTAATGTCCCCCCTGTGTTTTAATAGTTGTTGCAACGTAGCTAGCTATTAGTCACTGGGTTTATTTTAGATACCTGCTTTGGGAGAGCAAGAGTCAGTAAAACTTATTTTACAGCTAAAAATTGCTTCATGGATTTAACAAAAGTAGAACAAAATTCAGGAGAAACTTTGTGATGTTTTCACAGGGGAAGTGAGAGTCTAATTCTGTGGCTGCCACTGCTGGATTCAGTAATGTGGGGCACTTCCCACTGGGAAAGAATTAGTAAGATAGTGTAGAATTAAAAAAATAAAAAAGTCCTAAACTTACTAGAAAATGAGAACTTGAGACTGTGCTAAAAGTCAACAATAATTTCTAGAAGGGTGAATTTCAAAAATTTGCAAACACCAAACCTAACTGCCAACAGGATCCCTGCTCACGTCAAGGGGCAACTCCCAACTGCCTTCAGTCCCTTGTGTGTTGGATGAAGCCATGCTGACATTCATGGGGAAGTGGAGTTTGCCCTTTGGAAAGTGTCCAAAAATCTTTAAAAGTATGTAAATCATGCAGAATTACAACTGAAAAACCCCTCATTCAGGAGAAAAGCAAATCCTTCTCTTTGCGGGTGTCAAGTGCAGGAGAAGGCGATCCCTGAGAACATCGGCTCCAGCTGAGCTCAGCCGGGGCTGCGACCTCGGGGCACGGGCAGTGCTAAAGCCACAGCTGTGCCCGCTCCCAAAGCTGAGGCAGACCTGGATTATTTCACTGCTTCCCACTATGGCCTAAGAAAAAAGAAGTTTAAGATAAGAAGTAAGCCTCCTCTCCATCTTGATCGCTCTGCTTACAACAATATATTACTTCTCACTGAAATAACCTATGAAGTTCAGAGATTTATGTTCGACTAGAAGATTTCAGGTTTTGTAAGAGCAGATGTAGAAAGTACCAGCATTCACACACTGGATTTGTGCCTACATTGAAAGAACAGTCTAAAAGAACCACAAAAGAAATTTTCTGTTCAGGGAGAAGTAGCAGGTAACCAGCTTTCCAGTATGTTGAATTTAAATGTTTCTGTCCATACTGAAGTTACTGGAGCTCCTTTGTACAGAGCTTTACATGTTGAAAGGAAAGGAGTTAATTGGTGAGTGATCAAAGATTTCTGCCTGGTAATTTACAATCATTCCAGGGCAGGATTCCTGTGGAGAGGAAAAACAGGCATCAGTAGGATGCTAAATGATGAAAGGCTCCTATGGAGGCAGTTATATATTCACCCAAATCTCCTGTAAAAATGCAGCAATCTCCTAAGAATTAAAAATCTGCTTTTCTGCAGAGGAGCCCCAGATCAGCACTGTACATCCTCTGTACCACAAAAATGGAGAGTAACAAAGACTTCTCCCTCCTTTCTGCACTTCCAGTGCCAGCCATCGTGTCTCCTCTCCTTTCCATGCCGGGGTTTTCAAGCCCCTCTGCTTGCCAGTACCGGTGAGTGATTTTAATAGCACGAGTTGCATGAGTGAAACTACTTGCTCATAGCAACCTGCAAAGAATCACCCCCAAGTCCACCACTGCCATCAGAGCCCTCCCATCCCTAGACACACACTGCCATGGTCACCAGCCTCCAAAAGGGATGGAAACTGCTCCTTGGAAAGTACCTGGTGATTTTAATCCTGCAGATGTGCATCACTCACCTCAGTTACTTTTAAACAGCAACAAAACTAATGAAGATTGGTGATTAACCTAAATTCTTCACACTTGAAGGATCAGATAAGCGATGCAGATACCGGTGTCCCTTGCTGGAAGGTGATTTCCCCCAGCCAGGCTGGCTGGTGCTCCCACATCGAATGGAGGGAGAGGAGCGAGGGGAGGCTGCCGCCAGCAGCTGCGGGATTCAGGGGGGCTCTGGGCAATTCTGCAGGCCTGACCCCAAGGCTGAGCTTTTACATCCCATTCCACTTGGGACAAAAAGTGATAGACGGCATCTTCCCAGCTCTAACTGTGACTCCACATGTACATCTGCAGGTCAGGGCGAGCAGCAGCTGCTGCCGGCACCGAGCGCGGTGAGCCGGGCCGTGTGAGCGCAGCCGGCGGTGCGCTGGATCCAATAACGGAGCTCCCACCTCGCTCACTCCGCTGAGGAGACGAAGGGCTGTGCACAGAGCCACCTCTGCTCGCGCTGTCACCGCGTCACCCCGAGCAGCCCTGGGCTGAACGATGCTGGGCCCTGTCCAAACACTCCCGCAGCCTCCGGGCAGGCAGGCATGGGGCTGTCACTGCCCCAGATTCCCCACTCAGACACCTGCCCGTGCTCAGAGCCCCGAGCATCCCAAACCTGCTTTTTCCTGCATCTCCCCCCTGCACGGCCAGGCTCTGCTCCCTATTCCCACGACATGCTGAAAGCAGATGTCTCGTCTGCTGCATGTCTGCTGGATTTAACTGTCCGTGTTCTGTGTACCAAACTGTCTTAACGCTATTAAGAATTGAAAGGAAATGTTTTATAGTACTGAAGGTGTGCTATGATAGTGATTTCAACTGGTTCTAATAATCCTTGATAATTTTTTTCTCCAGCTTTCTCCCAATTTGAAAGCTCAATTAATTTTGAGCTACAACTCTGTCTATCATTTCAACCACATGTGGCAGAGTGAGAACTCATGCGAGATAATGGTTAATTTTTGGTATCTTCTGCTGCCTAATGACAGGTGTGCTGTCCTAAATAATTAGCTTTCAAAAAGGGATCCCCTTAACCCTTCTCTGAAACTGGGTAGTGATCTCGGTTTTACTTCATTAAGCTCTTGACAGCTCAATGTACTCACATCTGTTACTGTTTGGTAGTTTGATTCCAAGAACACAAATCGCTTCAAGAACTGGCAACAAATTCATTCAGGCTCATGATGCAGATCAAAATCCATCTGTTTACTAATCAAAAGCCATATTTTAATCGTAGTACAGCAGTAGTGTCAGCAATATCCCAACTTAGACCTTCTCTCTGCCTTAAACATGATAGGTAGAACTCTTCCTGTAAGCTGCATTTATTTGAATTGGATGTTTAAATGCATCCAAGGATTCTGGAGTCTGATATTCCAGCCATTGCCTACAGGATTTGATCCATCTGCTTGCCCTGAACAATGTTATCAGACATTTTGTTTTGTTATCAGACATTCTGCTAAAGCCACTCTAGAGCTCTCTGGGTGCAATGAATTGCAGCAGTGAAGCCATCAGTGAATTCCTGACCCAGTGAAAATCCAAGAAGTTTTGAGGCTAATTATAGATTTCACCCATTATTTTCTCCACTATATGGTAAGTCAGTGAGATCCCAGTTTATTCCTACCTAGAAAGAAATACCTAAGGGATTTTACAAGCTGGTTAACCCATGACCACTACACTAAGGCTCCAAAACAAATGTAGCCCATTTGCTCAGGGATGACAGATTAATAAATTGTTCCACCTCATTATCCCTGTAATTCCTGATGGCATCACTTGGAGGAGGTCTGGCAAATGACATCGGCCAAAGGTCAGTGCTCCTTTTTCAAAAACAAGATTATAAACCTTAATACAAACATAAATAATGCAGTAGATTATGAAAAGGCAGTAGAAGTCCTAGGTCAGGTTCTCACTCCTCTTGCTGCTGCCTGTCCCTGGCCATGCCCAGGTTGGTGGCTGAGGTGCAGGTGCTGCTCCTGGGCTGTGCCCCAGAGCCACAACACCAACAGGCTGGTTCCCAAGTCCTTCCTCTGGCTGGAACATCAATTCAAAATATTAGAGAGGATGAACAGGAGCTTAGACAGAGTTCTGCAATTCCAAAGCCATGAATCAGGATGAGGACTCTCTCGAGCCAAGCTTTAAAGTAGTGCCTCATTTTAAGCTTCTGTGCTTTGCAATGTCCCTAATAATCTTCAAGCCTGCAGGGTCAGATTTGCAAGTTTCTGTCAACAACTGCAAAAATGAATAGAATATTTAAAGTAACAAAACTCATGCCTGCAGGACTGAAGGAAAAGGTGAATATCATGGAAGCGACGATAAAATTATAAGACCTGGAAGCTATGGAATACAACTTTTAATATACAAAGATGAGACCAGCTACAAACATGCAGAGGTTTACATATTGATTAGTCTTGGCAGGGAAGCTCATAAAACCAGAAGGAAATAGGAGGAAAGTTGTGGCTCAAAATAATTCCTCTTGATGGTGACCGTCATGCATTTTCCATGTAAACATGTGTAAAGTTAGTGAATAATGTGTAGACTAGAGCAGGCTGGAGAAAACTACATCACTGAGCAAAAATACTCATTTTAGGGATTGTTTCTACATCTGTGGAAGTAAGTGAAGATCTGCTAAACTGTAGAGTGGACAATTTGAAAAGGACTGTGAGGAGAGCTGAGTACCACAGTGTGAACAGAGCAGTGCAGCCAGATCCTGAGCAGCACATGGGCTTTCAGGCCAGCATTATGCATGGAACTACAAAAGCTTTTTAGTTTCAGAGGAACAAATAAAAACCATGCAAACACACAAGTCAAGACTGTCTTATGTGCTAAGCCTGACAAGGAGCACAAAATAATCTTAAACCAGCCAAAAACAGTGTGTGAGGAATTCCCCTTATCAAGGGAAACCATATTGGTGAAGTAGGGCAGAGGTCTAGGATGCCCTGACAGGTATAAAAAAGAAAGGAGATGTGGAAAAGGAGAGCTTATTTAGATTTTAAAAAATCACTGAAAAGTCCCTGTCAGGATATAAAGCAAAGCTGTTCCTTGTCATGCACACACTGAGATCTGTGAACACAGGCATCTGAGGCAGGAACTTTGCTCTTCCCCAGTGTCCCAACAGAGTTCGGACATAGGGAATCTGGTCCTGGCTGTGTGGGCAGCATTGCTTGTGGATGGAGCTGCCAGGGTGACTGCAGCAGCCTATTACCCAGTTATAGTCTGCTTTGCTACTACAGAATGGATGAAGTAGATAAAAAATTAAAAGTTCCTGTGAGTAAAGATGCCAAGCAGAAACAAACATGAATTTTGTTTGGCAGCAAACAGCAAACACTCTGTCACTAAAGCACCTGGCATTTAAAATGTTGATGTTTGTGTCTTTCTCTCTGAATATTTTAAGCAGGAAGAACTGCTCTGGAGAAAGGATTATAGTAGGGAAGGAACTATAACCATCAACCTCAGCCATGCTAGAGATTAATTCATAATGTCACTTTGCTGAAAAATTACTTGTATTTCACCTCTCTTTTTCCAAAGGTCTTTAATTCTCCCTCTGCAAAGCAATGTTATTTTTGCTGTTCAATTACATTTCAACCATTCAATCAGACTCAGCTCTATATAAATGTATGGATCCTTGTTTCAGATTCCCTTGCTCAGCTTTTACTTCATGAAGAGAAGAGGTGTGTGCCAAGGTCACAACTGATTAATCTTGACCTGTGAACCTTGAAGAATAAAGTCTTACTATAAATGTATTACTCTACATAGTAAAAGCAAATTTACTCTGTATCCATGACAAATAATGAACTCATTTTTTCTGGCTTTACTTTTTAGTTGCCATTTAAACACTTAAATACAAGATCTGTTAATTCTTTTGATCAACGATGTGCGTACAAAAAGAGTGAAATCCTTTGGCCTTTAAGCAGATGTGATGAAGATGTCTTCTCATGGATGCTTTGCCAGTGCTTGTGGGTGCTCGGGAAGGAGCACCCCTATGACACAGACAGTACTTACAAGTGCATGTGTTTAAGGCATCCAGTGATATTGTGACAATATTTCTCTATTACTGGTACTATGAATATTTTAACATATATTTCTGGTATATTTGTTAGAAATTGGGCCACAAGACAGAGGCAGGTGGAGTTATTTTAAAAGAAAAATATTTGCTAAAGGGATACTGTTATGCAAATTCAATTATACTGTAAACAAAAACAAATAAACACAACAAAAACTTCGAGGGGGAAACCAACAAAAAAGACATCTACATTCAGGTCAGCCTTACAAAGCACATTTCTCATTTTGTGTGTAGTTCCCTGGCAGGTTCTTAGAAGAAAATGAAGTATAGTGCTGAACAGGCCTCATAGCACTGGCACTTTTATGTTAACCAGGAAACAGCAAAGTCAAAACAAATTTACCAAGCATTTCTTGTTACTGCAACCAGGACATCTCCAGTTGTGACAATGAAATTAGCTGTTCTCAATGGACACTGTAGAATCATTTCCACAGTACATTAGAGCAGGCTCACATGGGTTTTTGCAGCAGGTGATTCTGTATTGCTCACAGATCTGAGGCCCCATGCAAGCAAGAACATGATAAATCTATTTTTATCTTTAATCATTCATTTGGAAGCACTGACAGGCACATTAGGGACTCCTGTCTAAAATTAGTTCTGTTCATGCTGGAAGCAACCATTTATTCTATCAAGCTATTTGTACGCTTAATGTCAGAAGACTTCTGGGAGCTGTTCCTGGTTTTGTGTGAGTTTTCTCTGAAATACCCGAGTTTGTTCCTGGAATGTGGTATTGCTGTTGGAATTACCATCCTAAAGTTCTATGAATTCTGTGTTATTAAGATCTCTGTTAACTGTCAGATACAAACAAAACACAAATGTCTCTCTGGAAGCTAGGCAGAGAGGAAGATGGCTGCAGCGTGCCATCAGGAGGAGGGCAGCAGCCATCCAAAGAGCAGTGGATGATCCTCCACCTGTGACATGCCCACGGCCCTGGGGTCTGACTGCACAATGGTGGCTCCAGGGGCTGCCTTTGGGACTAAGGCCAGTAGCAAATAACATCTCAGTAATAAACAAATGTTCTGATCTGCATTCACACACTCTGATCAGATGCTTTAGGGGCACAGAGAAACCCCAGCCCTGTTTAGGACACTGCATTACCAGTTCTAGTCACTTTTTCTGTTTGTGGGTTTTATTTTGTTTTCTTCTAAAGGCTTTGGAGGACTCAGGAGCACATGGAACGGTATTCCACATCTTAGACAAGTGCTGCTGCTGCAGCCCTGCTTGTTCCCCAGGTAGGTCTCAGAACAGCCATCAGCTTTGTTCATGCCTGAAGTGCTTACATACTCGGTAAGACTTGTTTACAGACATAAAAGAAAGTTTTTAAACCAGAAATCAATCTATGCCTAAAGCCACCACCACCACAGGAGGACTCACAACAATCCCTCTTGTAGACACTGTAGCTCTTCCCAAGACAACAAGTGGGAAGGTGGAATGGGTTTTGTTGTCACACAAGTCTTGAGAATGGCATATTACATATTCACTCTCAAGTCCATGTGATCTAAGTCACCATGACTGATCCCTCCCGCCACTCCATTCGCAGCGATTGTTCCCGTGGTTGGGTGGCTCAGCCACTGGATGTCACTGTTAGTCTGAGCACATAAACGCAAACGGCATTTGTTTGGCATTAAAAAATGTTTAGAGATATGAAATGATATCTTCAAACATCATCGGGATGAAACCGAGTGCACTGCAGAGGGATCATCTCTTTAGATGCTGAAAGCATTTTCTCAGGTCTCACACTTGTGACAAGTTGATAGTGTAAGAAGTGTCTGGTTTAATAAGGGTTCTTTTCTCTCTTTTGGTGACTCATTTATGAAGCTGATAGCAACTCATGCGTTCTCAGTTCCACTGGTCTCCTGGTAGTACATTCGTGTCCTGAGCCATTCGGTGATGCCCAGGCAGAAGCGGTGCGCAGAGCCCGCTCCTGCCCGGCGCTCCCGGGCCAGCCCCGGCCGCGGTTTCCCGGGATGAAGAGCCCTGGCTCCCTGTCTCCCTCACATGGACAGCCCGGCAAAGCGTTCCAGGGTCAGCTCCCTCCAGCACAGACACCTTGAGAGCTGCATTTCCAAGTCTGGTTCTCTCTGTTTAAACTGTCCAGAGTCCCAGTGACACAAAACATTTAAAACAGAAGCTATCACGATACCCTCTTCAATTAGGAGAGGAGAAAGGGAAACTTTTATTATTTTTCTCCTAAAATCTTCAGGTATCAAATAACAACATCCCAAAAGTTAAGAAAATCTCATGTTCTTCTTTGTAAGGTTAAAGCTAGAAGAGCCATTTCTTCAAAGGGTTAGAAAAGATGCTCTGGCCAAGGGACTGTAGGGTGTGAGCACAACCTGCCAGAACAAGCGTAACATCAGGGAACAAGATAATGGAGAATCCATCCTTGGAGAAGGCAAAGAGTGTAAAACAAACATGGGAAATCCAGAAAATAACAGTAATAAAAGCAAAAAACGATAATAAATAATCTGACTCTGCACTCAATGCTCCTTGTGCTGCAGAAAAGCCTCAGCACGCAGGAAAGCCCTTACAGCAGCTCCAAGCACCACCACAGCAGCTTGATGCCACCTCTGCTAAGTTCAACATGCTCCCTATTGTCAGGACACTGCTGTGAGCAATGACTGGCTGCACCTGACAGCCACTGACAGAGAACAAGAACAGGCCTCCTTCAAACAGAAGTATTTGAAGAAAAGTCATTGGAAGCAATTTTACAAAAAAAAAAAAAAAAAAAAAAAAAAAAGGATGACTGACTTGTTTAACAATTATTTAAAATAATTATTTAAAATAATGATATTGCTCTGAACTAACACTGTAATTTTAACACAGATATAATCACTGTAAATGACATTAAGAGCTTGTCTACAGACAAATTGCATTGCTCTGGTTATAATGGAATTGTTGAAGCTCAGCAAATCCCCAAATCTAGATATGGCTGAAATCACAAAAAAGGAAGGGAAAGAAGTATACCAAACCTCTCAGCCTTTTTGAGCTTACATTGACATGGCTTTTTCAGTCAAAAGAACTCCTAACTAACCAAAAGGATTGAATTTGAACAGAAGCAAGTGATACACCATCCTGAAACATGGAACTGTGCTGGCAACAATGCTGAAATTTTCATACATTTAAACTTGAACAGATCTACAAGTCCTGGATATTGAAGTTAATAGGGAAATTCCCCCTTACTTAAGTGGGAACAGCAGAGTTCAGAGCAGTAACCTGTTCAGAGCAGTAACTACCTGTACCAGGTTCTGCCTCCAAAGCTGAAAACAAGAAGTGACCTAAATATTCAAAAATTACTTAGTGACTGTTAGTGAGTCTATTTTTGAGTGGGTAACAGCAGACTCCTCAAAGAAATTTGATCACCAGAGATAAAGCTTTAACACGGCAGCACCTTTTAATGGATTTCACTAATCACTTCAGTGAAAAATTGGGTCAGAGTTAGCCCCATCTTCCCCAAAGTGCTGCAAAAGTACATTTAAGTGTGTATATATATATATATATATTTATATATAATTTTGTATTCTGCTTAGAAGAGATGGCAAAGTATAGTGCTGAAATCCTTTTGGGTGATATTCACTAAGGGACTGCAATAAAAACACCATCCACAGGGCCTTTTTTGCTAAGTCCTCTTTCAGCCCTGTTCTCAATAGATAATAAAATCTGTATTTATTAATGAGTCCAAAACCCCTCTACAATTCCTAATGCACTAGGCAGAGACAGTGATATTTTGTACCTGTTAATTAGCAGGCGCAACATGAAATAAGCAAATGCATTGATATGTTATTTATGGCTGCACAGACCTGTAAATAAGAAGATTGGGATAAATAAAGGTGTATTATTTTCCTCTGATATTTCCAAACTGCTTTATTGTGTTTTACCATAAGTTCATGTAGGTAGGCTCAAACCAAGGGCAGTTAGTGGACAGCCCCCTGGCAGTGTCTGCCATGGAGCCCAAGCTGGCTGGGAGCACGAGCTGTGCTCTTGTGCTGCTTAAGCAGCAGCCTGGTAGGGTTCCATTTTCAGATGTTTTTCATCACTAATGCCTAAAGGTGACATGCTCACTAAACAGGCCTGCTGCAAACAATACCAGATAAGACATAAAAGACATATTGGATTACCCAGTCCACGTCTCCAAATGCAACAGAAATGAATGCCAAACGCTGTGGGGTTTGTCACTTGCAGCATGCAGGAGCCTTTCCATTATGCATTGCCTGATCCTTTGCCAGATTTCTTCAGCAAAACCAAGTGCTAGGATGAATGGGAAGAGCTTGTCTGGAGGTCACACTGAGGGAGCTGGGAAGGAGGAGGCTGCTGTTCCATTCCTCACTTGCCCTAATGCCCTACCCGGCCTTTCCTTCCTTGTTCTACCCAGCCGCCAGATAGTGAAGCTTCCTGCCCATGCAAGTCTTACAATGATAATGGTATCACTGTTATTGTATTTATTAACTAATCTTAATGCTATAAGTAAATCCAGGACCCCAAAAATGGATGGGTATTTCCCAGATGATAAGAACTATTAAAATTATAAGGATTGTTGCCATTCCAGGACTGCTGCAGAAATAATTTGGTGCCAAGAAGGCATTCTGCAGTGGAGGAGAGCTGTTACAAATAACTGCTGTTACAAATAATAGTGTCCTAATTCTCAGTGCAAATATGTTGGTAACAGCTCTACAGACAGTTGGGCTGGGAGAATTCTGAAGCAAACCCAACTAGAAGAATTTAATTTCCTTTTGGTTCGGAATTACTCTTTACAGTGCCACTACACAAGTCCACGTGTTGGCTTTGAGCTGCCAGCTCCTCAGGGCAAGGTTTAAATTAATTACTCTTCTGCTTTTTTCTTTCTTTTTTTTTTAAATCAGGAAACTATTTATATTCATTTCAAGCTTTGTAATCTGCTCCAACTTACTATTCAAAAATAATAAACAAAAGAATACCCAAAGCTAAATGTTGACTCTACATCCCCTTTCCAAGCCTCCTACTTAATCAGCCTTGTGGCATATTGGAAAACAGAGCATTTAGTTCCACTCATTATTATGGGGGCAAAAAAAATCTTACAGTCAGGCTTAAAGCATTCAAATACCTGAAGCCATATCCTAATCTGCACAGCACATGGGTGTAAAACAGACAGGCAATTTTTGTTTCCTTGGGGCAACATTGTTCATGGTGGCTGGCAGGGGGTCTCTGTGTTTCATCAGCTCTTTCTGAGTACACCGCCAGACGTGTCTGTCAGGTAATGGGTATGTGGGTGTGAAGGGGGGCAACAGAGGGACTGGAGCAAGGAAAGTTGAAATTAGAAATACACAGAGCTTAACACAAAGTGTACACTGAAATTAGCATGAATCTAGCAGTGCTGTAGTGAAAGCCACCTGCAATCAAAGCAGTTTTACCCTTAGTATGTCTTGCAAAATCCTCCCAATTGCCTATCCAAGAGCCTGCCCACAATTTGGGAACACTGGAGAAGAGAGGGCCAGGAGAGAGAGGTTATTTTAACCTGGAGAAGACGCTCATCCTCTTGTGGTAAGAATCCCCACAAAGCCCTGTGGTGTCTCAGACATTTAGGAACACGATTCCATGAGTGCTGGGATGGCAGCTGACTTGATGCCAGCTCAGTTATAGACAATCATTCCAATTGTCTGGTCCTTCAGCAAGTTCTCAACTGGCATCTGAGAATCTGAGGTCATTGATAAACAAGCCCCATATTACATTAATGACAAAGTGATCTTTGAACTTATTTAGGTTTCGTTCTTTCACATGTTGTTCTCTAACATTCTGAAAACAAACAACCCAAATATAAATACTGTAAAGCCTGATGATGCCAGTAAAAAAAGGTCAATAGAGATTGAAGAATTAACTAAAATGGAAAAACATTATCTGGGGAAGGCCCACCTAGAACTTTCAGTTTTGAAATATTTGTAGCTGACCATTAATTTCTCTGTCTTTTCTCTCTGACTGGGCACTGCCTTCATCAATATGACTACATTAGTCCCTGCCTTTAGAAAGTGACATGAGAACACCCTTCTGCTGGGTCAAAATGATGGAGGTCAAAATTCTAAAAGCAATCATGTTAGAATATAAGAAAGAGGCACAGAGTCACAATTTCTTTCTATTTCACAAACATTTAAAGTCAAAACAAGACAAGGAAGCATTTCTGAACCTAGCCACCAATCAAAAGCTTCTTGTTTTAAGCTGTTTTTCAAAATAAATAATTTTCAGGGACTAAAATTGCTCAGCGGGTTCATTGTGTACTGGCCAGAGATTACAGATACGCTTGGGTTGCTGGTGTAGCTGTGTGAGCAGGCCCCGGTAAAGGCAGAGCTGGTGCACACCGTGGGGCTCCTCCGTGGGCAGGTGACGGAGGCGAGCAGGGTCACTCGGGGTGCCCGCTACTGGGCACCTGTCCCGCCACTGATAACCAAAAACTTGGTCTAATACAGCCTTTTCTCTCTCCAATTCCCTGGAGAACCTCTCCTCCCTGCCGTGCGCGGCCGAAGGGCCGGTGAAGCGAGGAGAGGGCGGATGAACACGGGGGGCGGGCAGGGGCTCTCTGGGGTCGAGGGGCTCAGGAGCCACAAGCTGCCTCGCTCTGCAGCCCGGTGTGCGCAGGGCACCGAGGGGCACGCTGGCTGCAGGGCAGCTACACAAGGACAGCCTGATTTAAAACACAGACACGTAAGCACGGCAGAAACCCCACCTCCGTGGGATGGCCTGCGAGGGATCCAACGGGCAGAAATGCCACAGACACACTCCTCCCAACGTAATTGTGACTATCGCAGCTGCGGCGGAGAGAGGGGGAGGCGGGCGGATGATGCAAGGCGCTCGGCATCACGCTCGGTGATGGCCAGAGCGCGGCGTTCCTTGTGCGGGAGGCGGCGCTGGGAGCCGCCCGGCAGCCCCTGGGACCGGCACCGCCTGGCTGGGCTGCTGGCACCGCAGCGCCCGCAGCCACGGGCACCATCGGCACCTGCTGCTGCCCGGGCCCCCCACCCTACAAACACAGTTTATCCAGCAGCTGTGAGATTTACTTCACCACCACCGGCTCTTAGTCACTTCTCTTCAGAGCTCATTACAAAGAGTAATTAAATGGTCGTAACGTCCCCAGCTTTAACCCTATTTAGTAAATAAAGTGGATAATTGAGCACTGTTAGCTCCGTTTTGCCATGGAAACTGGTGAGAGAGGCTAACACAAGGTCACAGGGCCACTCTGAGTCAACTGAGGGTCACAGTACATCAGTTACTGTCCCCTTCATCCAAAAACGCTGGGATATTTCGTTGGCTTTAAGGAGTTACGGATCAAAATTGCTATTCCTGTCTCTTCACTGAGAAATCTAACACTGAGATTAGTGATTTCTGAGAATACTGAAAAGTATTACATGATTTAACAAATAGAGTATTTGAGAACTTGAAACGAGCACTGGCATGTTGTATTCCATCTGCCAAAGGAGACGCCACCCTCTCTTGTAGCTAATTATCTCATATGCATATCCTTATACTCCAATATAGCAAATCAATGAGATGTGACCAATCTGACACCTGGCCAATGAGTTTTAAATGTCATTATTTTTAAGTGTCCAGGTAGAATCGCAAGCCTCTGCCATCATTCTGTCAGTTTGTCACCTGTGTGACTGCAGGGACAGCTCTGGGATGTTGGCCAGGCCTCTCCGCTGAGAACACCTTCCCCGTGCTGACCGTGAGTCACGGGGCTGTCGCTGAACCACTGCATCCTGCAGGCTATAAATAGCTCCATTCCTATAAACTATTATCTCACTTTCAGCCAGTCCATTTGCCTGATTCTGAAATGTTTATCTTGCCCTAACTGCCACCCTAAAGGTGGAATGCTATTTTCAGCCTATGAGAAGCTTGAAGAGAGATAATTTTTAAAATACTCCCCTTTATTTTTTTAATACTCTAGTATTTATGCAAGATGCTACAAATGGAAGACCTCTATGTATTCACAACATACGAATAAAACTGACAAATTTTCTCTACTTCCATGTTTCAACAACACAGCACAGCTCTGCTCTGAGCCATGGAGAAAGTGCTGGAAAAGACTACCACTGAGACATCCAAAAGATTAGACAGCTTTACTGCTTACAAACCACCCCAAAACCAACCAACCAAAACTAGTCAAAGCAATGTTTTGAGAAGCTCAAGCTTTCTACGGAAATGCAAAGCAGCTGGAGCTGCCACAGGGACCAGAGTGGTGGGGTGGTGATGCTCCCTGTCCCCATCGCAGAGGCGCCTTCTCGCTTGGCTTCAAAGCAGTGTCATTGTTAATTGGATGCTCAGTGGTGGTTCTGGCCACCTGGCACCCTGTCTGGCTCTGAGCTCATGATCAACTCACTTGGCAGACTGAGTGGGGAACTGGCCACCTGGCTAATATGGGGCTACAGACTCTGCCGAGCCGATCACTGCCCTGCTCAGACATTCTTTGATTCTGAACACCAACAGCAACTTCCCTCTTTCGCTGTGTTCACCTGTCCCATCACAACTGGTGTGCTCACAGCTAAACACCCAATTCATGATACCCTCCTCTCTTTCCTTCCCTCTGTCTGCCACGATGGATAAACACAGAATCCTGCCTTAATTGATAAATGGGAATAAAATTAGTTACTCGTCTTCTCTCCAATTTCTTTGAATTATTCCAAGTTCCCTACCCTGACTCACCCTGTCTTGCTTCTCACCATCATTCTCAACACTCCAGATTAAAATGTGTATTAGCTGTTGAGTTGCATAACAATTTTTTGAATGGGGCAGTTTGTTGAATATTTTTCCAATTAGTAAAAATACTGATAAATTAAGAATAGCATCAAAACAATGAACCAGAGAAAAATGCTGTGAAATCAGACTCATGCCTGAAGGCAAGATTCTCCACTTGCCTTGCACCCTGTTCTATTATTAGCACTTGCAAAATCATAGTGAGAAAGGCTACAGTTTTTATTTTATTTTTTTACATTCATTTTGCATATATGTAAATTACTCCACAAGAAGAAAGACAATTGAAGAATGAAGTGCACAAAAATAAATCAGTACAAATGTAGAGTGCTGTTTGTGTCACTCAGTGAAACAACCCAAATTCCATGAAAATTAATTTTACTCCAAGATCTTAGAGGACTTACTACAAGTCCTCACATTTTCTTCTCCATTTCCTATGTAACATAAGGAGGTTCCACAGTGGTTTTAAGCTGGTCTGGGGATACAGTAAGTAGCTAATGTCAGGCTCTTACATCCATTACAAATGATCTGAAAAGAATGTACTTCACTAATCAAATCTTTGCACAGAAATGTGACCACTGGTTGAAGCCGGGTTGTATCCATTGGTATTATTTCCTTCTTTAAACCAAAGATTTGTTTGTATCTTTGAGGACCTGCTCCAAATGAATTGGGGGGGACTTCCACCTTATAGAAGGTGGAAGAAAGCATTTTAGATATTAAGGCAAGCATGAATGTTAAACTAATCAAGTTGCTGTCTTCACATTATTTTTAACTTTTTTTCAGCTGGACAAGCGATTTTCCTGCATCTTCCTGGAGATTACGGGAAACTCTTATTGCTTTTTAGGGAGCCCTTACCAGCATGAGCATCGTCCCTGACTACCCCTGAGCAGCCTTTACTGTCCTTTACCAGGTGAGCCCCTACCAATCAAATTACTGACAATCTTCACACAAATTTATGGGTGATTCAGGAACACACATGGCAAACCACAACCACCACCAGCCACAGAATGAACTTCCCTGCCCTCCAGATGCCTCTACCCAGAGAGCAGCATCACTCCCCTCTGTTCTCTCTGGGCTCAGTGCTTTCCATTTTCTGACTGGTGATGCATCCCCCTAGCAAGGACTCACATTATTTTTTAATCTCCAGTGGGTAATGGGCTGATGAACATATACGATTGCCATTTCCAAGTGTGACATTTAGCACTGCTGGTGTTTTATTTTCGTCATCTTAGGTGTCAGTAGAACACTTGTTGCTATTTGCTAACAGGCTTTGAAGACTTCCAGCTGGGGACAAGACTGATGGAAGTTTTGGGGCAAGGGATTTATTGCAAAACCTCAGCATCTGGCATTATCTTAGGAGAGTATGTGCTCTCTTCTCTGTTATAGCAGTCCCTGCTGACATTGACCCCCAGCTGGAGCCAAGTGTTTGTAAGCAGCTCAGTTTTAGTGTCCTGTAAAACACTATTTTTCCTTAACTGGTCCAGTGGCCCCAGAATAGCTCTGTGCACTCTAATTCATACAGTTTTGTAAGTAATGACAGATAATACTATCAAAGTCTATTCCTAGAACATAGGGATTAACTCATCTCATTAAAATGTACACATTATGCATAGCAGGACTACTTGAGGACAACTATTTTAGCCAGTCCAAAGATACTATGTTCTGTGAGACCTAGGATGATCCCTAGTTGTCCTCTACTTCCCTGTATTCAGATTTTAATAATCTTTTTTTTAGATGACTACATAGGTATCATAGCACTGAACACTTTTAAAAACCTAAAATAGACCTCATTAGGTTAAAATTCTAGGTAGTAAAGAAACTCGAGAGGAGAAACATAATTAACTTGGAGCCTGGAAAGATTCCCGTGTGGGAAAATCACCCTGAATTAAAACAAAGGTCGTGTGTACAAAGTACCTAATGGTGAACCCAGAACCTGGCAGGTTATACATTCTAAAGGCTGATCTCTCAGGCTGAAGGTGGAAATGCTTTTGGTTTATTTTCACCAGAGAATTTGTTCTTAGCCATTTGAAACTTACTTGATTTCTTGGTTATTAAAATGCAATCACTAGCTTTTTCAGTGTTTGGTCTTTTTCTGTAGAGAAAATGAAAATAAAAGTTGTATTGCTGAAATTGCCTACAGGTCTCTCTCTGCATTCAAAGAATGCTTCTGAAAGCTCTGCTGGCAAACAGAGCTCAGCTCTGTTCACCTGAAAATAAAACGTGAAGCTCTCCTGAGCAGACAGACAAGGTAGGAGATTGAGTTTTTCCCAAATGAGTCCATTTTTATTCCTCATAGCTTACTTTTTCTTTTCAACTCACTACAGTAACTCTTAGCCTAATTTCTTCCTGCTTCTGTGACAGAAGCTCTGTGATCAACGTGAACTGCTCACAAAAATGCTCTAGAACTGAGCTCCTGCCCTGGACACATCTGTTCCTACAGACGTGCAGGTGGCACAAAGGCAAATTTTTCAGAACTGTCTGTTGAAGCATTAAGGCTGAAAATTTTACAGTCCAGACTCCCATAGTAATTATTACTGCCTTACCATAATTCAATTGCTTTCTAACAGCCTTACCTAACTTCATTATTCTGGCACATTATCAATTAGTTGCCCTCTCCAACACTGTCTGGTTTGGTTTTGTTTTTGTTAGGTTTTTTTTTTAAATTATGGTTACATTGGCAACTTAAAAGAAAACAAAGGTATTTCTTTCAGCTGTGTTATGTACCATCAGGCTGATTAATTCTAAGTCCCGAGAAAAAAAGAATCCTAGGAAATACTGCTATGGGAAAAAAAATTTGCAAACTCAAGCTCCTTATTTAGGCAGCTCTCAGCTTTTACGGACAGGTCAGCATCCCTGGCTGTGTTACATCCCCCTCCACGAGTCCTTAAAAGAGGCAAATTGGTTGGTTGGCTGGTAGATTTTTGAAAAATCACAGAGTAGCTCTGCAAATACAACATATCAAAAGACTTTACAGATCAGATGTGTTAGAGTTCATATTAAAAAAATCTGCTTTATCAGTATGTAAAAAACGTTACAAGATACTTTGAATTGTCTTGTGCCATAAGATGACAAAATTGTCCTAATCCAATCTCTCCTTCTCAGACTCTGCTTAATGGTGAAGAAGATGCCATAGGAGACAAAGCAGTGAATAGATAATGCAATGAAGCCTGAAAACGGGGACGGAGGAAACTCTCCAGGCCAAACGGACATGTACTGGGACTCTGTAAATTAAGCAAAGATGAGTTCATTCCTATGTTTTTAAGAATTAGTAAATTATTCTCAATCAGAAATCCTTCTCAATTCCAGACACAGACTGTCATTATTTATTAACACCATTTCTAACCAAGGATATCACCATGGATTAAAATGAGAAGAAAACTGAACCTCACAACTCTAATTTTTATAATTCAAGTCTGACATCTTGTTCCCAGTCAGAGCTGCAGATCACTCCTGGCTAAGTCAGAAGGAGTACTGGTGTAAAATAAAGGGTAAACACTGTAAAAATCATGTCCTGTCATCTTCAGAGCCCACTGTGCCCCACATCTCTCCCAGTCATAGAAAATGTATTGAACTATGAAAATATTCACTAAAACATTCTATTACATAACTATAATCTCCTTACAGCGCAGCTCTAACTGGCACCAGTGGAAGTCTTGCCTGCAAACTCTTATGTCATGGTTGGATGCTGATTTTTTACCTTCTGGTAAAGTTCTCTTCCCTTTTTCATAGAGAGCTCTTAAAACCACAGAACTCAGTCTTTTATCAATTTTTTTTAGGTCATGCACATTAGTTTAATGAAATTTGATTAGAATTTCCTATTTGGAATTGATACAGAAAATCCAGTGGAGAGTCAGGGACAAATAATGCTTTCTTGAAGCAATTTTAATTAAGTGCATTTTTTAACCTGGCAAAAAAATGTCACATCCTAAAATGTATCTTTTTCTAATTATATATATAAACATAATAAAGTCACTGAGGGTGCTAAATGATGCTTAGAACAAATGACAGAAGTATACCAAATGTCTGAGAGAGTTTTTCAGCCAGCAGAGTGTTCTCTATCAACATTGCAGACCAGTTGGATGATTAATTCCATCACAGTCAGCAAGAGCTTCACTACTGGTTTGGGAAATTTTTTTTTTTTCCCAATGCTTGATATTACTTTTATGGTGACATTTACTAAAGCATGAATATAAACCAACTTCATAAACATGAATGAATAATGCTGGCATTGGAAATGTTTTAACAAGTATTCAGGAGACATGAAATGATTTGCCCCAAAGAAGAGGAGTTGCTGAAGGGACAAAGCACAGGACATCACAGTGTATCAGTGTTAAGAACTTGTAACTTTTCCAAAGCTTGACAGATATTCCTTCTTCCTTCTCCTTCCCCCCCTCTTGGGACTTACAGTTGCACCCAGAAGGGATTGACTGCAGCAGTGTTCCTGCTCCTATAGCACTGAAGGAACCCTTTCACTGCCTCTGTCCTTTAGAGCTCCCAAAGCTGCGCTTCCCTGGGCAGTGGCTGCAGCTCCCAGAGCCAAGTGAGCTCCGTCCCATGCTGTGTCTGTGTCTTTGCCGTATGACAAAAGTATTAAATCTCGGGCTTTTTCTTCCATTTACAATTTTCAGTACATTTACTAGAAAATACCTACAGCAACAGGTGATGTTTCTAAGTTGTCCTCTTTCACACAGTTAAGATAATATTCATTGCAGCTGCTCTCCAGAGGGAAGCCAGTGGTAAAAAGGCAAGCTAAGGTTCCTGTTTCCTGGTGCCATGTGGAGCAACCCTGCAGTGTTTCATCATCAGCCAGCACCACACTGAATCACAGCATCACTAACGTGTGTAATTGCTTGCAGAAAGGTTCAGTTTAAGAATGTGTCAAACATATAATTTGATCAGGGCGTGTGAGTATCCATGCATGGGTTGGTGGTGGTGCATTCTTACAGCTGTGAATCACCCAGCATTTGAGCCACCTACCTCTTCCTTGTAGGGAAGCTACAATACTCTGTCTTGTTGGAAAGAAACCTGGACTAGCTTTTTAGAAGTTGAAGGGGGTCTCAGTACACATCTATTTTAACCTCTCAGCCCTCTAGTTGGACCAGTAATATTCATGATGGTGCTGAGAAACAAGTTTCTTATCTAATACACAATTTTCATTTTCTGGTAATAACAAATATACTAAAATGTAAAAAATAAAGCATTGGTATGGCATTTACATTTCTGAATAGCTCTATTTGTTGTAAAATGCTCCTGTTTTTAATGGGGGATATACTATCAGTTTGTTAAAGCTGGTGCAGGTTTGTCAGCTAAACAGATTGTATGTTAGGAAAAGAGCACTCATTCTGCCGTAAGAGGACATATTTCTGCTCAGGATTATACTGTTGTTTAGAAGACACATAAGATTAAAAGTCATCTTGGCAGTAGGTACTGACCAGGCTCCCTGCATACCTCAGCTTGCAGTTGCGAATCTCCGGTGCAGCATCTGCATAACTCGAGCAGCACAGTCCATCACCCCGCGGGCAGCAGCACCTGGGGCCGGAGCCGGCTCCACCCCTGCCGCACCTGCGGAGCACAGACAGAGGCTGTGTCACCGCCACACGACACCAGTGCAGGCAGCGGCTGCAATCGCCCCTTTGGCATAGCCCCAGATACAGCCCCTGCTTGACTTTTCCCATTCCCCACATCTATAAACGAATCGCAAAATGAGTAACATCTTTCTCCAATATTCACGGATTGACCAAAGAATTTGTCTCATAAAGTTGTGTTTGGGAAGCTGCAGCACCCATGCAGCAGAGGCCACACTTTCCTGATGTTTTACAGTATCTTGGACCACAGATTTGTGCTGTAAAAGCAGAAATTAAAGAGCGAGTTTGAGTGGACAAGGATGCTGAAGTACGGCAAGGCTTGTGCTAGAGTCCACCAAACTGCTGAACTGCAGCTGAACTGCAGCTGTGCAGCACATTTGGGAGAGCCAGGAGCGATGCATCCGATCCCAAATACCCACACAAACCTTTGCAGCAGTTTT
The DNA here is from genome assembly GCA_013398615.1 of Brachypodius melanocephalos. Taxonomy (NCBI): domain Eukaryota; kingdom Metazoa; phylum Chordata; class Aves; order Passeriformes; family Pycnonotidae; genus Brachypodius; species Brachypodius melanocephalos. The sequence continues at coordinate 424,284 of VZSR01002145.1, read as the reverse complement.
CTGCACAAATTAGGTACTAATGCACAAATTATCCTGGTCAGCTACAGGAGCCTATGATGACCTAATCTGCATGTTCAGCTGCAGCATCAGCATGAGAACTACATGCAGCTTTTGCAGGCAAAAGTGCACGCCCCAATTACATTAAAAGGTGGATGCTTTATTATATCTGCACTACTTTACCATCCTTTTAACTGGAATGTGCCTTCACTGTAAAAACATTTTAATTTTATAAGAAATAATTCACTAAAACTATTGAATAAAAGTTTTTAAGTAAGCATATTTATCCTTGAATAATATAATTCTTATAAATTTTAAAATTCTGGGAACAGAACATATCTTCTTGTTTGATAATAAATACCTGCAATTAATATTCCTATGTTAAAAACTTTAACAAGGTTATTATAGGCAACACTTGCTTTCAGAGTCTCACAGAAAAAGGATATTTTTAACATCCCACTCACCATATGGGAACAGAGAAGGTGAATGTGAGGTCAAGCAGACACCGATTACAACCTCACAAAAACACGGAGGAACCAGCACATAACCTGGGACTAGCAAGGGAGCCAGGCCCACGGCTGCCAGGGAAAGCTGCACCTCCAGGGTGAGCAGTCAGGTTTGGATAAGGGCCTGTCAGGGGACACCAGTGGAAGCAGAACTGATAAGTGGCTGAAATGCTACTTGTACCTGGACTTTCATCCTTTGGGTCTAGGAAAAGAACTAACACGTGAGTTTAAAGAAGGAACCACGTGAAAGCGGTGTCATTGGAATAGTATTGGACTATCAAAGACTATTGAATCGAGATACAGAAACACATCATCATCAACAACATGAACCCTTTATAACCTCTATGCAATCAGCAGTCCAGGTGAGATGCAGAATGGAATAAAAACAGGCATGGCCACTTGTAGCAGTAAAACAGGAACACTCACTGAAAATTTAATTTTCGTTTCCTTCATACTAAATTAGAAAAGGGGCTCACTTCAGTGAAAAATTTTACTGCAACAAGGGAAGACTTTGCACAGGGCCAAGGTTTCCCACACAGGAACCTCAGAGACAGGATTTGTTTATCTTCTTTTTAATTGAGAATGTCACGTAGAGCAGGACACAGGTTGCCCTCTTCCTTATGTTTATACTATAGAGGAAAGGCCACATGAGTACTGAGAGTGGGATTTCTAAAACTTTTGCACCTATAAAAACATTAAAGTGGAAAATTTGCAGTTCTAGAGTCTTGTTTGAGCCACGGAGAAGTCACTATACACTAGTGAACAAAAAGAAGAAAAAATGCTCATTTCTTGTGATTTATCCCAGTGACAGGGTTAATGACACTGGTAGACATGCCCATTGACTCATTAAATTGAATTGCAAGACACAGCTAGAAGTTAATTTCCTTTGGTATGTGCTTAGGCACCCTGTAATGACAGTATTTGTGTCACTGGAATTCAGTCCCGACCTAAAACTGCACTGGTCTTTCAGTTCAAATCTGTGGAGGCATTTTCATGCAACTCTTTCTCTTCCAGAGCGCTGTGGCTGTAACAGCTCACATCTTTTGTAGGTCAGGCACCACGACGGACGTGAAACGTGTACAAGAGTTGGTTGCAGTGGTACAGTCACTGCAGGTGCTTTGCTACACAAATATGTACACGCGTAGAATATTAATGACAACTTTCATTCAGAGGCAGCATATGAATTATCAATGAATCCAGTTTCCGTGTTTAGCAGGAAGCGTGTGGCAAAGGGCTGGTGGAACGTTTGGAATCATAATCTCGGCTGTAGTAGCTCTTGCTGAGTGTGCTACCCCAGATGGCAAAAACTCCCCTCAAGAAGCCTGGCTCACACTGCAACAGGGCTGTGCAAGCTGCAAACACCACCTTTAGGAATATTCTGAGGGAGAAACTGAAGCTGAGATCAGAAGGAGCTGTGTAGTTTGGATCTGCCTGTCCCCTCTGAGGCACAGGATCCATTTGCTATTATCAAGGTACATGGTGGCAATCAAGGAAATGATCAAGAAAAAATGGGCTCTGAGGCTCCTCATGGTTCAGCCGTGCTGGCAGCTGGGACTTCTTTTCCATTCTAACAACAAGCAATGATATTACAAGGAAGGCCAGCTGTAAAAGGAGAATAAAATACCAGTGTCCTCAAAATCTCTGGAAAATTCATTAATCCCTGCAAACCAAATTTAATTTTTTGGGTAGATGCTAATTATCACTTGAATATGCATCCCAAAATACTTGAAATATAAGAATTTTGAGGCTGTCAAAGCAGCTTTGCCTGCTTTGCAAGTAGATGGAAGTAAAGCAAAGGTAATTTGGGCAACCATTTGAAAGTCTTGCCCTAAATTTATGTCCCCTCTGTTTCTTATGTTGTCTATGACATAACCTGAGGAGTGCCTTGTGGTGTACAGCATTTGCCTCGGTTTACCATCAGGAACTACCATTTCGAGATCCTAAAGGACATTTTGGGCTTTAACTAAATGGGGTTTGTAGATTATGCGAACATTCAGTTCCTAGTGCAAAGTGCGAGTGTTTCTATCCTGACCCTGTGAAGGCGCTCTGGGAGATGCACAGGGGAGCCCCCAGAGCTCCTGTCACATGGAGGGGACGGACACAAAAGATCTGAACGTTCCTCTCAACTCTGGTGAGTCCAGATCTGCGGGACAAGGTCACTCACTAAAACAGAGCTGTCCCGGGAAGGGATTCCTGGGAAGGGACACTGGGAATGCACTACAGCACCCGGTGCCTGCGGGAGGCCGCGGGCGACGGGGTGTACCCGCGGTGTCTCATCTTCCCGGTACTCGGTGGCACCTGGCGTGCCCGGTGCCACTGCTGCTATGCCCGGTGTGCCTAACCTTCGTGGCATGTGCCCGGTACTGCCGGTATACTGCCGGTATACTGCCGGTATACTGCCGGTGTGTCCCCGGTACTCCCGCTTCCCCGGTGTCCGCGAGCCGCCCCTTCAGGCGGGTGGCCGCGCAGTGCACGCCGGGAGCGGCGCGCGGCACGCCGGGACACGCACCCCGCGCCTCGGCCGCCCAAGATGGCGGCTGGCGGCCGTCCCCGCCCCCGGCCGCGCATGCGCAGCGCCGCGGCGGCCGCGCCGCTCCCGCCCTCCCTCCCGGCGGCCGCGGCGCCTCTGACAGCGCGGAGCGAGCGGAGCGTCCCCGAGCGCCGGGACCGCGCACCGGGACCCCCGCACCGGGACCCCCGCACCGGGACCGCGACCCCGCACCGGGATCCCGACCCCGCACCGGGACGCCGCGCCGGTGAGTGAGACAGGCGGGTGGCGCCGGCCCCGCGCAGCACAGCGAGGCGGCGGCGCCGGCGGGGCTCGGTAAGGCCGGGACCCGCCGCTCCCCCGGCCCGCGGGTTGTCCCGGCCCGGGGCCCGAGCGGCCGCCGCTTTCCTCTCCGCTCTCCCCCTCCTCTCCCGCTCCCCGCCCTCGCCCCGCTCCCCCCCCTTCTCTCCTCGCTCTCAAAATGGCGGCCGCGCCCGTTGGTGAGGAGGGACCGGGCGGGGCGGGGGGCGGCGGGGGGGCCGGCCCGGTGTCCTCCCCCGGGTCGGTGTGGGGGGGCTCTGGGGGCCGGGGCGCGGCTCCCCCGCTCCCCGCGGTCCCCGGCCCTGCTCCCGCGGTGACTCTGCAAGAAAACAGGGCCCGGCGGGAGCGGCGGGGCGGGCAAGGAGCCGCCGCCGGGCCCGTGTCCCCCCCCGCGGGCCGCGCCGCTCTTTCCGTGACTTAGCAAATACCGGGAGGAGGCGATGGGCCGGGGTAAATAGCGATAAAATAGCCTTCGGGGACGATGGGCCCGGTGTGTGCGCGGAGGGGACCCCCAGCATCCCTTCCCGGTTCCTGCCGGGGGTTTCCCCTGTCACCATCTCCCCGGCCCGGGCGTCGGCCCAAATCGCCAGCGCGGCCGAGGCACCGAAAACAGGACGAGAATTAATAATCCAGGGAAAAGAGTAGGTGTTGTTTCAGATTTTTTCTCGCATCCCCAGTTTTCCTGCAGTGCTCAGCAGGGCAGCAGCGATAGGAGGTGGCTCAGACCTTCAGAACCAGCTGCAGTAAAACGGGGGAGGGAGGTCTAATCTCTCCTTCTGGGGGTCATATCACTGCCTGGATGGCTGCAGGTGCACAGGGTTCCTGTGAAAACCTTACAATATTGCTAAAAATCCTGTATTAATTGCCACTCCCGAGGTTTTGTTTCGGCAGGAGATTATATGCAGGCAGGGCTTTTGATGGAAGCTGGGGGGTGGGAGTGGTGCCTCCCTTGAAAAGTTTGGGGTTTGTTCAGTTCTGTGGGCATGAGATTATTTTTTTTTAAGGTGGATGCAATTAAACTTGACCTTTAATATCAATAATAATGTGACACCTTCCCTTTCTTTGCCATGGTATCACTCGGGCCATTTCCTCGCCGATAGTGCTGCAGCAGTGGGCTTGGTTGGTGCAGGTCAAGTCCTTTCATAATGAATTGTCTACTAGGGATGGGGAAAGGTTAATCTAAGCTATAATAAAAATCTTTAATAAACACCGATTTAATGTAATTAAATGTTTGGGCACATTGACCTGGCTAAATTATGTATTTTTGTGGTGATTCTTTTAAGTGTGTGTTCCTATGACAGTATTGTTCATGGCATTAGGAGGTGATGGTTAAAGAACCTCCGTTCAGTGATGATCATGTTGTAAATGATTGTGCAGCATTTGGCTGGTTTTCGGGAGAGGGAGGGTCTGCTGTCAGAATGTTATTTGCCCTTAGAGTAATTTTGTTAAATAGGAAAATTACATTGGGGAACTAAACAAAGAAAATATTTTTAAACTGTAAGATGCATTGCAAATATCCGGCTTGTTCTCGGGCATCTCGTTTTTGTGTGTTTCTGTTGCTGTTCCCATGTTTGTGGATGCTGTGAGCAGCCATTGAGCAGGGAAGAGACTGGGTGGAGTAAGGAGGCAAAGCTGCGAAATGGCTCGATTACCCTTTTAGAGCTTTTTTTTTTCCTCCCTTTGCCGGGGTGGAGGAATACTAATTGCCGTAACAATGAAGTCTCTTCTTTAGGGAAGAATCTAATGGTGCAGGAAGCTTCGGAAATGAAACAAATCTCACATTCTGTTCTGAGGCTGATTTTTCTGCAGAGTGGATTTTGATTTGTCTGGCAGTGAGAAGTGACCAGTCACTGTTGCAAAGCTGGATTTTTTTTGTCTGAAAACCGCTTCAATTTATCCACTTAGATATGCACTTGTTGAATTGATATTATTTACACTTTAGATAAGAATTACAATTTTTGTGCGGCTGTTTTACACATAAGATTCTCTGGAATCTAGGGAAGCCTCTGTATTGTGGCTTCATGCTGTTATTTGTTCATGGAACTTCTTGGTTAGAGCGGATTATGGGTGGGCACACAGAAAAAAGACAATCCCTGGTTTCTCTGGTGACCACGGTGGAGTGACTGCTGTCAGTGTACAGACTGGATTGCGTTGCCCTTCGTCATGTGCCAAGTCCTTGTAAAATAACATCTCGGGATTTTGGAAGCCCTTTTGAGCACTGTAACAGCATTGCTGTCCCCCTTGGGTACTACTGCTTAAAGTTGTGTAGGAAAGGCGTTTGAACAAAGGATTTGGGAAATACAATAGGGATTGGAGGAAGCACCTAGGAAGGGCTGCCTGTGGAAATGCTCTCCTGTTCCACATGTGCCTCATGGCATTCCCATCTGATTTCAGTGCTGATTGGAGCAGGTACAGCATTGAACACGGATGGTTCTGAAGCAGACTGAGGTTTTGCTTTTTCATGGGGGTCTCAATTCTGGAGTGCAGTTTGTGATAGGAGATGGGCATACAAGAAAGAGACTGTGTTTCCCTTAGTATGCCCAAAATTAAAATAAGGGGTAGTGGTTTCTGCATTATTTCTAATTCTATTGGAGTAGATGTTCCAGGATTCAATGGCTGCATGAGCTAAATACCTGGGTCTAATGCATATCCAGGCTAAGGCCCACAAAGAATCCAGTAAAACACTTGCCATTGGAACAGCTTTGGTTGATTTTTGCCCTTGAAATGATGGCAGTCACTTTTTCTACAGGAGTAACTTGTTCATTTGGGTTCTACAGAAGCAAAAGGCATCATCAACAGTTCCTTTCTGGCTGCACACAGGCTCTGTTTTGCCTGTCCCGCTGAGTGCTGTGCCTGTCCTGGCTCCTCTGCTCCTCCCAGCCTGGGAGCTCAGGTTGTGTCTTTGCTCTCAACTTGCTATGGATGGGACAGCTCCAGAATCAACATCTGCTGACTGCCTTGTCCAGCACTCCAACCTTGTCTGCCATGAAGAACTCCACAGCCAGTGTCCATCATTAACTGTAATGTATTTGTACTTCCTGTGAAGTATTCTGGGCAAACAATAGCTGGACCCCTCTGCCTCAGGGTAGCTCAGGTACAGATTGCATATGTTTGTAAGTTCTTTTAGAACTATCTGTAGCTGCCGTGTATTTCTGAACTAGAAGGGTTGGAATTACCATAGTAGGAAGGAGAGTGACATTGGAATAGTTCAGTTTAGGTCAGCTCTCTTCTACTCTGGTGAACTTGAGGCCCATTTTCTAAACTAAAGGCAAAGACTGGCAGAGCCACTGAAGCATCCGTGAAGTGGGCACTGAAATACTTGTCAAGTTGAAAATAAGAACTGTGTAGGCCTAAATTCAGGAAATCGAGGGCAATAGAAATCCAGAATTATTATTAATAGATAATAATTTCAGATTTCCTATAGGGTTTGGGGGAGTTTCCAGCCTCTAACATGTAATTTATGATGTCAACTGAAGATCTTTCCCAAGGATCAGAGCCATGTGTGTTGATAGAATGAGGCTGGGACTCTCCTATGAGGTTTGTTGCTGAGAAGTCGTTAAATTATGCACTGTCCATTCTTGCAGATCTGTCAGTGACGTTACAACTGGCTCCTCTTTCTGCCTTTTATAAGAGCTTAAGTGTCATTGGCAGGACAGCCTGACTACTAAAAATGTATTGCATTTGTGAAGCCTTGCCTGAATTCAGGGGCTTTCTCAGGAGCTGCTTTATTACCTGACACAAGGGAAATGGGGCTCCTAATGTGGCTTTTGAGAGTTTTATTCATGGGTGATGTTCCTTTGTCTTTTGATCTGCCTGACAGAGTAGGCTACCCTTGAAGTTTTTAAAAGTAGGCATTCACACTGAGGTACAATCCTGACCTGTTTAAAATCAATTTTCAAGTACATAAAGCTGTTTCCTGAGAATCCATGCTCTGAATGCTGTCCATGCTAGGAGGGTGTGAATGGCTGTGCTCTGTGGGCAGGATTGTGCCATCCCGGAGGTGCAGAGGTGTGGTGGGAGCTGTGGCACCTCAGCTCAATGGTCGGGTCCTGAGCCTAGGATGGGTTAGATGTCTGGTTTTCATGTACTGCAGTTATTTTAGGACAAAACTTTTCTTCATTCTTGCCATGTTCTAAGATCTACTGATGAACAGTATATATTAAAAGCATTGGCAAGAACCAGGATTTTGTCTGATGAAGAACAGAATTCCAGTTTTATGCTGGAGATGCCAGCTGCTGCAGGTTAGCCCAGCACATGTGTATTGCTAACCTCTATCTTATCTCAGTTTTTAAAAGAAGGGCCTTTTCCTCTCAGTTGAGGCAGGACCTGGATGAGGCAATGTTTGTATCATTCATAATGTTTAAAAGCTTATTCTGTTTTCTTTTTTTTTTTTTTTTAAACCTCCTGCCCTTTCCTTAAGGGAGTAGATAGGTGTGACTTAGGCACTCTTGCTTTTAGTTCACTGTCTTGGAAGCCACCTATCATTTCACATCCTGCTGGCATATACATTCAGGAAATGTCAAAGAAAAATGTTACTTAGGAAGTAAGTGTATGCTGAACTCCATTTCCTTGCAACTATAAACATACAGTCCTTTCAAAACTAATGCTCAGAACTAGTGCACAGCATTGTCACACTGACCAATACCAAGAACACTGATGCATGTATAACTGTGTAAAAAATCAGCATAATTAATTCAAAGTACCTTCTAGTTAATACATTTGGAGTTATTTTCCCCATTTCCTTCTTAATGGTACTGCTTCTAAGTGAGCTCTGCAGCTTGGCTTGGCTGCTTGTGGACTTTGGATAAGGATTGTGATTAAATGAATGTAATAAATACAACTTTGTGGTTGTGATTCTGTTGATTCTGGAAGACTTAACTGATATTTTTTATTAGTAAATACTTGCTGCAGCCTTGAGAAGGTGTTTCCAGAGATGGGACCATCCATGGTTGAGGTTTGTAGGTGGTGCAGCAGCAGTGTCTGTCCTGTAATTTCCTTGGATCCGTTGTTAAGTAGGTCCCTGCTGAGGGAGTTGGTCCAAGGCTGTTCAGAGGCACCTCCTGTTCTGGGGCTGGTTGGTGACTCAGCTGTCACACCTCTTGTGAAGTAGGTGACAGGCTCTGTGGCATGGTGCTGTACTGGTTTGCAACTGGGATAGGGCAGGGGCATTCATGACTGAGATTATTTATACCTTGCCTCTTGTATCTTGTTAATTGTTCGCCTTGTGCTTCACAAACCTTAAGTTCTTTTGGTTTAATTAGACAGACAAGTCGTTCCCCTCCCCACCTCCCCCCGAGATTGCCTCTGCCTTGTTTTTCTGCTTAATGCTCAAGCAAAGGTGTTAAGTTTATCCTTCTTTAAGACTAGAGGAAAATCAACTGGAAGCATCTAGATTATTTGCTGCAGATAAATGACTGTTTCCTCCATGAGGAAACAATATTGGCAGCTTGTCTTGTGCTGGATTCACCTGCTTTTTGGGGTGAAGAAAGAGATTAGATAAACAGTTTGGTTTGTTTAAATGCTCATATCTTTGCAATCTACTAAGAGGATGATGTCATTAATGAGTGTATGTATTTTAAACAGATGGTGTCTGATAAATTAGTAATGGTAGAAGTTTCTGGTTCTCTCACCTTCAGCTCTGTTTTAGAGGCAGGAGTGTGGTAGGTGAAGGTGGGTGATAAGAAAGATGAAACACATTCTACCAGAACCCTGATTTCATTATTTTTGGTACTAGTGTCATTAAAGGTTGAACACTGTTCCCTGTAATAGAATAAGATGTTATAGTTGACAATTATGATGAGCTTTTTGGTTTTGTTTTTTTTTTTTCCTCTGGGCAAGTGAAGCCATTTTTGGTCAACAAGCTTTGAAAATGGCTAAAGGACTAACAATGTTCTCATGATTGAAGAGTGGAAGTTCTGTCTAAGTTCTTGTTTGGATTTCTTTGTGGTTTACACCTTCTCCTGTTTCTCAAGTAGTAACATAGGTGTTCTTTTAAGTTTCCTTCTGGATATTTTTCTACATAAACTTAATCAATTCACGGTTGTTTTTGTTAATATCACATTTCCAGTATAACAGGCAATTTAATGATTGAATTATTTTAGTTTGGATATAGTCCTGTGACCTTCTTTTGCAGTTATAAATCTCTTAATTTTTCAAGTCAGAGAAATATGGGAGGAAAAACTGAGAACAGCAAAGTTCAAACCAGTGCATGCCTGCTGATAGACATATCTAAGTGCAGCACTCTTCTCCTGATGGTCTAGAATTGCTGTCCCAAAATCTGTATGTGTTGTTTGACCTAGCAATAGTGATACTGAAAAATACCCAGCTGACCCTGATGTGCTTTGCTCTGAGCCAGTGTTGAGTAGCAGAGTGTAGTATGGAGCCCCATAACACTACCCGTGCCTGCTGTCCCTACTGCTGTCACAACACCCTGAGCAGCAGAGTGGGGAGTGCCATGGCAAAAACCTTTTCACACATGTTAAAGCTCTATTTGCTACTGCAGCCTGCATTCTTCCTGTTATTGGTAGGTAAATTTACCTGCATTTTCACACAAAATTGAACAGGCAGGTTAGAAGAAGGATGTTTTCCCTTGTTTTCCACCAAAGCCTACACACAGACCTCAGGCTGGAGCTCTGACCTAGCAGAAGCTCAAAGGCTCTAAAATGAGATGATGTGACAATGCTCAAGATGTTTCTCCTGAGAATTACTTGTATCATGCTTCTATCAAAATTGCAAAACTCAAGTGATACATGGAGAAAAAATGTCAAGATTGAATTAATTTAAAGGCTTCTTTAAAAAAAAAAAAATCCAAGCAAATTTGGTCTCCATTCCTCAAAGTCATTTAGTGTTGGTGCCTGGGAAGGTAATGAGGCCAGAAGTGGTTTTTGTTGCTTTACAGTCCTAAAGGTGGATAGTGACTGCCAGTGATGTGTTAAAAACTTAGCTTGAAATAATATGGGAAAGCAGACGGGCATAGGAGTTGATTTCAAAATGCACAGGCATTTCTTTAGGCTGCATGCTGTGGAGCAGCCAACTTACTCCTGGTTTATAGCATCATGATGACATTCCTTAGCTTTATTTTTCAGATGTAATTGCAACCTGCATTCCAAGTCTTTGGAACACAGGCGCTATATCTGATCTGCTACAGATTGCTTTCTAGTTCCCCATGAATTTGGTGTTGAATTATTTTCAGAACTAAACTACTGTATGAGGTTTTTAACAAAAGCTGTAAAAGTAGGTGAAATGGGGAAGAAAGCAGGCATAAAATTTTTCACTTTTTTTCATGTTAAAAATATATTTCCTTTGATAAAACTGTAACTGAACTGAAACGGAAAATGTTTTTTGTGAATTATTACAAACACTGTGCAGAATGCTGTACTCTGTGGATACTACACTGATGTATCAAGCAAAGGGTTGACCTACGGGCATTTTGAGACTTCCCTTAATTGCAGAATAACAGGCTTACTAAACATATGAATTAAAAATAAGGCTCAGAGTTGTAATTCAGATCAGATTTACTTCTTGTTTTGTTTTTCCCAAATCAGATAGCTGTTGGAGCTCACTTCATCGTAATCCCTCAGCCAGCTTTACTGATGTAGGCTGAAAAGTGGAAAAAAGATTAACCCAGCTCATAAATGAGTAGCTTTCTCATATTCTCCGACTCATCCCTGCTGGCTTAGCAGGTGATGGATTCCAGCATTTTCTAGGATAAGGTCTGTTTGCTGCACTTAGAGCAGCTGCATGGCTGTGCCTGAGTGATTCTACTGTGGATGGGCTTTCCTGCAATAATGGGGGGCAAGATGGAGGCAGGAGAGGAACTGGATTATTTTACTGTTACTGTTTTTCTTTTCTGTCAAAAGATAGAGACGTATCTAGGAACCCTTTTCAGGTCCTAATAATTATGCCCAGGAACCGTCAATATTACTTCACTTCTATGGAATCTGGTTTTGAGTACATTTGTGGAAAGAGTTGTCCTGTTCTGTGACTTGAGTTTGATAAAGCAGCGTTTTGCTTATGGGCTTTAAAAGAAAATCAGACCCATTAAAAATTAGTTTAAATTAAAAGGAAATTTTCTTATATACTTGGTAGAATTTAGTGACATAATCCAGAGGTGTAAAAGAACAATTCATGTGGTCCAGTTCCTCTGTAAGGACTGTAGCTCTAATTGCCTGGGAATACTCCCAGATAACCACTTGAAGTTCTCTTGTTAATGTTATGAAACAGGATACACTGTTGAAGAACCTTGCAAAGGACCTCCTATGCCAACCATGTAGCAAGAGACGATGCAACAAGGGTTTTCTCCTTTATTTATGCAAAATGGACCCTTTCAGCTTTAAAGAATTGGGGAATTTAATTCTGATTATATCAATTCAGTTACTCTTTTTGGTGGCCCTTGGTTTTTGTGAGTGACTAGCCTTTCACTGGCTGGATGAGGTTGCTGGACAGCAGCAGCCGCAGAGTGAACCTGAGGTGGTGGTGCTGGTGTATGGAACAGTTCACTGCTGCTGCCAGTGTTGTGAGCCGAGGAATGAAGCTGAAGCTGATTTTTGGTCTTCTTACACCTCACTGTGGTAGCAGAGCCCTGCCAGTGCCACAGGCACTGGCACAGCTGGGTTTGCTGTGCCTCACTCCTGGGAGAGGACAGCTCACTATGGGAGAGATGGATCGCACTCCATTGGGAGTGACTTCTACTGTGATTTTTTTCTGAACAGCAGAAATGGGCACTGTTAGTCAGTTGAGCCATTTTAGGGGTTTATTCATGGTTTTGGTCCTTAAAGGTGTTTTTGACACACTTAATAGGAGCAAACAAAGGCAGTGGAGAACCTTGAACCTAACTTACTGACAAAACCCTGTGGAAGATGATGAGGCTTGTTGTGATGGTGGAGTTTGGTACCTCAGGATACACTTCTGAAAATGTGGATTTGGAAGGGCTTAGGTATATAACCAAAATTTTAGTACTGTTTAGCATCCAGTGTTCTCTGCTAAACAAAATCATAATGAACTCTGAATCATAATGACTCGATTTATTTTTTAGTGTATACAGAACGGGCACTTTTTGGTATTTAATCGAAGTAATTTTGCTCTCACTTGATGCTGGTTAAATTAACAAGTATTTTTCTCAGGTAACTAAAATGCTGATGAATTAATTTGATTCCATAATCTGTTTCTCAGTTTTATTTGGAGAATACTTACAGAAAATATTTAAGTGTCTCCTGAAGCAAGTATGAACACAGTCACAGAAGTACCTACAAGCCAAGGTGTATAATTTATTGGCATCACATACCATGAACTATGGGGAATCTCTTGCCTGAAAGTGATTTTCTTTTCCCTACCTCATTGCTGTGACTGAGCATGTAGCTATTGTGCTTGGATACCTCCTGTAGAGCTGCCTCAGCTAACAAATGGAGCTGAGCTTGCTTCATTTTGCTGTTGGTGCATTTATGAATCATGTGCAGGTCTCATTAAGTTATTGTGAAGTTTTCAAGTAATCTAGGAAGCACTTGAACCGCACTGATAACCATCAGAGTTTGAAGGCAGTGTTTGAAGGCAGGGAGTAGCAGTGGTGTGTTGAGTCCTCTCAGTCGTGCCAGGTCGGTGGTGCCGGTGCCAGCGTGGCGTGGGGCTGGCTGGGTGCCCAGCTTGCAGCCAGTTGCCCAAGGTGGCACCGTCTGGGCAGAGCCAAGCCTCAGAGCCCTGCAGTGGCAGTGAGCGTGTCCTCAGCGTGCTGAAGCTCAGGAGTCTCTGAACTCTGGTTTAGGAAGAAGGGGAGCAATGGTCAGACATGAAGATACAGTGCCCTTTTTTTTTTTTTTCTTTTTTCTTTTTTCTTTTTTCCTTTTTTTTTTTTTTTTTTTTTTTTTTTTTTTTTTTTCCAAATGAGAAAGTCAGATGAAACTGCACTGTGCTGCTTTCACCTTCCCTTACAGGAGATGATTCTTCTGCTTTTCAGATATTTCTGCTCAGTTTGTTGCTCTTCATCAATAATTCTCTGTGTTTTAGGAACTTGTGCAGGGAAAAATTCTGGCCTATGATGATTCTTGGCTGTTTCTTGTTAAATTAATTTCTTTTTAAAGATTATGCTTTAGTATTCCACTCTCTAGTCCTGCAGCACCAAAGGATTGAAGTAGGTCTGCTATCCTTACTGCTCTGACGTTTCTGCCAGTCCTAAGTATAAAAGCTGATCTGTAGCTGGGTGTTAAGGTGGGCAGTTGGGATGAGATGCAGTTGCCTGCTGAGGATCTGCTGCTGTTAGTGGAGCTGAGGAGTATGTTTTGTATAGGTAAGGAATTCTAGAAAAGCATGCAGGTCCTGTGCTGCCGGGAGGAGTGAGAGGTGCCCATTGCACGTGTCGTACCTGTGCCAGCGACAGGCGTTCTGCCAGCTTCCAATTTTGAAAGGCTTACAAAGACACCTGATCTTGCTGGGAGCACCTGTAGCCCTCTGTTACTGTCCTTATGCAGGGGTTTGCTACTTTGTGCTTTTGTACATGCAGACTATTGATAGGGAGTCAGATAGGTTTTAAGTTAGAAACTACAGCTTGGAGGAGTGTAGGTGGATATTAATAAAAGGCACATCCTGGTTCACACTTAATTAGTAGCTGTTACTCCATGGGTGGCTCAGCTCAGTGTGCTTTTTCCTGTATTTAATAGTGGACGAAGTAAAATTCTCATGCAAAGACACCTTTTCTTTCAAAAGGAGGTCTCTGACTTGACACTGCCGTGAGATGCTGATACAAAGTGACCAGTTTCAGGCGAGATGTAATGAACAGGTGGCGGTTCTTTGTGCGTTGTTTTTGTTCCCCAGGGTTCCCCCAGAGCCCCAGCTGCCTCTCATGGCTGAGCTGTTTGACAGTAACACGGTGGTGGCTGATAGGTGATGGAGGAGGACTGGTTAGTCTGGCTTTGCTAAAACCTGTATGTCACAAAGTCTGCTCCAGCTGAAAAAAAGGCAGTCCACGTAGTGGCAGGTGTGTAATTAAAGATAGTCCTTTGGGGCTTTTTGGATTTGGACACTTTTGCTTGAGTGGGTTGTTTGTGTGGGGGCTTTTTGTTTGTTTGCAGTGGGCTTTGTTTTTGTTCTGTTTGTTCTGGTGTTGTCTATGAAGGAGGCAGTCCTAAAAGTACATTGCCTTCTATTCAGGTGGCTTTGTAGTTAAAAGTCAGGAATGCTGAGCAGGGTGCTTGGAACAGACCCTTTCTGGAGGACGGAGGTGCCGTAGATCAGTTGGCTGGTGACTTTGTCTCGGCTGTAATTTGCTAATAGCAGGAGTAACTCCTTTGCTCTGTAGCTGTTGGGATTTATGTAGTACTAGGATCTGTTTATCACTAACTATTCAGAGTTCGATTGTGGAGCAGCCCAGGTGTTGGGAAGTGCATATGGGATATGGAGACGTTTGGGGTTACTTTACATTTGACAGGGAACATACATTTCTAAATAGGTGACATGTGAAGGATGGCCTTACAAACACAGTTGGTGTTATTTTTAGACAAGTGCTATAATTGCATCTCCCAGACGCCACAACAAAATTGATGAGGTATTGGGATTTTTACTTGATTTTACTGACTGATTGTAGTCAGTACTCTGGCACTGGATTTGCTAGGCATTCACTGCGTAGTGGCGGTTCATAATACAAACCCCACGTTCAGGTTTTTCCCCTGGCAGTCCTAGAGGCGGCTTTTGGCCGCGTGTGTGTTTGTGTTGTGGTACTGGGTGCTCCCAAGGGTGCTGCCGTGTGTTGGAAGTGCCCGGTCCCGTTCCGCTGCCCCCGCCGTCCCCGAGCGCCGTTCGGCACCGGCTGTCCCGCGGCGCGCCCTCTGCAGGGCGCCTCTCAGCACTGCAGCGCCTTGTTCTTGGTGTTAACTACATTTCCGTTAATTTGCATGCGGTACTCTGCTCTGGACTGAGCGCCAGTTCTCTTGGAACCCAGTTGTCTCTTTACCTGGCATGAATTAGGTATGGGACACGAGGAAGTGAAATGCTTGCTTCTGTTCTCTGAAAGGATGCAGCCTGTGCTGTTGGTTTTCAGCTGAATTATTTCCGGAATAGCTATTGGGGAAGAGGTTAGACTAATTAAATGAGGCATTGCCTGTTTAGAGTGTTCCTATCCTAACTGGCTTGCAGGGAAGTGTTACGGTGGGCAGCATTTAACGTGGAAGAGCTGCCAGCAGGGTGGAAACAAGCAACTTGCAGCTTAAGCTCATTTTGAAGCAGACAGCAGGGCCTAGATAGGTTTAGAAAGAAGCCTCTGATCCCCTCTGATGAATAAGTAGCCATTAATGATACAAGCTTAGTATTTTCCTTACTTTTTTCATAGCAGGCTGTTGTTTAAAGGAGACTCCTTACTGAAATTGTTATTGAGCTGTGATACTGAAGTCAGTGTATCCTCATCCCAACTCTGTGTCTAGGGAGGGGCAGAGGAGCAGCAGTGGGAGCATGCAGTCCTCAAGCAGTACAAACCCACCTGCTGTCTCTGAGCCTCTGTGTGTTGCCTGAGTTTATCTCAGTGCTGAAGGCTGGTTGGTCAGTCAGACTTGCTGAGCAGCCTGAGTGAATGATGAGTTCTGTACAGAACCTGCCAGGTGTGCAGGAAGTGCCGTTTCAGCACTTTGCATGGTTGTGGTGCTCACAAGGTCCCTGAAGTGCAGAAAGCAAAGGCGGTGCTGCCAGTGTGAGTTTGTTGGTGTCACTGTGGCAGAGGTTAAAGCTGCCCAGTTGAAGCAGGCTGTGCACTGGGAATGCTGTAGTTCATGTTTCTGAATCGAAGGATAGTAACGAGTGAGTGTTTTGGAAAAGCACAACTCCACGGACTTGAACTATCTCGAGCGTGTCGGATTTCAGCCGTAACCCGAACTGGCTGGTGTTGCCAGAGGTGTTGTGATCACTCCACTCACTGCTTGAGCCCAGCTGCAGTAATGGGCCTGCGGCAGCTCTTCCCATGGTAATAGTGCCGCTCTGTTGAGATTGGAAGACTGTTTAAAAATTTGCTATGCCCTAAACATGGGTGAGATGAAATATTAACTCTAGGGAAACTACATTAACACATGACTGAAAAGAAAACAAGTACTGTCTCTTAGTCAGAGGTTTTTTGGAACTTCCTCAGGTGGTGGTACTGGAGTGGGAAAAGTCATGTGTGTGCTACAGTTGTGTAGGGCTGTAGGTGCAAGGGCCCCATGCTGGGATAGAGCCAGAGCCTTTAAAGATGCTGTTTGGATAAATCTCAGAAAGCTTCCTGAGGAATGCTTGTTTCAAGGAAACAAATGATGTCTCTTTCTCCTTCTTGTAGATGGATTGAATCTTCTGTGTTGAATGCCTCTGGATTTCCTATTGGATTTCACATCTGGAGAAATACTTGTGATTTAAGCCACTGTGGCAGACTGAATTGTGGATCCTGGGTTCCCAAGACTTTAGCTCTTGAGGAGAAGCCACTGCTCGATCACGTTAACCTGACATCTCAGCCACGATGGTGCTGTCACAAAGGCAACGAGATGAACTGTAAGGGATCATTGTTTTTAAGTTTGTGTTGCATTTTCATTAAACTTCAATTATTAGCGTTTGTTTCCAAATAGGTTTTAGAATGTCTCTGTTCACGTGCCCTTTAAGTACTGTATACTGTGGTTTGGATCTCTCTACTCTTTATTTTTGACAGAACTGCTGATATTTGAAACTAGAATTGGGAAATTACGAAAATATAATTTCCGAGATATTGATGGCATAAAAAATGGATTCTTCAACTTGTGATAAGCACATTGCAATATAAGCTGCAATCTGTGAATTCTGCATTGATCTTGAGTAAATTCTGGAAATTTTTTTGCTATTTTACTTTGGAATGTAGACAAAGATTTGATCAGGGTGCTCTATGTTATGATGACAATCTTTCACTGACTCCTTAAATTGTATTTAAAATGTTTTGTAGAAATCGAGCGATAGCAGATTACCTCCGTTCCAATGGCTACGAGGAGGCATATTCGGTTTTTAAAAAGGAGGCTGAATTAGATGTGGTGAGTTCAAACAAAGTTCTTCATGTGTATTTTAATTTTGAAGTCTGTCAGTTCTGTGGCATCTGTGTCTGTCCTGAACTTGTGTGTCTGTTACCTGCCTGTTAGCTCAGACAGTTTCAGAAACTGGAGGTGATGAACTCACACAGCTTGTTGCCTTGCCAGAAAAGGGAAAAATAATTATTGAGTGAGTTGACCATTTCCGAGCAAATGATTTTTTAACCAGATTTGAAATAGTCTGAGACTGTGCAACTTTGGAGACTGACTTCACTGGGAATCTCTGAGAAACAGGAAGACAAAACTGGATTACTTTTGTCCTCTGCTTTATCATACAGAGCCAGTGTTAGAAGATTCTTTTGAGCTTTGGGTCAGGAGTTAAGTCATTGCCTGAATCTGTTGCACACCTCTTGGGTAACCATGTAGTAGCAGGGCAGGCTGAAACAGTTCATGGAAGTTCCAGTTCATACCATCCAACAAGGCCAGGTTGGACGGGGCTTAAAGCAGCCTGGTCTAGGGGAAGGTGTTCCCCCCCTGGCACAGGGGTGAAACAAAATGAGATTCAAGGTCCCTCCCAACCCAAACCAGCCTGTGATTCTGTGAGTGTGTGACCAGCTCTGGTAAGCAGCTCTGTTTGCTTAGACTGTACAGATGCCAGTGACTCACACCAGTCATTTCTTGCAACTTCATTCTGTTGATTTGCCTTTGTCATGGATGATTTGATATAATTTTTAACTTTGCCACCTATTAGCATAGGAGGTGTGCATTTCATATGGCCACAGCTGGATTGAGTAGTGAACTTCTGTGTTGTTTGAACTTCTTGCCCTTTTTTAAATTACGTATCTTGCATTGTTCTTTTTCTAAAATGTTTCAAGTTTGACTTAATTTCTCCAATTTGCTACTAGTATTGAATAAATAAGTAGAAATGACAAATTGAAATGCCATACTTTTAATTGAAAATCCTAATAACATTCCCCTATCTGCCTTATGTATCAACCTAATTTAGTCTCCCCTTTCCAAAGCTTAGGAAAGCAATCTAAATAGGTTAGATGGTCCTGAGGGAAAGAGAAAATGCAGTTGCTAAAAGTTTCACGACTTTTATGCAAGAAAATCTGAATTGGAGTGGGCTATACTAAAATGGAAAGGTAAAGGGTGAAATTATTTGAGTAAATTGGAAAAATTGATGTGTAGCTCTATAAAGAGGAATTTAATTTTTGTGTGGACTATTCATGGAGATAACTCCAGCTTTTACAAGTGCCTCCCTATAGTAGTAGATTGATATCTGTCTCTGAGCAAGGTAGCCAGTCCTCAGAGCTTTTATCTCTTGTGGAGTAAGCCTTGGCATGGTTATTTTCTGATGTTTGTTATCTTCATGTCATTTAGGATTATTGTGGCATGAGACTGTAATTTTGTAATGGGAAGAACATGCAGCATTTAGTTACTTCAGTGTCTCTGATGTTTGTTTTTCTGTGTTGCTTTTCTTCCTCTTTCTTTAAATGCTTCTTCTCAGAATGAAGAGTTAGATAAGAAGTATGCTGGACTTCTGGAAAAAAAATGGACATCTGTTATCAGATTACAAAAGAAGGTAAGTAGAGGTCTGCTGGTTGTACATGTATAAAAAGTTAGCACAGAAAGCATTCAGCACTGAACACGCTCGTGCAGTCCTGAAGCTGAGAGGCAAGAGGTGCCTTGGGGCAGTTGGTGAGTAGGGAAATGGAATTGCTGCATGCAGAAGGTCAGGCTGGGCTAGAGTGGAGGAAAAATCAGTGCTGCCTGTTGTATTTGGCCATGGCCCTAGAGGGAAGGAGCCATTAGCTCCAGTGCATTCCAGTGAGTGATTATGCTGCAAGTGGAGAGTACAAAACTCTTTTTAGTCATGCTTCAATGGCTCAAGAGTGTATTAAAAGCAAAAATACCCCTAAAATCAGTGTGTTAACAATGAAGTCCTATCCCTTGTTCAGGTTAATACAGTGAGGGTTTATTAGCCCTCCAGTGTTTCTGTTGTTGGTTAATGTGTGTGCTAGCTCCAACAGGACACAGAATTCCTGCAGCAGTAGCATTCCTTTTTGTTACCACAACCTTCTTTGGTAGTTTGGCACAACAGTACTTCAGATGTACTTATACAGTGTGTGATTAAAGGGGATTTTTTTCGAACTTCTTTTTCCTGTGAAAATATTTGGGAATTTGAAAAGACTAAATAATTAATGATTAAATTATTAAGAATTAATTTTAAATTATTAAAGAATAAACTATAAATTTTTAATTTAGGTTTGAATTTTAAAACCACTGCTGCTGAATGTTGGTAGTCAGTTTTGGTCCATACAATCTTTGCTTTACTCTGAGTTTTGGAGTCAGTTGTTATTTGAAATGCTAATGCAAGAAGGTTAATTAGGTGTTGTATAAAACTGGAAATGAAAGGTCTCTTTAAAATTCGTATGCTTAGGTAATGGAATTAGAATCGAAGCTGAATGAAGCTAAGGAAGAATTTACATCAGGTGGACCTCTTGGTCAGAAACGAGACCCTAAGGAGTGGATTCCTCGTCCTCCAGAGAAGTATGCGTTGAGTGGGCACAGGAGTCCCGTCACTCGAGTCATTTTCCATCCAGTTTTCAGTGTTATGGTCTCTGCTTCAGAGGATGCCACAATAAAGGTGTGTGTGTGCTCCAGACAACTGGCTGTGGAATAGGTGACATCAATACAGTGAAACTTGTTCTCTTGCTGGGTTTACAATGCTTAAAGTTAGCTGAAAAGTAGTTTTCAAAATGCATGAATTCAGTTAATTTATAAGGAGCAAAATCACACAAAAAGAAATTTATTTTTCCCTACTGTTAAGCTTTTTAGAGCTGTCTGTCTCTTGTTTGATTAATTCTTGAACAAGGTGCCAGACTGGCCTTCAGAATGCAAATGTGAGGCTGGAGAATACACAGAGTAATGGGCTGCTGCTAACAGGTTGTCTGTTCCCTTGTCAGGTGTGGGATTATGAGACAGGAGACTTTGAGCGAACCTTGAAGGGGCACACAGACTCTGTGCAAGATATTTCCTTTGACCACACTGGCAAACTCTTGGCCTCCTGTTCTGCTGATATGACCATTAAGCTATGGGATTTCCAGGGCTTTGAGTGCATCAGAACTATGCATGGTAAGGTATAAAAGGATTGATTTAGCAGTCTGTAAAGTGAAGAGGATTTTTTTTTTTAATCCAGGAAAACTGCTGATGTGGAAAGGGGTTATAGACCAGAGTATTTTCTGAAAGAAAAAGGGGAGATATAATTTGATGCTTCGAGTGCTCTATAAATAGGGGATACATGCAGTGTTTATGGAATGAAATAGCAAATCTACTAATGAATGAATAGTAAATCTACTATGCATGATGGTGTGGGAAACATCCCATAATGATACTGAAATAAAATGACAGAGAGATTTCATCTTTAAATATTAAATGCTTGCTAGACAATAAAACTGCCTTCAAATCAGTGAAAGATACCTTCCTTCAGCCCTCTGCATTCCTGATGCAGGGCTACAGGAAGGGAGGAACCAGTGCCAGAGGAGTTGTGGCTGCTCCAAGGGGGGTTTGGCTGCATGTGCTTGCTCACATGGGAACGTTCCCTTTGCACTGGGTTTGAAAACCATAGGAAAAATGCAAAAGTGCAACCACAGGTATAAGATTCTAATATTGCCAGAAAATGTTTTTATGTAAGAGCTTTTTTCTTGCTTTTAGGATCATCTTTTAGAAATGGGGAGTAGAAATAGAGAATGTTTGAGACTTAAAAATATAAACACCCACCCACAGATATACTCCAGTAAACAGAAAGCACCTTTCAGGATGCTCAGTGTCTGGACTGAGATGATTCTTTCATAATGTGGATGATTATTTCGTAAAACCTCAAGTTTACATGTAAAAATTATTCCATAAAACACACACTGCTGCTGTAGCTACTTGGCCAAGATTAAAAATGGCGAGTCCTGTGTGCTCTGTGAAAACTCTGCCAGTACCACTTAATAAAGGTTTTATTTTGTTTTTAGGTCATGATCATAATGTCTCTTCAGTAGCCATCATGCCCAACGGAGATCATATAGT
Organism: Brachypodius melanocephalos; assembly: GCA_013398615.1. Lineage (NCBI taxonomy): Eukaryota > Metazoa > Chordata > Aves > Passeriformes > Pycnonotidae > Brachypodius > Brachypodius melanocephalos. The sequence continues at coordinate 402,904 of VZSR01002145.1, read as the reverse complement.
TTCTGCCTCAAGGGATAAAACTATCAAAATGTGGGAAGTCCAGACAGGGTAAGTGCACTTGTGAGCAAACAGCACCAGAACAAAAGCAATGAGAAACATCTGTGTGTAGAAATGGGACACAGGAATCTGAATGTCAGCAGGCACTATTTGAATTGAGAAATGATCTGCTGTTGTTTAGGGTAGTTCACTGAAGGATTCTGCCTCAGTCATTAGGCAAAGGGGTTTAGATGTTAATACTGACTAACTGAAACTAACTGGTTTTGTCTTTCTGGAAGCTATGAAGGTAGATCTCTAGCTCATGACCAATTAGGAAGATAAATTCACTGGTTAACCATGAATTAAAGGGAGTATATCTGTTACCTTCCTTGACAGAGATCAAGAAAGGTCTCCTGGTTTGTTTTTTTTTTTTTTGTCTTTCTTGTTTTATTTATCAGTTGTCTCTCTAATACCTAAATGACCTGTAAATCTCTACTTGTTCTTAAAATACCTGTTTAATGCAAGTAGTCTCGTCGACTTCATTTTCTCCCGAGTTTCCTGCTTTTTGCCTAACAAGTTTTTGCTAGCTCTTAGCTGTCACTGCTTTCTCATGTCAGCATCCTTTCCACAAACTCTTTATGATGTGCTCCATCATCTGGCAGGATGAACATACCTGTGCTAAAATAGTCTATCTTAAGCGCTGAGAGTAGGCTGTGTCCTCAGATTTCCAAGGCAGGTGCAGAGGGTTGTTGCTCTGGTGGTTGAGTGATGCTGTGTTTTTTTGCACAGTTACTGTGTGAAGACTTTCACGGGGCACAGAGAATGGGTGCGCATGGTGCGGCCCAACCAGGACGGCACCTTGATTGCCAGCTGCTCCAACGACCAGACGGTGCGCGTGTGGGTGGTAGCGACAAAGGAATGCAAAGCTGAGCTCCGAGAGCACGAGCATGTGGTAGAGTGCATTTCCTGGGCTCCTGAGAGCTCCTACTCCACCATATCAGAAGCTACAGGATCAGAGGTAACATTCCCGGGCTGTTACACAAGCACGCACAGGGAGATCTTTGTGCTCTGTGTAGCACTGACAGCCACTGAGCTTTGGGCTCAGAGGGCCTGGCAAGTACAGCAGGTGTATGAGTGCTTTTGTCCAAGTATCTTGGTGTGCAGCTAAGCTCTGTCTTGGCTTCCCAGGATCCAGCTTTTGTATTTAGGATCTATCTTTTCACTAGTGAAGGTGACCTTCGGAGAGATGCTCTGTTCAGGGAGGGGTGAGAGTGAGACCACTGTCTTGTATTGCAGCAAAGAAATGTGTCAAGCAGCTTCTCTGGCAGAATGTGAAGATTATAAAGATGCTTAGCAATTGGAAGGTAGAGGTGGGGAAGGAGCCAGTCAAGACTGCAGAATGAAGCTGCCTTGGGTGCAGTGTGCACCAAGGAGTCAAGCACCGACTGCTGTTTTACTGTACAGCTACTGATGGGAGAAAGCATTCCTTAAATAAAATAAATCACAGTTTGTATGGTCACAGATACCACTTCTAGTGAGCCTCAGGAAAGGCTTGCTAAAGGCCAGAAGACATTTTGTTCTAAGGATGTTAAAGTGTAGATGAAAGGAACTAGAAATGAACTCCAGTTTCTAGTCAAACCTCCACCCAGCAATGCAGTTTTACCCTCTGCCTCCAAAGGCCGTGGACACCCCAGGGGAGAAGCAGCCACAGTGAACAAAGGGATTTGTCTAGTGACGGCTTTTACAGGTTATTTCAGTCAAATTTTACTTGAATCGCTAAAAGATCCTTATAATCTTTTAATTATAAGTAATTAAACCAAAGTCCGTGTGTCCCTTCCTGTGTCTGTGCGGGCTCTGCGGTGGTGCCTCTCCTGCCCCCTACTGATGGGATCTGGTACAGCCCGCACGGGAGCACCTTCCCTGCACACCTGGGGCGGGTGAGAGCTCGGCAGGTGGTAACACCGGGCATGGACACACACAGAAATCACTTCAGGGTAGGAAGTTTTCAGAAATTCCTAACCCTGCTTCATTGCATTTTATGAAGAATGTGAACACAAAGGTATGTGTGAGCTGCATCCTCATTTGTCCTGAGATGTGGCACTTGAGCTGTGTCTGCTGTTAACAGAGGATGTCTTGCAGTAGGCAAGTGTTTATTCCAAGTGTTACTTGGCTTGTGGAATCAGCAGGAAAAACAACCATTTCTTTTAACAGATTGTGTAATTCTCCTAGCATTAGTACTAGTGCCTGTGACCCGGCTTTGTCAGTGTGGGTTTACTTGCTGTAAGCTGTTGTATGATCTGATTTTGGTACTAAGCAATATCACTTGGAAGGGGTCTGCTTCATTTGTCCTCTTCCCCCTTCCATCTTATGTATACCATAACTTAAACCATAATTTTCTGTAGACTAAGAAGAGTGGCAAGCCTGGGCCTTTTCTGCTGTCTGGATCCAGAGACAAGACCATTAAGATGTGGGACATTAGTACTGGCATGTGCCTTATGACACTTGTAAGTCCACTGGTGTTTTTTCTGGCAGTCATAGCTGCATATGTACAACCAGTTTTAATGGAATGTATTATCTTACATGTCATGTTTTCAAGAGAAGCCAGAGTTGCTGTAGATAGTTTTAATGGCTTCTGTGGTTCAGATCTTGTTGTTGCTAAGAAATACCGACAATCTCCAAAACCACAGTGTGAATGCAGTACTGTGGTGTAGGTTCTGTGATGAGTGGCTTGGTTTGTTTACAGAAATGCTGGTAATGATCTGAATCTTGTCTTCTGTGAAATATCATGTTGTTCCCACGTGTAGGATTTCCTGCAGGCCATAGCCTGCTGTTCCAAGCTCAGATTCCAGCTGGACTGGGTGGTGGTGTGGGGGTGGAGAGCAGAATTGGTGCAAGTCACATGAGGACTGGTGTTTGTTTGCCTTCAAGGGGAGGAGCTCTCATTGTTGGGAGAACTGATGGAGGTGTAATAATAGAAACTGGAGATAAGCTGTGGGTTCTGAGAGGTTTCAGGAGCTCCAGTGCTGTCCTTGTGGGGCCAGGCAGGGGTCCCTCAGTGTGCCATAGTGTGAGTGTGGGATGCTCAGCTCTCAGCCTGCTCACTGATCTCTCCTTGTACACAAGGTGGGCCATGATAACTGGGTACGTGGCGTCCTGTTCCATTCTGGGGGAAAGTTTATTTTGAGCTGTGCTGATGACAAGACTCTCCGTGTCTGGGACTTCAAGAACAAGCGATGCATGAAAACCCTCAACGCGCACGAACACTTTGTTACCTCTTTGGGTATGTATTGCTCCCTGTGCCAGAGCTGCTGCTTCCCTGCTGGCTGCAGCTGAGCACCAGGCTGGCATTCACCTTGGGGCTCTAGTGGTGCCTTGTGGTGTTCTCTGTGTAGAAGAAATGAACTAGAAATTAACTCTAATTTCTAGTCAAACCCCTCACCCATGTGAGTTGTAGAGTTTGGAGTGTGCTGGATTTTTCCACTTCTGCTGCCAGTGTTGCACATGGATAAGGATGTTAACTGACAGGGAGTTCTGGAACCTGTCACCAGTGCATGCAGGCACCTGGGGAGGGCTCTAAGTGTCCGTGCTTATCCAGCAAAAAGAAAAGAAGCATGTGCACAACAGTCAGAAAAGAGTTACTTTGAATTCTTGGACATTTCTGGTTCATGTTACCAGATCTTGGTAATAGCCTGAGGGAATTTGGCTACAGAAGTACAGCCAGGAGCTTTGGAATGTAGCCTTTGAGCTGGTAGATTTGTTTTGAAAAAGCAGTGCCATTCAGTGAGAGTAGGAAATGCTGAAGTTCTGGGTTCGTTGGTAACGTGAGCTTTTGTCTCCTGGCAGATTTCCACAAGACAGCCCCGTACGTGGTGACTGGGAGTGTAGATCAAACAGTAAAAGTGTGGGAGTGCCGCTGATGGAGTTCACAATGACCCCTTTTCCTCTGGATGCACTCAGATACCATGGTTACCCATTGAGCTCTGTTTAAATAAATATTGTCCTTTCATGTAAATTATTCTGGATGTAGATTGAGCTTATTAAATGTTACACACAAAGTATTCATGCATGGTGAATCCAAATTGTATACTGTAAATTTACATACGTTGTCTAGAAGTACCATAGGTTTAAGAACATGGGCTGGCATTGGTCACATCAGACCTGAGAAGGCAGAAGTGGGATGATTGGAATAGGGCACTTAACTGAATAGTTGACAGTGTCGTTATGTCGGATAATTATACCTGTTTTTCTTTCTGCTGTCTGTTGGTGCCTGAATTGGTGACCTCATTTGGGAAAAGTTTTGTAGGGCTTTTTCAGAAATGTGTATCTATGTAACATCACTTAAGTGTGCTTAATAAATCTTCTCTAAGAATACTAGATAATAAGGCTGCAATTCAGAATCTTCTGAACCTTATATGTAATTAATGGAAATTAATTAAACTCTGGAATATTTGTCATGAAACATTTGCCAAATCAACAGAAAACACTTGTTTTGGCCTCTTATCACGCAAGGGTTGGTATATTTATAGAACTGACTGTAAACCTGAAATAAGACAACAAATCTTAGTCGCAGCTGATGTGATAAATGTATTTATTTTTTATTTGGTCATTCAATGGTTAAGCTGTGCTGTTAAACTAAGTTTAAATGGTTTTTTGTTTGGTTTTTCTTATGCTAGACAAACTTCCAGGAGGAGTTGTCCATCCCACTAGAGTTTAGTGATCCAGTTTCGAGTAGAGCTTCCTCTCCCAAATGACTGCCATGGTCCACCTTGCTGTTAGCTTTCCATGTTTGTTAGAGATGTGCAATTCCTATTACACAGCAGGATCAAAGGACACTTCCCTCATTCACTGGCAGGAAATTGGGGTATACAAAAGTTGTTTTGTTTCCTTAGTGCCTCCTTGGACAATGAGGTGATCCTCACCTTGGCAATGTGGCTCCAATAAAAACGTCCTGGGGTTTGCAAGTGGAGAAGAACCTTGCGTTGCAGCATTGAAATGTTTTAAAGGAAGCACTAAGTATCTTGAGAATCAGTTGACAATGGCAAGTCAGATCCATGCAGGCTTCTAAAAGAAGGATGGCATGAACAAAGCCCGAACCCATCTGTGGGCATGATGCTAAACATTAAAACCAAACCCCAATCCTATCAGCAAAACCAGCCCAGCTCAGTTATTAGTATTTATGTTGTTTGGTGTACACAATTTTTAAATTGCATATCCCTAAAGTTACATACTTTGATCTGAAATTAATGAAAATATTATAAATTAATATTTTAATCAGCAATTTTGTGACAGATTCCATTGTAGATAACCAAGAATTACGATACTTATCACACTAACCAGTCTTTTTAAAAATCAACTTTAAAATTGACAATACAGTGAAGTACCAGGCTGATGTTTTAACAGGTGAATTCGTACTTTATTTTATTCCTTTGGTTTAATCTGTGGCTTTTAAAATGTCCCTTTTAAAGCTGAGAGTCCCTGACCAGCATAGGGTGGGCTGGAGGGCGAACACACTGCACCTGGTGAGGGGAAACTTCCACAGTCAGCCCAGAAGGACCCGTTGTTGTGTGAGAGGAGCTGGGTTGGGGTGTGGGATCCTGTGGAGAGCGGGGTTCTGATGTGGGGGTTTTCAGAGCCAGTTTAAGATCCAGGCTAATCTCTTGAATCCAGTGGTTTCTGTCATTCTCAGTGTGTGTTGCTGCATAAGCATGCACGAATAAAGTCTGTTTTGTTCATTAGCTGCTTGGACTGGAAAAATTTGCTGCTTTTTGTCCTATTGGAGAATTCCCGATACACAAGTAGTGCATCTTAAAACCCTCCATGCATCTGCAACTGTAAAGTAATAACATCTGTTTAATTCCTGGTAGGACCTAGAAACTTTATTTAAGTCTAAAGTAAACCACCCTCATGTACATAACTCAAACCTGAATGAGAAATTAAAGGTACCTGTGATGTGGAAGTTGTCTACTGCATTTTTTCCCTGAAGCTAAGAAACATTTACTAGGACACCTGGCCCCAGTGCTGGCAGCAGCATCACTGCTGTGTGAGACTCAACACTGCTGCTGTGCAGAATGAGCCTTCTGGGGCAGCAGGGAATGATCTCAGGGATGGTCCTGACTGGACCAAAGCTGAAGCCCTGGTTGGAAAGGAGCCACACCACAGGTGTGGGAGTGAGGGGGACACTCGGGGACATGCTGTGGAACTGTCCCCACTGTTACTGTCAGCTTGTGCTGTGCCTTTGCTGTGATCAGAACTGCAACAGTGATGTTACTGGGTCAATAATGAACGAAATGCATTGGAGGGGGCAAGAGGTTCACTGGTGCTTTGGCACTTCCTGACTAAACCTGGCAGAACGTGCCAGGACCGAGCTCTGACCTTACCAGAGCCGCTGCAGATCCCTGGGCTTAGCCTAGCCTGGGCCATGCCACACGGGCCAGAAGGTGCAACATTTTTTGTGGTTTAGATAGAAGCTGGAAGTTGATGTTTTATACCATCTTGCACTTTAGACGGTGAAACAAGCCCATCCTGCTTTTGTGTGTGGTGTGACCAATGTGTGCCCAGGGCACTGAGGAAAGGAAAATAACCCCTGGTTGGTAGTGAGTGGGGACTATGGGCATGGGTCCCTGCCTCTCCTCTGTCTCTTCCTGTCCATGTGAACTGCCTGAGAAATCACTCTTAGACAGCTCCTGACTCCCCTGAGAGCTGTTTAAAAGGAAAAATACTTTGTTTTCATAGACAGTGGTGGCTTGGTAATCCTTTAATGATTTGAATATTGCAAATGCTGAGTTGAGTGAAGGAAAAGCGCCCTTGGAGTGAGCTGTTGTGTCCAGCTGTATATAACGTCCGTGTATTAAATCAATACCGAGAGTCCTGTAGCAAGAGCACGTGCATAGCGGGGTGGGATGGACGGGGGGGAGCGGGGGGGGTCGCGTTGGATTTGCAAGTCACAACTGGCATTAACTGGCCTTTTTATCTTTCCACTGTGTCATGTAAGTAGCTGCTTTCCTGTCCTGCCTGTCCCTCAGGCTTCCCCGAGTTCATTCTGAAGAGAAGTTAGCAAAATCCTCATGCTTTAGAGTCGATCCCGACATTGACGTGAAGGCAAATGTCAGATGCTCGTTTGAGCGCTGTTAGAGGTTGCAATTGGAGAGAACGGTTCCCAGGCTGTAGGAGTTAACTGAAGCTATTGACACAATTAAAACAAAATCGGTAAAGGAATGTATATAATACTGCTCTGTGTTTTACAGTAAGATTTGTTGCTCTCAGACTGTGTAAAACAAAATTTATTCATGTTTTCTGCATATTAAAAAAATCTTATTGTACCAATTGGTAAACTATTAAATGCATATAAAACTAGATGTGGTTTTGTTTCCTTGGATGCAAGAATTAAAACTATTTTGAAAAAAGCTATTCGTGTTTCACCCTCAGATTCTGCTCCCACCTGCTTTGCCCTTGCTCTGATTTTAATTTAACTTGTGCTCAGCTGAGGCTGCAGGAAGTAATTCATGGCAGCTGGAGTAGTGAGAGGTTTTGTTGGTTGATCTGGTACAAAGCAGTACTGCAGGAAATGCTCTGGTGGGCTGAGCTTGTCTCACGGGTGCAGGAGAGCCTTGTCCCTGCACCTGGCACAGGCCAGCCGTGGTTGGGTTGGGTTGAGTTTTCTCTTTGACCCTCTGTCTGTACTGCAGCCCTGGCAGGAGCTGCCTTGCACTGCTCCTGGCTCGGTGTTGGAGCTGCTGAGGGCGGTGGCTGAGCGTGGCCGTGGAGCCCTGGAGTAACTGTGCTCGGCTTTGAGGCAGCACAGGGGAGCTGGGTACCTGGACAGCTGAAGGCACTGGGTGGTTCTGGCAGTGTGTGCTTTGGTTTAATTTTTGCCTGTGATTTGGCCTTAATTGCCTCACGTACTTTTAAGAGATGGGTCAGTAGCCGGAACTGGAATGTGCCTGAGTGGGCACATCTTCAAAATGGAAGAGCACAAATGTGCTTGTGAGCTTGATGCGGGGAGAGAATGAAAGGGCACTCCCACTGTGGAAGCAACTGGCAGGTTGGTACTTTGCAGTGGGAGCAGACAAGGGATGGATAGTTGGAGGAGACCCACTTGCATTTGGGAAAGAAAACCAGTCTGGGCTCTGCCAGAGCCAATGTGTGCATGGGCTATCTCAGATGGGGTGACAGGGTGGCACATAGGTGGTTTTTGGGGTGAGGGTTGAAAGGAAAGTGTCTTACGTCCAGCAGTAGTGAGTTTCTCACAGGGAGCACAAGGCAGGTTCAGGTCTGAGTTGCCAATAACAGTATGGGCAGTCATATTGAATTTTCCCCCTTAGCTCAATGAGTTGTTGCTCGTGCAGCAAGTGCTGTGCTGACAGCAGCTCTGTAGGTGTGAGATTGGTTTGGACAAGCTGTTTCCAGTCCCAATACAGCACTGAGTGGCACTGAAACATTTTTCAGTGGGTGGGTTGAGTACCTGCCTGCCTCCAGCCCCGCTGGGTCACAGGGCCCATTTGATTCAGTTTTTACACTTGTGAACAGAGTAATAAGAACCCCCAGAACCCAGAAGAGGTAGTAAGGTACAGACAGATGCTGGTAAATGCAGTTATTGACGAGCCTGCATTCCCCTTGGAGCTGCTTAGCTGTAGAGCCTCAGTAGCCAGGACTTGGGTCCTTCAGCTTCAATTCACGTGGATACAAAATCCCCAAAGCCGTGTCCCTGCTCCCACATCTCCCCAGGGATGAGAGGGCAAAGTAACTTCGCTCCCTGAGCACAAGTGGATTCTGACAGAAGAGATTGTGGGTCCTGCCCTCTCTGGGTTGTGACCCTGGTACTGGTTTACAGGTTTTAAAGCCTCCAGGGCAGCTGGTCGTTCTCTTCCCACTGCTCCTGCTCAAACAAACAGGAGTGGTGGCTCCACTGCTGGTACCAACACTTTGCCTCATACAGTAAAGAAACCAAAAAAATACCTGGAAGAGTTTAAAAAGCTTTTAATGGACTGTAAGACACTAGTAAAAGAAAAATCTTGTAGGAAAGATGCACTGTAGTAATTTATTGATTGCTTTCCAGGAAATTCAGAATTTTTCTAATAGGAGCAAATTCATTTGCAGTGAAGACTGCTTTGTTACCTCCAACACCTCAGAGGCTGCTCCCTCCTTCCTCCCTGGCCCAGCCCCAAGTTACAAATACCTGTAGGGTCAGACAGGAAACCAAGGGTACAGAGCACAGGGACAGCACTTGGCTCCAAGGGTCAGTAAAAGAAGCAGCGCGGGTTAGCACGGGCACGATCCAGGACAGACAATGCGAGGGAGGGAGAGGCTGGGCGCCGGCAGTGCAGGGCTGCGGCCAGCCCGCCACTTCTACAGCTTGATCTGCTTGGAAAACAGGACATTCAACTCTGTCGGCATCCCAGGGCCTGCAGCAGCCACATCTTACCTGCTTGAGGACACTGACAACCCCACAGGATGTGCGTGGAGGGGAGGGGACAGCAGGATTGCTTTAATGGCACTTGCCATTCAGTACCGTCCAGTGCCAGCAATGGCAGCTCCCAGCGCCAGTCCCAAAACCAGAGACAAAGGTATTTGCCAGAGGTTTCAGTGATGGGGGAACTTCAGTTCTTATTTAAACTCCTTCCCCAAAACCTGATGTGTTCTGGTTGTGATTCTGGCAGGTTCAACAGCTGCAGTTGCAAATGACACCAGGGCTCTATTTCTGAATTTTCCTCCTCTTTCCCCCACCTTAAAAAAGGCTGTGATTCCCTCCTCTCTCCCCTTAGCTCAGCCCTCATTTGCTGCATTCCTGTCTCTCTGAGGCACTGGGGTTTCCACTGCAATGGAAGTTTGTGCGCTTTTTTAAAGATCAAGCCCTCACTCTTTGGATCAGTATCCCAAGTCACTCAGCTGCAAGCAGAGCAGAGGTGGAACAGTGAATATCATATATATATATATCTCTATATATATATATATATCTATATATATATCTATCTATATCTTTACCTTGAAAATTAGAATGTGAATGTTACAAAACCCCACTGAATTGCCAAACTGCCAACCAAACATAGAAAAAAATGGTTAAAGGAATCCCATGGCTATATCCTGATGTAGAAAATGCTGTACATCCCCCACTTCCACATGTCACAAGCTTCAGTCATCTCAGCGACACAAATATGGCTGTTTTAGCACAATCTTGAATAATGACTGGGGGCAAATCAATCTTTTGGCTTGGAATCCACGCTTTACAAGAATGTGGAGCAGTGATGGGGCTGGTTCTTTACTGGTTTAGCAAAGCAGTGTCCTTAGTCAACATAAAAATGACCTGAGAAATGTTACATTCCTCCAGACAGTTCATTTGGAATTCATATGTACAAAGTAGAAATAACTGCTGCGCACACACACGACACGGACACACACACGGCAGGAGGGCCCCGCGCGCCAGGACGGGTCTGTGCTGCCTCCGGCCACTTCCCCTCGCGTGGCAGACACAAGCTTGGGCAGACAGATTACATTGCTCAGATTAGTTCTTTGCATTGTGTATTAATTGTACCAGTGCAATAACATTGTCAAAAAGGAGGAGCTGCTCCAAGGGCAGCTAAGGCCCTGGGCCAGATTCAGAAAAGGGTGGTTTAAACTTTTTTTTTTTTTTTAAAGCGAGGTACACATTAAGCAGAGCTCTGTGTTAAGGGGATGGCAGTGGAAGGCATGCTAGGCTCAGCCTCTTTCTCCTCCACAGCTTTGTCCTCTGCTTCCAGCTGTTCCCCACTTTTCATGCTTTCCTGGAGCTGCTGGCGTCGCTGCACCTCGGCTTTAAGGTTCTCCAAGTCTTTTTGGCTGAAGGGGAAAGCAGGAAGGGGAGCAGACATTAGAGTGGCTGTGGGAATGGTGACGCACCAGGACAAGGTCATGTTCAACGGTGCAAAGACTCCTTGCACCTCCCTCCTCCACAGCTCAGCCGTGCCTGAGCACAGCCAGGGCCCAGTTAGCTGGCTGGGTTTGAACAAAGAGGCATCAGGATCTGCTCCCTCAGTGGGGCTGGGGCAGAGCAGGGGGTTCATCTCACTGATGGCCAGGCAGCCTCCAGCTGCTGATGCTGCATTTTTACCACCAATCATTATTTACAGGCTTGCCTCAGGTCATCTATTTCCACCATCATCCCAATCAAATTTTCAACTACAAGTATAAAAGACGATTCATAATAATTTTTTAAAAAGTAATCTAAACCAAACAAATCCTGGGGAGGTGGTTTCTGCTCTCTTGTGAACTAAGACAATACAGCCTTGATTTCTAAAGGCATAACCCAGAAGAATCACTGTACCTTAGTGGAATGAAGAGAATTCCATTGATAATGTTCAGTTGCTCCAGGACACTGGCCATACTGGGAGCTGTGAACTACATTGCAAGGGAAAAGAAGTTTTAGGAGTCAATACCTAGAGAGGACGCTGAACTGCTAAGCACATCCGTTTACCAAAGGTTGGGTCCTGGCAACATTTGTAAAATGGATATACAGAGGTAGGTAGTAAAATGGCATCATTTACATTATCTACCTCTGTATATCTGTAAGCTGGAAAGCATCATCTAAAGCTGCAGGGATCTCCTGCTGAACCCTGCAGGACTTCAGTTAAATAATTCACGGTGCCAGTTCCAAAATGTGGTGGGTTTTCTACCCTCCTTTAAGTATTTTAACAAGGGTAAACCCTTTACTGCTGTTTTTATGGGTTTGAGCCTCTTCACTGGCCACAATTCCCTGGACTTGTATTTGATTCAAGGTCCTTGTACACCCTTCATTGCCATGAACTCCTTGCGTCTGTTGCCAGTTCTCCACAGGGAGAACACCCACACACAGAGCACTGTCCCACTCTGTCCTCCCTGCAGCTGGAACCCTCTTTCCCAATCTGCTGGGGTACAGCCTGGCAGGGAGAGCACCCATGGTGCAGGCCGGGTACTCTGCCAGGTGTGGAGGCAGGCAGGAGCAGCTGGGTTTGGCACAGGAGGGCCAGTCCTTGCTGCTCCATGTAAGGTAAGACAGCCCCATCTGTGCTCTCTGCCCAGCCTCCCCAACAACAGCATCCCTGGAAGGAGAACAAAGCATCTGTAAAACATGAGAGCATTTTTAAGGATGAGGAAACTGAAGTACTTCTGGGTTGAGCAACCTGCTGCCTGACAGTGAGTCAGCAGCAAGGCAGGGTTGTGTGTAGGTGTGCCAGGCTTTCACCCCAGGAACTGTCCCTGTACCCTGCTGCTTCCCCAGGCACCTGCAGTGCTGTGCTCCATCCACACAGATGACATCACGCTATGTCTGAGCCACTGCCCTAGCAAGGGCTTCTGTCTGGGAAGGGTCTGACCTGGGAAGGGACAACTGCTACCCCCTCTGACAGTCCATGTCCATCAGCAGCAGATGGACACAACCTGCTACTGGCACAGCACAGTCCCCAGTGCTCAGGGTTACCTTCAGTGGCATGATGTTGGCATTGGAGCCATTCTTGTAGATCTCGTTCATTGTGCGCTGCAGAGCGACCGCTTGCTGTGTCAGGTATTTCAAGTACTCGGAGCTCTCTTTGGTCTTTTCATGGTGTTCACCAAGCTGATGGGAAATGGGGAAAAAAACAGAAGGTTCAACATCCTAAGTGAGAGCAGGACCCAATCCAGGGAACACACCTGGGTGCTGCCAGCTCAGCATCCCTACAGGAACTCAGCAAAATGGATTTTACCTGCCTTGGCAATCAAAAACCAGTAAAACAGTTCCTCTGGAAGCCTTCTTATCAACATTTCACATTTTCATCAAGTGAGATGAAATACCCGTATTTGCTGGGTGAGCAGCATTCCCTGCACTGGGCTCTTCTTCCAGAAGCAGCATCCTGGTACTCCCCCACCTGGACCAGTATTCCAGCATTCCCCACACTGGGCTGTGCCCTCAGCCAGCTCAGCTGAGTCACCGCATGCAGACGTGCTCAGACAGCCCCGGGCTGGGGCAGGAGTTTCACTGAGCAGCAGCTGAGCTGAGAGCTCACTACCAAACCAGTTTGGAGCTGGTATGTAAAGATTAGTGGCACCAAACATGGGAAGAAGAGACTGGTTTTTTCCAAGCCCCACCAGAACATGGGACCATGCCACGACAGAAGTCCTTGTCTAGCCACGGGTAGAGCACAGACACATTTGCAGGAAGCTGAGCAAAGTCTCCTGGCATAGCAGTGGGCAGTTACTGCACAGGGCAGCTATTCTGCTCTGGCCCTACAAGGATTCCCTGGCATCTGCTCAGAGCTGTTTGTAGGAAAGGCCTCTCCAAGGCCCAGGCTGGGCACTGGTTTGCAGTGGAACTGTTCAGCTCTGGCACTGCAGTGACAGCTCACAAGTGCACAGAGGGGCCACTCATCACCTGGTTCTTGTAGATGGTGTAGCCTTCCTTCTCATGCTGCAGAGCCGACCGGAACTCTGCTTTGCTCTCGTACACTCGGGCAACCAAGTGGTGGCTGAGGGAAGCAAAAGGGTTGAGTCACTTCTCTGAAGAAGAAACAGAAGGATCTGGGTTGAAAGTCTTAACACGAGTATGAAATGAATGCAGCTAACACTGGGAGTTACTTTTTCCCAGCCTAGCTGAGGACTCAAATACTACACTCACTAGGTTGGATTGCTGAGAAGTGACCTACAGAGGTAAAGACTGGGCATCTTTTGTCCTGCATCCAGGAAAGCTGAAGGCCACAGCAGTGAACCAAAGGGAGAGGCACATCCATGGGAATACCTAGGGCTGGATTTATTAACTAGAGAGGAAAGCTGCAGCCCTAAGCCCTCAGGCAGAGCCAGGCCTGAGTCCCCTGAGCTCTCACGAGCTGGGAGAGCTGACTTGCCTTGGACTGTTGCCCTTGGTGCTTCTGGAATAAAAAAGAAGTTGCTCAGTTTGGCAGTGTTTCTCTGTGGGAGGGGATGGGTTTCTCAAAGCATCCCAGTGCCGCTGAGGGACAGCTAAAGACTCTCTGGAGCCTGCACAATCATCAGCCACTGGAAAACAATGCAGGCTCCTGCAGGTGTTTAATCAGGTTGATTTGCAGCCTAATGGAGAATAGATGGCTGCGATGTGGCAGCAAGAACCGGGAGTGGGCCATGCCTGGCTGACAGAGCCAGTTCTGCACTGAAGGACAGAGGGCATCCAGCACTGCAGAGTGGGCACTGGGAGCAGATCCTACAGGCATCACCAGTCCCAAGCTCCCTTGGGAACACACAGAAGGCACTCAGCGTTTTTATTCAAATACAGGACTTTATGGCAAAGGACAACAGCATGTGAAATGATTCTCAAATATCCCTCTCTGAGAGCTGGAACAATTAAACATGAGCATTGAAAACATTGTCCCTGTCTCCCAGTGCAATTCCCTTACAGGCTCTCCACCTTTTGCTCCTCACATACATTTTTCTATTTAGAGTCCACAGGGATCAGGGTCATCTTGATAGATTTTTTTGAGCAAGCAGCATCACAGCAGATTCCACAATTAACCTTAACAACAATGGATCTCCATCTTTTGAAATAACAAACTTGGATACTGCACCACAACTTTGGCTCTGGGACAAGACTGAATATCCAGTTCAGCCCAGACCCTCCCATGTGAGCACTCAGTGACTGTGCTGGCTCTGACAGCCCAGCAGGGACCCAGCCCAGCACCCAGACCCAGCCTCACCTCAGTGCAACCTTCAAAGACTTGGAGCCGTGGTACTTGGAGCTGATGGCCAGCGCGTTCTCCAGGAACCGGAGGGACAGGTCATACTCCATGACCCCATGGAGCACCAGGCCAATGTTGTTCTGTACAGAGAAGCCAAGCAGGCATTGGGAAAGGCACACTGACACTACAGTTCCTGCTCTGTGAACAGCAGGACCACACAGGTGTGTCACTCACTGCCAGAAGGGCTGCAGCCCCTGGCCACGTCCCTGCAGCAGTAACACCTGACAGCTCCCCCATGGGAGCTTGGCCCAAACAATCCAGGCACAAGGGAGGTAACAAACTCTCCAATTCATGCCAGCCAGCAAGAACATAATAAACATAGAAGTTTTCCTAAGGATTTTAGGTGCTCAAACCCCACCTGCAGTATCCCAGTGCAGAGCTCAGCACAGAGGCTGACCCTCTCAGCTGACCCTCCTTTATCCTTCATCTGATGGCACCAACCAGTAACAATCCAGGGAGGAAAAGCACTGCCTAAACGTTTAACAGGCACCATGTGGGCATCTTAAAGGCCAAGAGATTTCTCAGAAATTAGGAACATAAAGGCTCTTAAACAAATTACTTACATCTAAGAGTGCCATTTCTGGGTGATCCTCCCCAAATACCAACAGCATGAGGTAGCGTGCACGGTATAGCAGGTTCAGTGCTGTGGAGAGTTGGCTGTTTGCAAAGCAGTAGAGAGCCAGGTGCATCTAGGACAAGAGAAGGGGGCCAGCATTAATGTAAAGGAAAACTAATCTTTCCATTCCTTTCCTCAGCTGCACATGAATAAAAAGTCTTCCTCACTGGTTAAAGAAGGACTTGAGCCACTTTAAAAAGTCCAGCCTGCTGGTTGAGGCACAGCCCCACTGAGGTGTCCCTGAGGACACAGCACTGAGGAAGCTGTGTATTTTATTCCAATTTCTCTTAACACCCCTCACAGAATATTTCCAACCTGACTTCCATATGTATGTCATATTCTGACTGTGTTTTGGGAGAGGATTCTTTCCTCTTTTTGTTTTTGACATAAGCCCAAGGCCAAAGCCCAAGGCCCAAGGACAATTAATATATCTAAATAAAGATGCAGCAGACAAATACTAGAAGCCTAGGTTAAGCAGGACAAATAGTGAGCATGCAGGACACACTCAGCTTTTCACTTTGCAGGATCATAAGAGATGATGAAATACAGAATTCTGGAAAGAAAGCTGCAGAAGAGAGGAAAATGTGACTGTTTCCCAGCTACAGACATGAACTAAGTCTCCCAGACTGCAGCCAGACCCCTGAGGTGCTTCTGCTCCCCCAGCTCCCCATACTCACATATTCTTGGATGGTGTTGGGATGTTCGATGCCCAGGACCCTCTCGCTCATTAGCACTGCTTTCTGCTGATTGCTTAAGGCCTGAAGGGAACAGAACAGAACCCAGGGCAAGTCACACCATGCTGTGAGCTTGAGCAAGTGTGGGGAAGGAATGAAAGCAATGAGGAGATCCCCTCAGAGCCCCTGCTCACCTCTGAGTAATCTCCCATGATATAGTTGAGCCGAGCTAGCAGCCTCAGGCAGGCACAGATTTCTACATGCATAGCACCATACACATTGTTGAACAGGTTTAAGGCTTCATTGATGAGCTCACAGCCCTCCTTCAAGAAACCTGAAAAGATAAATCCATATATATACACACAAAATAACCCCTAACACTGCTGGAGACAGGAAGTGAGACCGGCAGTGGGATACACAGCCCTGGGGGACAGACATCACTGCCCTGACCCATCCTTGCTCACTGCTGGTGGCTTTATAGCAGGAGTGTTCCAGATGGTCTTGGAGACCAGGATTCTCTACCAAACCAGGGTTGGCAGGGGTGTCCTGGTGGCCATGCCCCACACACCCTGCTCCTCCCATCATCAGTGAACATCCTGAGAGACAGCGGCACATGGGGTCTGTACCTTGCTGAACTTTTGCTTGCCCGCTCTGGAAGAAGTGGAAAGCATCGGAGGCTTTGGGGTTCACATGCTTCACTACAGGGAAGATGTTAAGAATATCCTCTTCTGTGAAAGTGGGCTTGTGCCTGTTGTCAAAGTTGTACTCCTTCAGCAGGATCTGGAGGGACCAAAGAGTGGAGGGCACAGTTATCACTTCCATAGGCACTTGGCAAGAAACAGGGCAAAATTCTAAATGGATTCACAGTCAAAACATCTCCTGTACCATGACCTGGGACAGAACTCTCCAAGGTGGTGAGATGTACGTGAGCACCACCACCTGTATATGGCAAAATGGCACCGTGGTGACAACACTGAACCTTGTGACAGAAGAGCTCATCCAGTTGTTGTCCCACAGCCCACAGAGGAGTGAGAAGGCAGTGCAACTCTACTGAGGCTAGCTGTTCTTCCAAGGGACATGCCAGCAAGGTTACCCTAAGAGGGAACTGGATTAGAAATCTCTTTCTCAGGGCTGGGACCTGCACTCCAACATCAACATCACAAAGACCTTTTGCTGTGCCCACAAAACACTTACTCTACATGTTCTTCAGTACAGAACATGATGGCAAGGGAGAGAGGATGTGGATCTTACCTGGAC
This sequence comes from Brachypodius melanocephalos, assembly GCA_013398615.1. Taxonomy (NCBI): domain Eukaryota; kingdom Metazoa; phylum Chordata; class Aves; order Passeriformes; family Pycnonotidae; genus Brachypodius; species Brachypodius melanocephalos. The sequence continues at coordinate 385,694 of VZSR01002145.1, read as the reverse complement.
TCCAGTTTTGAGGGAGATTTCACGGAGCAGGGTGATTTTCTGTAGATTATACACTTCAGCTGCTTGGTCAGCATTCTCACTGCAAAAAGCACACACAAGCTTCAGCTCTCAGGGGAGTTTCTGCTCAAGGGTACCTGAGGCACAGGTGCTAACTCAAACCAAACACTAACACTACAGAGTTTGGCCATGGTCTGTGAAAGCCTACAGAGCACAGCAGTGCTTTTACAGAAAACCTCCATGTGTTCCCAAAGCCCACTGCAGCATTTGGGCTGAGTACCTTCAGCTCTTGGTGAGGACCGAGCAGTCCCTGACACAAGAGGATGATCACTACCCAACTACCAAAAGCTGGTTTATCCAAACAGCCACGGCTTTTCACTTGAGCCACTTCATTGGTGCTTCCAGCTTAGCACTCACAATGTGCCCCTTCCTTATTCCCCATCTCTGCCCACGTACAGGAGCAGCTGTCCTTCTTTTGGAACAGAAGCTCCCTTCAGTCTAAATCATTGTTGATATAGACAAATATCCTGACTATTCTACTTCTGCTTCTCACCTTCTGATCGTGTTTATACCCTTGGGAAAGGTTTCCCTTCCTCCTCTGCTTTTCATGGCTGCCTTTGCCTCATAGGTTTCATCTGATTCAAAATTTCACTTCCCCCTTCCTACTCTTTGCCCAATTTCTTTCTGTTAAAGATCTTTGTAAGTCCCTCAAGGGTACAAATTTTATTCAAACAAAACAAATCAAAAAGGGAGGTCCTGTTAAAGAACAAGAACTACAGAAGTTTGGTGAATCCAGGGACAAGCCAGGGTCACCTGCTCCACTTACCATTCAAGACTGAAATCAAAGTAGTTCTTTGCTTCTGAACAAATATTCTTCCATAACTCCTGAGGGGTCATGCTGGCCCATGCAGTGTTATCAGCATTTCCAAGGTTCCTGTTTTTCCTTTTCTTATTCTTCTTCTTGGAGACCAGCTCATCAGCTGGAAGATGGGCAATGGGATTTGGGAAGGAGCTCAGAAAACAATTGAGGAAGTGGCTGATGGCAGCAGATAAACCTGACAGCTCCACACCCTACAGTGAGACACCAGAGTTAGTCAGGAGAGACACCTGCCATGCCACAGCACTGCTCCAACCCCGAGCCTCACACACAGTTCTACAGAAACAGGGACATGTTCCACGAGAGGGACAGGAAGGCAGTATTTACAAGTGTGTAGTTACATTTCGGGCTACTACCTGGGACAGAGAAAGAGAGTGCAGAGAAGACTTTGGCACTGGAACCAAGCCAAGTGTATTGCTAGGCAGTGTGTGAACAGGTACAAGGATATGTAGTGTTAAGCCAATTTAAAAAGTTTCTTAGAAGGGCAAAAGCAACACTGTTCAAGAGGAAAAGGAAAACAAGCTGTGATTTCACTTTTAAAAGCCTCCAACATAATGAGTGGGGATCTGGGGAGGAAAAGCATGAATGATTGCTCTCCGAGAAAGCATTCAAGTGGGAACTTGTTTTCCCCTACATACAGGTCTGTACCTATTTCAATGGTAATGAGCTTGTACTTCTCATTGCCACACAACCCCTAGGAACTGCCTAATGAGAGGAGAACCCCAAACAGCCCTGTTTGTGGAAAAAAGTCATTAGAGGGAGGACACAGGAGGCAAGAGGTCAGATTGCAGGTCATACCTGGAGGTACGTCTTGAAGATGTGTTTGGCTGATCGAGTGATCAATTCGCTGATTCCAATTTTCTGCCCAAAGGAATAAAGAACAGACTGAGTCCAATGGCAAGAAAATGGAAAAATACACTGGGCTTTTGAAATGGTCTTTTAGCAAGATCTGCAGAAGATACACTATTCTCCCTACAGCACAGAACTACAAAAGCATTTGACAGTCCTCCTGGAGCCAGTGAGGTGCCCACAAGCCACGGGTGCAGTTCAGCACAGCTCCAGCAGTGCTTCAGGGGCTGCCAAGCCCAGCCCCTGCCTGCTCCTGGGCAGCCACACTCACAACATTTCAGAGTTTGATCCAAAGCCCAGATGTGTCTTAGAGGCTTAAAAAATGCATGGCTGAAAATCCAACCGTGTTACTCACTGTTACATTTGGGAATCCCTGAAGCAATTCTCTACCCCAAAAGATACTCACAGTTCCTAACATTATGAAAGCCAGTTATGATTTGCAAAGAAAGCCTTCCCAGTCACCACTTACAGGTCCTCCTCCCCTACTTTTACACAGAGAGAACAGCTGGCCAAGTGGGAATCTCCTCAGGACAAGCAGTGCCAGAGTGGTTTGAGCTGGCTGATGTAAAGCCTGATGCTTACAAAGATGTGATCCAGCTGTGCACGGCCGGGGGTCTTGGTGATGAAGTTGATCACTTTGCCCAGGTAGCGCATGTTGATGCCCCGCTGGTGCATGGCCTCAGCCAAGGTCGCCCCATCCATCGGGAGCACCGTGTGATCCAAGCAGTCCTTGACCTGCAAGGTATGTACAGACTTTGGCTACTGAGGACAAACATGAAAGAAAGAACTTCCAGAGAAGAAAAATATTAAAATAACCATACCAGGAGGCAGGACAGGCATTCCCTAATGCCACTGCAGACATCTCCTTAACTGGGGCTGAGGGTTGCCCTGAAAGCAGGCAGTGACCCTAAACAAGACTCTTGGTAACACCTGCTGTAACAGCAGGGAGCACCACGGTAACACAGGCAGGGGGACACCTGCAGCAGCCAGCCCAGTCTGGGCCAGGTCCTTGCCACTGGGGCCAGTTTCACTCCTGTCTCAGAGGGAAGGAGCAGCACTGCACTCTCTGAGAGGCAAAACAACTCCTACTTGTGCAAGTAGCAGGCTGACCCTTCTTTAAGGGCCTCACAGTCGCTAACTAATTGCCATTTCCAATTAAAAGAGTACGTGCAGCTGTGCACACATAGCTGATAAGGACAAATGGCACTTGCATGTTAAAGTTGTGTTGCAGTGCTGATAAACAGTTGTTTAATTCACATCATGGAGTAACACCAGCTCCTCTCTGATAGGCACAGGACTACCTGCTGCAGCAGCTGGTCTGCAACCTGTTCTCACACAGGCCTGTGCAGTGTTTTGGGTTTATATACTGGAGTATCAACTACCTTGTAATCAACAATCACTGAGCCCTTTTCTGACTCATTCAAGTCCTTTTTTATTTAAAGACTGAATAGCTGCTTTTGAAGGTTGTGCTGCCTACAGAATTAATGGATTTAGACTTCAGAAGAAACTTTACAACAAGGAAAACCCTCTCCTACACAAGACCAACAACTCCTGGACCTCTTGGAGTAGAGCTTGTGAGTTCTCCCCTGCCAGCTCCAGTGCCTGCTCTGACAGCTGCATTTGCCATCAATTCAGCAAGTGTCCCAGGAAGGGAGAAACTGGGATTTCTTATCTGCCAGGTGCATGGGTAACATCCAAAATGCTTAAGACTTACAAAAGAAGTTTTTAATGACTGCTATTAGTAAAAACAATTTCCCAGTTCACTTCAAATTATTAGTCACCGACTGAGTCACAGCCAGGGTCAGCTAAAACAATAAGCTGTGAAGGATGCCCAGGGCTAGGGAGGATGACTTACGTGGTCTCTATTGTCCCAAACTCTTAGCAATAGCTTTAATTACCAGTGCCAAATTTTTTTTTGTTGGATTGAGGTGAGAAAATTGTGATATGATGTAAGATGGGAAATGGAAAACCCCTCGTGCCTTGCACACAGCGTTCATGCTGTTCCCTGTGGTCCCCCAGCAGAGGTGGTCCCACCAGAGCCTGCAGCTGCTCAGGTGCAGCTGGTGTCCCAGAGGTCAGCAGTGCCACTGCTGGCTCTGCGTTCCTTACCAAGCCTGGGATTTGGCACGACAGCAGGAAGGCAGCAGCATCCTTCAGCAGCTGCTTCTGATCCTGCACCTCCTCTTTGCTCGACTCAGGGAAGCGAACACCTGGGGGAGGAAAAGAGAAGGGACATCAACCGCAGCAACTCACAGAAACAAGTTCTCTATGCACAAGTACATAGTAAGAACAGGTAAAAAGTTAAAGACTAATTGTCTTCCTGGAATTGAAGATGATTCAAAAACTTAAACTATACATGTTTTGATGGGAAGAGCATTGGCTGCTGTGTTCAGGCAGTGGCTGGGCTGTTCAAACTCAATGGTTTGGCCATTCCGTGCAATGTGCCTGCACACTGTCCAAGTATGCATCCCCAGAAACACTCTGGTAGCTTCTTCTCAATTTCCCAGTAAAAAATACTGCTCCAAGTAATGGAAATTCATGTGTGATGCCTGTGCCTGATGTGTGCATATGAAAGGGCACTGTGACTGCTCGCTGAAATGTTACTAAAACAAACCCAGCCCTTCACTGAGGTCCCAACATTAGTCATTCAACTACAGCGTTATTTTTTGTGTAAACTACTATATGAGGATCAAATTTGATTTTTTTTCCTCTCTCTGCTTCTTTTCACATGGTCTCACTGCTGGGATGCAGGAGAATCACGGGAGGGTTCCTGGCAGCCACCCTCAGCCCTCCCCCAAGCACGGTGGGAGACGCTCCCCGCCTGCATTTGGCAGCTCCAGCACTGCAAGCCATTGCTGCTTCCTCTCTTCTGCATCTCTGTGCTTCACACAGAGCCCTGCACCATGCCCAGCCAAATAAAAGCCAGCAACAGTCTTGGCTGCAGACCAGTTTTTGTCTGCAGCTGGCCGGACACAGCCGCCCTCTGAAGGGCTGATCCCAGCTCTGGGTACACATACCTGGTGAGAAAATATCTGGATTAAACCGAATATCAAATGATGTGTCACTAATGGAGCCTACAGCCTTGCAAGCATTCCGAATCACTTCTCTGCTTTTGGGATCCACTGGATCAGGAAGGAAACAGAGTAAAAATTAACGTGGAGTTCAAGAAATTACAGACCTAGCTATTAAATAAAGTTTTGTTACTAAAACCAGCAATGATGGCACATTCTGAAAAAATCCATTATAACAACAATCAATTGTAAAGGAGAATGGCTTCAAAGTCTGATTAAGAGCACATAAGATGACCCAAGAACCCATGGACGTCCCCGCCTCCAAGCACAGGCACTCAGAAATCCCAGTCGGGGGTTCCCAAAGGTGCCCGTGCACTGCTGGCCTCAGCATTCCCCTGCACTCCGCAGGCCAGCCAGGCTGGGCTCTTGCTCCCAGGGAAGAGCTGAGGGGCTGGTGGCCTTGCTGGGTTCAGACACCTCACTCACCTTGCCCCCAGGGGTGAGTCATTCATCAGGGTGTGAGCAGCTCTAACAAAGCAGCCAGGCAACACAGACAGGCAGCCAGTGCTTGTCCTGTTTAACCATCATCAATCACCCCAACCACCCCCAGCCTGGCGCTGCTCCCACCAGTGACAGCCCACCAGGCCTGCAGGAGCTGGTGCTGAGGATGCAATACCTGTTCCATCGTCAGACGCGATGGTCTCAGCGAGCTCCTTCACCTGATCAAGTCCAGTCACGCTGTCATCTATTTTGCCATCCTCTGACTCAGGCCTCTCGCTGTCTGCCGCGCCATTCTCTGCAGAGGCACCATTTTCCAGCACAGCTGAATTCTCCTGCTTGTTGGCTTTCTGTTGCATCAGCTGCAGTGCAGCCAGCTTCATGAATAAGAGATACCTGCAGCAAAGGGAAAGGGCAATTCAGCACAGCAGATCCCAGAGCACCACAGGTCTGGAACGTGTCCAACTCCCTGAGCTCTACTGCCTCACCAGCACCAAGTGACCCAAACATCCCACCACAAACACCTACAGCAGTACCCACAGGATTTTTTCCAGCCTTTAGAAACAAAACTAACATCCAAGACATTGGGAAAGCCTTAAAAAGAAGCATTTCCCATTCCTTAGCCATCAAGTGGAAAGGACACCTGCAGGGAAAGAACTTCTAAACGTTTGGACAGGAATCAAGAATAATAGATCCGGACACTAAAACACAAACCAGCCACATCCCTGGCTCCCTGTCCAATCCCTATTGTTCTCACCTCTTATTAATTAAGTTCCTATAACTGTATTTACACAGCCAAGCAACGGGGCAATTAGCTGCTCTCTTCTGGGAGCTCTGCTGGGATGTTCCCAGGACAGTGCAGCAAGGTCCTGACTTGAACCATGACCAGCTGCAGGTGGAGGAGGGGGGGAGCTCTGCTCACCTGTGTTCTACAAAGGCATCAACAAGCTCTTGCCGGAGACAGCAAAGCTTGTGTCTGTGCTGCTTGGGGAACCCCATTTTCTTACACTCCTCTGGCATCTCCTCCCCTTCAACAGGCAGGAAGTTTAGATCTGGAGGGAAAGTGCGTAGCAGGTCCAGGATGTAGTGACGCCCATCATTGCCAATAATGCCTTTGCACTCTACTGAGGAGCACAGCTCCACCTCCTCATTCTTGTCGTTGAGAACTTTGTGCTTCTGGATCTTCAGCGGCCTGCTGGTCTTCTCCAGCAGCTCCAGGTACTTGGGATGTGACACAACTGTCTTGCCAAAGTCTATTGACCCATAGATGACACTCTGTTCCTGCTCCCGCTCCAAGATGCCAGGAATAATAGACTGAGCTGTCACCCTGTAACCTCTGTAATCCACCACAACAGTTCCCAGCGTGTACAGCCCTTCCACATCCACAGCATTGTAGGTCCGCACACCATTGAGGTCATTGGTAGGAGCTACATAAGCAGCAACATCTCCACCAAAGTCCTTGTAGTGGTCACGAACATCAAAGCCCAGGCTGAAGAAAATGTTGTTCCAGATGAACATCTGCATCTTGGTCTCCTCGCTGGGGTTGATGGCCATGACATTGCCATCGATGACAGCCATAGCACCTCGTGTTGCTGCTGCAGTGAAGTCACTGTGAACCTGGAGGCACGTGGAGAGGAAGGGTCAGGGTGGGCTCCCACGCTCCCTGCAAATTTTTCCTTTGCTCCTCTCCTCCCAATGGCCTTCCAGCAGGCAGGCAAGTCCACTGGCTTTTACTACTGTGAGCCTGGCTAGTGGCTTCAATACAAGCCCCAGGAGCCAGAACACAGGCAGCAGAGAAGGGGCTGTGTGAGGAGCTGCCTGCATATCCCAAAGTTACCTTGAAAATGGCTCGTTCTCTCAGCAGCCTCTCAGGCAGGTTCTTGCGTGGCAGCTCCCGTGTGGTCTGCAGCTCCTCATTCCAGTCTCTGGTCTGAAAGAGGGAGGGAAAGGCTTGTGGGATGCAATGCGTTGTGTGGGAAGGGGCTGACGAGGCAGCATTCCTGCTTCACAAGGGATTTTGGGAGAGAAGAGAGAGGAAGGGGCAAGAATTCAGGCTGCAGTGGAGCTCAGAGGAAGGGACTTAGCAGCAGGAACGAACACACCTCGAGAGTGGACTTTATTCAGCAGCAGTTTGGGACAGATCTTGCATCAGCCCAGCCAGTGCAGGACAGTGTCACTGAAGGGGCAGCACAGTGCAGGTGTCATTAGCCAGTGCTGTGGTCACACTGCAGGCATGTGCTGCCCACGGCTGGCCAGTGCTGCCCTGCACCACTTTGTGCTAGAAAGCTGCAGCTGAACCATTTGCAGCAGTCTGCTGAGACACAAGAGCCATTCCAGGCCTAACTGGCACCAGGGAGTGGTCTGCCTCCTGTGCAGTGGCACTCTTCAGAGAAGGGACATGGAATTTATAAACATCTGAGCAGAAGCTGCTCCTCTCAGTTGCTTCTGTGCTCATGGAGCTGCAGCCTGAGCAGCACAGCCCCTGTAGTCAGAGGCCCTGTGAAGAACAAGGACTCCTGCAAGTTTTCCCTTGATGACCAAAACCCTCCCACAAATAATAAAGGTTACTTTTTGGAAGTTAACTTGTTCTCAGCACAGCTGGCAGCAAAGTTCTTGCCAGCATCATCAGGCAAAGCAAGACCAGTACCTGTCCAGGTATGTGCTCCTCATAGCCCAGTCTAGAAGTGTAGGCGTCCTCTGCCCGGACACAGTCCATGGCATGCTCTGCTTGGGGAGCTGTCCAGCTGTACACTTGAAAAGGAGTGGCTATCCTCTCAAAGGGGTGTCTCTGAACCCTAGTTTGGGATAAACAACAATTATGCATTTATAAAGGAAGAATCTTTTCTATTCCAAGAGAACTTTCCCTGTGCTTTCACACTGGTCCTTACAGGTCATGATGTAACAGCAGCCCACAGTGCAAACCCAAGCACTGCTGAAGGTCTCTCCTGTAATCTGTCTGCTCTCAGCAAGGGCTGAGGGCCCATCTGTAGCTACTTCTAGCCCAAGAAGCAATAAAGTACAGTAATTTTTAAATGGCCAAATAGTCACAGTGGTGGCTGGAGGCTACTGCTAATTTCAGTCCTTTTGTAGTGTGACTTTCATCTCCCTAATGAAGCAAGAGCAGAGCTCCCAAAAGCCACACAATGTGCCTGTCAATCCACACCCTGCTGAGCCAAGGCAGTTCATTAGGTGACTCTGAAGAATGACAGGCCTTTGCACAGGACCCACTGTCCTGGAGCAGAACAAATGGTCCCTGCAGCAAGGACGGGAGAATCAAACAATGCCTTATTGTTGTGTTATTATTATAGGATCTAGAGGAAATTACAGAATATTAACATGCACAGACATGTTTAAAATAACCAGTCTCTCTCCACCATAAGCCTACACAAAGCCCCCTTATGTTACTTCCACTGATATTTATGCTTCAGAATCTTTTGTGGATTGGGGAGATCCCCAGGGTGCTGCCCTGTTGTTCAGTCAGGTGCTCTGTGGTCCTTGCAGGTTCCACTCACGTGTCCCAACCACCCACCACCACATGAGCTCCAGGAACCAGGCACTGCAACCCCTGCTGCACAGTGGCATCCAGCTCCCCAGAACCAGCTGAGCCTCCCCAACCTCACACTGGACTAGAGAGGAAGAAGCACTGCTACCGTTTCTTCTGCAGAGCAGAGAAGTTTTTTTTGAAGGTAGGGCTGATCTGGTTAAGTAGTTCCACCAAGGAATGACTGAGAAAACTGGGGTTTGCAGGTTTGGGATTGAAGTTGTATGCAGTAGACCTGCAAGAGAAAAAAAAGAAACAGTCACAAACCATTGTCATACCTGAGATGTTTCACACCCTAGGAACACAGAACATGACTGCGAGCTCTTTATACACGCACAGTATCAAAGGCTGCACCACGTGCCCTTGCCTGCAAAATGGGAGACCATGGAGCAAAGAGGCAGACTTACCCAGTCTCTCTGCACAGAACAGCCAGTAACCCTGTACCTGTCCCTGATGGTTTTTTAATTTAGACCTTCTTCAGCCATCCCCAGGATCAGGAGAGGCTTCTGTTTTTATAGTTGGGAAGGACTGATTTCACAGAACTTCCCAAACACACCAAAAGTGCCTTTGCTTAACAGCGAATCCTGTCAGCACGACTGCTTCAACAGGCACAGCCACAACAGCCTCTCACAATTATCATTAAAAAAACAAAAAAGCATAATTATTTGTAGTCAAATCTCCACCCAGCTCAGGGAGTTCTGACAGGCTGTGCTTTTGCTTTAGGGCAAGATGAGATAGTTGCAATAGTCAGGGAAGAATTTCCTCCCAACTCAAAATGCACTAAATAGCTGATGATATTATGGGATGTTTAAACTTTCCCTAAAGCACCAGGCATTTAGCCACTGTGGAGAAGTGGTACCAGGCATAACTGAACAGCCCAATCCCGTATAGCAACTCCCACAAACCCATGTGAGCAGCAAATTAAAATAGGCTGTTTCTGCCAAAGGGAAAAAAAAAAAAAAGGAGCTGCAACTGTTTGTTTATGATTTGTTTTCCAGTTGGCTGCTGCAGGGCAGGACAGGAAGAATGTCAGTTACTCACTGATTCAAGTAAAATCCCCGAGTGGAGGCAGTGATGCTGACGTGCCGATCCTCCACCGTGATGACGTACAAGTACATGAGGTCCCCGTGCATCTTGCGGTTACCGGGTGGGGGGTTCCAGCCACTCATCGTCAGGACCTTTAGGCACTGCAAAGGCTACAGCAGAACACAACAGAAGCAACTCCTGTCAGCAGGAATTAATGTCTTTGGGTTAGAGTCACTCGATGTACATGCCACATCCCTTTTTCATGCTGCCCTTGCTGGATTCCAGAAGCAGAGCTTACAAACGCTCCTGGCCTCCAGAGCACAGCTTCCTGAGCCCCCTCCAGTCCACTAGCTCGCCTCTCACACTGTGAGACACAGAGAAAAACAGACATCCTGGGCCTTTGGGCTGCACAGTGTATGGATTTCTTGCTGTACTTGTTTTCAAATGGAAGCTCCTAAACCAGAATCTGAGTGGGAGGGCATGGGAAAGCTAAGGGCAATCTGTAGTGACCTGCAGATCCTGTCTCCAGGACTTTGCAGAGGAATGCTGCTTTCCCTTCTCTGCCACCCATCCCAGCAAGCCTGGCCCTTCCACATTCTGCAGATGTCCAGACTCCATGTCCAGTGTTTTGCACACCAGCTCCTGGACTTTATTCTTTTGGCCAAGCAGTGCTATCCCAGCACTCATTAAGCACCAAGCAGAGCAAATCCCAAAGTCCACTCCAGCTCAGCTTTCAATCCCAAACCACCGGTTTGTTGTAAGGAATGTGCCAACAGCTGTTTCAATGACACAGGAGAACTCTACCTTCCAATCTCTGTTCTGGGGCTGAAGAGCACACAAGGGCCTCTCTTTGCTACCTGGCAGGATATGTTCAGGAGGGGTGCAGTCAATTTGTTCCATTTCGGTACCTTTCTTCTTCCGTTTTCCACTGTCTAGAACGGACAGAGACAGGAAGTCAGTTATGGAAAGTGCAGCACTCCCTCCTCCTGTCATCATTCAAGGAGGGGTGCAGAAGTGCTCCAAGTATTCTCTGCACTCCTAAATGACACAGGACAGCTGAATGTTACTGTGTGTTTAACTACGCAAGAAGTCAGGGAATGAAACCACTGACCACACCAGAGAAGTCTTTTTGACCTGTACCTCCCAGATCTCCTTCAGTGAAGACACTCAGGAAGGACAGTGAGTTACAGTCCACACCATTGAAAGCATCTGATGGGTCAAGACTCTTCAGAAGGTCCCGAATGTGGCGCACGTGTATCCTGGCTTCTCGCACTGTGTATGGCTCTGATGAGCAAAAAGTGAGGAGAGAAACTGGAATTAGACAGTTCCTTACTCCTTTAGCATATAGGTCTCAAAATGGAACCACAGGAAAGAACTGACAGGTGGCCAAAATCACTCCCTAAGAAAATGCCCACTCATTCCCTCCCAGCTGTGAAGGAACTTGCCTTCCACCACTTTGAGCAGTGAGCCCTCCTGCAGTCCTTCAATTGTCTTCAGCTCAGCAAAGTTATCCAGGACGTTGCCATCAAGCTGCAGGGAGAAGCAGGTCCGATGGCAGGTATCCTCCCGGTCCATCAAAACTTGATGGATCTCTTGCACCATCTCTTGAGGAGAAACCTTAAGAAGGTAAGAACCCAGACAATTACTGTTTACCCTCCCATATGCTCTTGCCAAACTTTGTCCCTCAGCTGCAGTATCAAAAACCTCTCAGACCTCTCTGCCCAGGCTTGGAAAGGCAGACTCTACCTTCATTCCCAGAAAGGTCACTTCTGCTCCTGCTGGGAGGGCACTGTCACCTCTGGCAGGGTCAGCCACTCTAGTTCATCCCATGGGGCTTGGCATCCAGAGATGTAACAGCCAGGCACTGCACCAAGCACTTGGCATGGCACAGAGGTGACAGAGGGCAGTGAAAGAATACAAGGTGGTGGGGGAAACAGGAGGTTCTTCCCTTATCCATTCACACCACATCAGTGGTGATACCTTGAATGCTGCACTTGGAGAACAGCCCAGTTCTTCCTCCTGATGTGTGGTGTGTCTGTGCCACACCTCCACAGGGCTCAGGCCAGGCCAGACCCACCCTGGGCACCGGGGCTGCTCCCCCAGCTCCCTGCTCTGCTCCAGCACCACTGACACTGCTGGAAAACCTGGAGAACTCAGGGTAGTTTACATAAGCTGCTGTAAACAACAGCCTGCTATTATTAGCCTATTAAAACTAACAGCCAGGGGGATTTAAAGGAGACAAAAAGCCAGTCTGAGACAGCTATTTCCACAGGGGATGGGATTTTGCTGCACTCTCTGCCAGTCTTTAAGAGATAAGAACTTCCCACTGTGTTTAAATTCCAGATGCCTCTCCCCAGAATTAGAGATACTTTGTTCCAGTAGTTTTTGGTGAAGTATCAAGCTAAATGGGACTATGAACCAGGCCTATGAGAGCTCATCCTGACCTGGCAGCATGTCACTACCCCCATGACACAAGGCAGAGATCTCCATGGAGAGGGAAGTCGAGACTGCATCATTCCCTTGGTCTTCAGGCTGGTGCTTGAGCTCCCTGAGCTGTGTTAGCACCTGTCACTGTACCAAACCCAGACTGGCCTGAAGCAGCATCACGTCATAACTGCTGAGGAAGCAAGGGATTTTCCCTTCCTCACTCAGGCCCAGAAATCATGTTTTCACAACACTTCTCTAAAACAGCTCCAAAGTGGGAAGGCCATTTTCCCTGTGCTCAGCTCCATACCCAAACCCCTCTGTGATGGGCAAAGGGCTACACCTCAGTGAGTTCTCCTTCCCTTTGCTTCACACCTGAGATCCAGAACGAAACACCCTCCCTGTCCTTGCAATGCCCAGGCAGGCCTGGGCTAGGCAGCCTCTTGCTCACATCTCTCCTTCCTTCGTTTCTCTCAAGGCACTGGCCAGGCAGTCTCCTGCACCCTCCATTGCTGCCTCCTTCCCCACTTAGTCCTGGTCAGAAGATGGACAGGTCAGGGAGCTGTGAGCAGCCTGAAGGTACCGTCCAGACTGTGGGGGCTCACAGGTGCCTTCCCAGGCACTGCCTCCTTCCCAGCCTGCCTGGCTGACAGGATCTGGCTCAAATACTCCCCCACCACCTCTGTCCCCTTCCCCAGCTGGTGAGGGCAGGTACCTGCAGGGAAAAGGGCTCTATCCCTGGTGCACAGATCTTGACAGTAAATCCTGTATCCTGTATGACGATGACCTCCTGGTCATTCCCATCTTCTCCTGGGTCAGCCTCCTCATGGCCATTCTGCTTGGCTTCCTTCTCGCCCTTGAGGCTGTCATGAGGGCCGCTGCCATTCATCAGTGCCACGCCAGACTGGTGCTCTGGGCAAGAAGAGAGGGGTTTAGACAAGGCCCTCTCCAATGGGCTGCAGAGACTGGCTTGGACACTGGAAAGCCTGAGCCAATCAGGGGCTAAAAGGCAGGAAGGGTTTTATTCTGCATTTGCTGTTTACTAGACAAAGGTGTGCCAGGCCCTTCCCTCCCTTTCCTCACAGCATAATTAAGGTGCTCTCGCTCGCCTGCGGTGTTTGCATCTTCCACAAACCATGTGCAGAGAGGGGAGGGAAGGAGAGCAGGAAGGATGGGTCAGTGTACACCACACTGAGCTGTCTTAAGAAGCCTCTTAATTAAAAAAAAAAGGGTGTGTGGTGCTTTGCGGCCTGGAGGCAGCTGTAACCTCTGCACCAACACGTTAAAGAGCAGCGAGGGAGAGGGAGGCGAGCGGCACCGCTGCATCACGTGGGAGCCCAGTTACTCCACAGGCACACAAACAGCTCCCACGGCCCTGCCCGCATCTGGCCACCCTCCGCATTGCCAAAATACTTCTCAGACATCCCATGGTGCCAGGGCGAGGCTTTGCCTAAGCAATTGTATTCAAGAAAACGGTGACGACATTTTAAGTGCTCGTTTAGACAGATGCTGCCGGGGAGCTCTCTGCACCCACCACCGCTCCACAACGGTTTGTTTTCTTTTCCAATGAGGTGGATGGTGTCAGAGCTGATAAGATCTAGGAAGCTGCCAGCCTCCTAGAGGAGCCTACATCCTCTGAACCACACTGGGGACCACACTAAAGAGGACTAAGGGGCTGCCAGGAGAAGCTGGAAGAGTGAAAGAGCCGCTGATGGCAACTCTGGGAGATGGCAGAGTACCCGGCCAGGCCGGTGCCCAAGGGCACCACACCATCCCACACACCCGGGGCAGTGCGTGCTGGAGGACAGCAGCATCGCGTCCCTCAGGCTGTGCTCCCGGCAGGGCTGGCACACTCAGCTGGACCCCCAAGGTCACACACAGCAGTCCCAGCTTGGTGCTCTCAGGCACCCACTTGCAGGCAGCACAGATGGAGCAGGTGGGGAGCTTTCGCAGGCAGCAGAAACAGCCTTTCTGAAAGGCTGCACAGGGTCGGGACAGCTCCAAGCCAAGCTAATGCCTTGAGGCTGCAGCCCTACAGCCAGCTCCATCTGGCAGGTGTCTCTCCTCATCCTCACCTCCCAGTAAGGCATCAGTCCCACTCCAGGGGAAATGGCAGCTCAGCCTCCCAACCTCACAGACTGGTGCTGTGGTTTGAGGACCTACAGATCTCACAGCCAGTTCTTCCCCACCAGCCCCAACTGCTCCTGCAGCCCAGAGACGTCATCCAGCCTTCACCATAACCCAGAAAAGGCATGGCAACACTACATTCCCCTGCACACCTCTGGAGCACAACATGAGACTGCAGCAACAACCCCTGCAAAAGCATCCCTGGAGGGTCATGTCCCTGCCCCAGATGACGACTGCCAACAGCAAACCCTCAGAAATGACCGTCAGGGACAACTTAGGTCATGGTAGAAGGGCAAAAAATTGCAAGGAGAGCACACCCACTCCAAAAGGCAGCAGGTAGCAGAGCTACCTCACACAGCCTTGGCTGCCTTCAGAGCTCAGCAGCTGCTGCTCATGTTCCCAGTCACTGTGCATATGTCCCCAGCACTCGCTGCTCATTTCTTTGACAGATGAAGCCATGGGCAAGTCAGACGAGAGGCCTGGCTCTGGCTCCAGCAAGCTGCCGTCATGCTAGAAAGGAGGAAGAAAAGCTCCATGCAAGAGTGCCTCAAGAGATGTGGTTTCAGAAAAACCACACCATGCCCAAAGGGCTGGGGAGAGCCCCTCGTCACACCCTACAGCCAGCACAGCCATACTCCTGGGCTGTCTGAACACGTGGGATCTGGAGGGAGTGCAGACAAGCCACCATGGAAATGCTACACCTGGGGCTACCGGTACTGCAGACAAGATGACCTGCCAGGTGCCCGAGCCAGCCAAGCAGGGCAGGACCACTGAACTTCTGTTGCTGCTGTGGCAGCCAGAAAGGAGGCAGAATTTGGCTGAAAGGAAGGCTGGCACTGCAACCCATGCACACGCTGGTCTGGAGCACAGTAAACACCTTCAGCAGCAAAGTGAGACAGGAAAATCTGAACTCAGCAAGGGAAAGTCACCAGTGAGGACCACAATTCTGCTTTTCACTACGCAGTGGTGTAAGAGCCCCAAACTACCTAGTGTTTCAGAAATCACAATACTGGTTCTAGTCTGCAGAAATACAACATGTTCACACCTTCCATCCCTCTTTTCATTACTTGAGTGAAGGCAGGGCCAGCACAGCTGTGCACTTTCTGACAAGAGACATGTAGTGGCAACACCTTCATGTCTCCTTATGCTAGAGAATCCAGCTCCAGCCAGCACAGTCTCAAGTTTAGAAACGAAAGTTAAGTCTGGACTGAGAAAGGTCTACTGTGCAGCAGGTTAACCCTCGGATTGAGGCAGGCAAGGCTTCCCAGAGGGGTTCTGTACAGAATGGGTATGTTCCAAGGAAGCACAAGCCAGCGTGGAGGCTGTGCTGCCTGCTGGGTTGCTGACTCACCTCATGTGCTCCCCGAGGGAAGCAGAGCTGCACCCACCTGCCTTAAAGTGGGTCACCCGTTCCTCCCACCCACTGCAGCCCGGCTGTGCCACGGCCTCAGCGGTGCCAGCGCCGAGGGAGGCGCATCACGGGGCACTCATGGACTTCACAGGATTTCAGCCTGCTTGTGACAATAGGAGGAGGCCCAGGAACACCTTAAAGATACCTGCAGAGACATCTCTCCTGTTCCTTGCTCTCACTTCAAGCTGCAAACAGGCTGGCAGCTGTGTCTGGCTGACGGCTCTCGCTGCCATGCGCTGCACCCCAGCTGGCTCACGGAAGGTGTCTGAGTCACAGGGAAGCGGTTCCACCCGCTCCAGGGGCAAGCCCGGCCGCCCCTCCCGCTTACTGCCCTGCTGGCTGCTGCACAGGAGATCCCTGCAGCTGCCTCACGTCGGCCTCCAGACACACGCTTGTGGTCTCGACCGAAGGCTGTCACCTCTGGTCTCCCCTGTCATTCCAAGGGATGTGCCCGTGTCCCAGCAAGGACCCTCCTCCTGCCCTCGACCTGCAGCTGGTACCCGCAGGTGTGCCGGAGGCTGCCAAGCTCCGGCCCGTGCTGGCTGGGGGCCGAGCTGTGACACGATGTTCTCATTGGTGCCCTGAGCACAGCGCAGCAGTCCCTGCATACATGCAGAGCACAGCGGAGCACAGCGGAGCCTGGCCGGGCACCGGGGCAGTGACCCGCACTCACCTGTCTGCGGTCACACCTGGCACAAAGGATCAGACCGAGGATTAGGTTTCATCTCTGCTCCTGCACAGGGAGTTCACACGCCAAGGTGACAGGGCCTACTTTAATCACACTGCCTATTTGCAGGCACCTGGTGAACCACAGTGCTCAGATCCCGGCGTGAGGGAAGGCACACACCTGAACCCAGAACCTGCTGGCTGCACACAGCAATAGCCAGCAGAGATCCTGGGAAGAGCTAGTTAATAACTGATTTATCTTTAAACAAATCTTCTAAACCAAAGTCAGACACAAATCCTTTTCGAAGATTATCGGATCCAAAAGTCAGCAACGTTATGTTGCTAGGAGCTAGCCTGGTCTGCAGGGACTGCTCTGTCAGTGAGGAGCTTCCTTCCCTACATTTATTAACTTGAGAAATTGTTAGAGGGACAAAACTAAAAATTAAACCCCCTACCTTTTCCAGCGCTAACTTTTGGAATGCATTTCCTCTTATCAGCTCCAGTGCTATTTTGAGGGGCCAGCCGTCCCCACTGCACTGCAATAATGCACCAGGTGAAGGAAGAACATCCCATCCTCAGCACAGCTGATGGAGCTGCTCCACCCCTGCAGCTCAGGGCTGTCCTCGACCTGCATGCAGCTGAAGGAAACCAAAGGCTCCCTGTGCTGGTCTCTCATAGCTGTACACTCCCACCCAAGCTGTGGCAGGCTGGGCCAACCAGATCCACTCCCATCCTTCCCAAGGACCATGTTTGCAGTCACAAACAAAAGAGGGATTTGCCTTATGAATTGAGAAAAAAACAAGCAAAACACCATTAAGTTTGCTTTGCTGACAAGGCACAGACAGGTCCCTCTGTGGTACACACCCAGGTGGGACAGCTTGCCACCTTCCTTTCACCTGTGAAAACATCACCTCTGCTCCCCTCCCCACTCCTTTGTGCTGCCCCATCCCACAGGCACACACGGCCACCCACCCCCATGAGGACCATACGTGTGGTGGCTCCATGCAGCAGGACAGAGCCCCTGGGACTGAGCACCTGGGAGAGGGAGTTTCTTTTTCTTTCTCTTCTTCTGCTGCTGCTTTGAGGGCAGAACCTGTGCCTGGGAATCAGGATTGCAGCTTGACTTTCTGCTGGGGCAGGCAGTAGGTTCTGTCACAAAACCAGCACTTGTGTCCTGAGCCTTAGGTGACACCTCACCAGGGGAAAGAGGCAGCACAACTGCACTTTGAGCTGGCAGGGCTTTCCCCACACTTGACGGCAGAGCAGAGGACGGTGTCCCAGGGCTCCCTGGGGAGAGTGCAGCACCTCTGCACTTCAGCACGCTGTCGGGAGCCACTATGGCAGCATCCAAGCGCGCGGCCGCTCGCCCCTCGCCGTGGCCCTGGCCGGCGGAACACGCTCCAGGGCCCTCGCTGCCGTCAGCTGCTGCCACGTGCTCCTCCCGGCGGCAGGATCTGTGGGATAAGCCGCTGTCCTCAAGTTTCACAGAGCTCTGGCAGGCCTCAAGTGACTGAGCATGATCAACCAGCCCTGCCGGCCTGTCCCCAAGGTCGGCTGGAAGGACAGTCACTGCACGGGATGCCTCTGTGTGCTGGAGCAGGCCAACCGTGCCAACACCAAGTATCAAACCGCTCTTATCGCAAACTGTCACCATTCCTTCTTTGTCCTTGGTCTCAGATAGGTCTTGGATATACTCAGTGTCCTTCTGCAGGCTTCCAGTCACCGCCTCACTGGGGATGATGTCTGGATACAGCCCAGCACACTGGGCAGCTTCTGGCATCTCCGGGAAGACAGCGCAGCTCGTAGATGACTTCGGCAAGAGGGGCGACCTCTCGTCGGGTGAGCCAGAGCTGCGTGGCTGGAAGAGGAGATCGGTGACTTGCCTGCAGCAGTTCGCAAAAAGGCTGTTTCCCATGCCTGGCTCATGCAGCACCGGGTCAGAACAGTCAGCTGTGTTTCACACGTACACTGAAGATCCCACAAGGCACGCTCCCACGCGCAGCCCGTGCCCTCCGCTGCCTTCTCACAGTCGGATACTTTCCCCAAAGAGAATGCCCACTTGGCCCCAGCGTGGCAGGACACAGCAGGACCAGCAGCGGACTCCACGCAGGATCCCACAGCCCGTGAGCTCACCAGAATGAGATGCTGGGCTTGTGGCAGCTTCCCCAAAGTGCTGCCTGGAGACCTTCATGCACCGCTCGCCTTGGCCCCCGTCCCCAGCTGCCACGACACGCTCCGGGCACGGCGCAGCTCCCACAGCAGCAGCTCCGCTGCCCCGCAGCACAGCCGGGCTCACACGGCTCCCCGGGCACCGGGGGGATGCTGGCCGGGCCCGGGGCGGTTATAAATAGCCCCATCCCGAGTGCCACACCAGTGCAGCCTGGGACGGGTGCTGTGCCAAACCTGAGCAAGTGAGATGCATTGAATTACAAGGCGAGGGCAGTTACTATGGCACGCCCGGGCCCGGCACAGCCATCCATACTAAACAGACGAGCACAAAGCATTCAGGCAGCGAACCAGTAAGTAGATTCTAGACGAATTTTCTCTCCTCTCACACTGCTCTGCCATAGAAAACACAAACAAACCACAAAACTACATACACAATCCCCTAATACCTCTCCTCTCTCCATGCTACTTAAAAAAAATCACAGCAACTGAAGCGGGGATTATGGAGCTGGAGCTTTCTTCAAGCACCAAGAGGTCTGGGGTCTGGCCACCAGGCTGTGGCCAAGCAAGCCCCTGCTTGCCTCCAGCAAGGCTGTGCCTCAGCCAAAGGCTCCTCACCCTCCATCATCCAGGCATCACTCCTTTGGCACAGGACAGGCCTTGGAGCTCTGGAACCTTACAACTGGGTAACTCTCAGTACCACGAGCCAGCATCAACTTTCACATCACATGAGCATCGTGTTTTTCTTGTGATTTGTGATTTTTGAAGGACTTCAGATGTCCTGATAGCTTCAATTCTTCCTCCTTACCAAGAGGCCTCTGGGAAGAGAGCAATCTCCTAGAAGTACCTGGTCAGGTCTCATGAAGCTGAGTTGCATTTCTTCGACTCCAGCCAAAGCAAGCTCACAGCACCATGTATGTGTTAGCTCTAACCTGTGAGTGCTGGTGTCAGTACAGCAAATGCAAATTAAATTTTAGCTGAATAATAAATGAAACTAAATAAATAAGTTTAATGAATCCAAATAAATTGACTAAATGAACAGGCATTAGCTCCAGAGATGGCTCTAATGAAAACATTTCTGCAGGACATCCCGTCAGGCGAGGTGAGTGACGTGGAGGTGCCTCCCTCTGCCTCCCCTGTGGAAACCACAGCTTCCCAGGAACTTCCCACTTTAGGTACAGCAAGGACTTCTTTTAATAAGAGCCCACAGTGAAACATTAGAGCTGCTCTACTGCCATCATTAAACTCAAATTGGTTCTAAGACATCTGTGGGCAGAGCTACAAGCTCTGCATTTATTTCTCAGCAGCTTCACAGCACTGGGACTGGCTCAGAGAGAGAGCAGAGCATGGTGAGGCTGCATCCTGCAGTGCTTTTGGCAGGGCCAAGCCCTAGGACATCCACAGGGTCCCACAGCTGCTGGCTCAGGCACTTACGGGTGCTGAAATGTCTTGTGCTTTGTAACGCTGAGTTACCCACCCTGCACTCTCCACCTCTGGGAACTACATTTAAACCCATTTGTAAACTTTCTATCTGGCCAAAACTTCTCAGGAACCTAGCCTTGAAACTGCCTGTCTGGGTGACCGTGCTACAATAACATGCAAACATCACAGAAATCAGGCACAAAGAGTAGGACTGATGCAAAGTGCAAAGATCAGCACCAACAAAAACATTAACGGTGTCAGGAAGAGTGTGTTTCTCAAATTTCAAGAGAGCCGAAGGAAGGAATTGTATTTCAGACAGAAACCAAAAACCAGCCAATAATTCTCCAAGTCTCTGTACCTTACTCTTGCACACACCTTCGTTTCAGAAAGTTACTGGGACAGCAAGAGCAGGGAACTAACATGCTGTTCTCTGGGTACAGTTTTCAGGGGAGATCTGACAGCTGTGATGTCCTCAGCAGCCTTCCCGTGCCCTGGCACAGCTGTGTCCATCCACCCACAGCCCTGAGCTGCTCGGGCCACACACAGCTCTGGGGACAGGACGGGGCAGCTGCTCCCCACAGCTCTGCAAGAGTGTGCTGCCAGCAGCAGGCCAGGAAACCTGCCTGTCCCACAGGAACCCCTCTGCCAGGGACACGGAGTGATCCCACCCTACCTCACACAGTGCCCTGACCCGAGCTGACACCACAGCCCACCTCAGCCCCAGGCCAAGCTGCAGCTGAGCCTCCAGGGTGTGGAGACTGCAGGCTCCAGGGACACCAACAGCAAACACAGAGCACGCACAGAACTCTGCATGGCACAGCTTGCTACCAGCCAGGATCCCCTGACCATTCCCAGCCTCATCCAACCCCAAGGGCAGGAGGCTGGCTAGTGGGGAGCCTGGGGAGCAGGGCTGGTCTCAGGCTAACCTGACCCACTGGAGCTGTGGGCAAGATTCATGACCCTGCAGTTTTATCTCATTGGACATAACTACAACTTCTCTGAGCCTGCAGCCTCTTCAAGAGCTTGTAGTAGAGACTGTCTCTTTAAAGTGAAAGACAAACTAAGGAAATGCTTTTTCGGAAAAATGTGCCAACCAAAAGCTAATCCTGAGACAGCCTTACTGCTATGGCAAAAACCTGACCTACTGCCAGAAGCGACAGCCACTGCCACCACAGGAGGAACCAAGCACTAGTTTTCATCTTCGGCACACTGTCCAAGCACTGCCCCAAGGACTGGCATTGCTTCTCAAATGCAAATAAAAAAAAAATGCATGAACTTCAGACCTACAGAGCTTCTAGAAATGACAACTTTGCAGCACAACCAATGGAGCACAATGCAGGAAAGTAAAGCAAGTGCTGGGAAGCTGCATCAGGAGAGGGGTGTGCTGCCAAGTTTAGTCATGTACAGACAATGAAGGTAAACACAGGACTCTGCAACATGGTGCTGGTTTTACTGTGCACAAGGCAGTTCTGAGTCTGCAGGTGGATTTATCTCAGTGCGTGTTCCTGACCTACTTACTTCCACTTTTCAGCTGGGAAACCCAGGAGCAAGGCTGCTCAGGTAGAGCAGAGAGCTTCCAGTGGGAGCTCAGCTCTTATCCCGCTGACAGAACCACCCTGAACATGATCCCCTCCAGTTCCCATCCCTCATCTTGCCATACAGATGCTGTTATCACACCCCTTTCCTCTTCTTAACCTTGTAGCAGTGATCAGATTTCTCTTGCACAACTTTCCTCTGTCCCCTCCAAGCCTGTTAGAGCTGCATATCAAAAACCCTGGCTGCCAGCAATTCAGTCCTTTCCAAAACACCAGTGAACCTCCAAGGTTGGGCAACAGACAGTGATAGCAGATCCCCAGATTAAGAATCGGCCTTCTGACCTTGTTGCTAATGCACAGCTATGCTTGTCTCCACAGCAGTTTTCCATTAACACCTGCATTCTCTGCTGCTCTAACAGAAGATGAGTCTGAAAGCAGGGGTGGCTAGGGAGCTCAGGGATGGAGGGACTGAACTAGGAGAAAACAGATCTGGGCAAGGCAAGGTTGAAAGGCATTTTATGGTAGCTAGAAGCATTGCTAAACTTGTACGTTAGAAACTGGTTTTAAGGCAGTAAAGACCGTAGGAATAAAAATAATCCAAGAAATGCTGTACACAATGACTGTCTCTGACCTCACACCAGCTGATAGGAAAGGTAACTTAACCCAAAACTGCGCCCATCAGAAATCATTACAGGAACTCTTAACTGTCCATTCTTTTGTGTTACTGCACTCAGAAGGACAGAGTAGTCTCAACAGTTTCTACACTGGGGGAAGAGAGCAGCCCTCTGGCCTGGCACAGAGCCCAGCACCTGAGCCTGGGTGCCTGGCACAGCTCTGGGGTGGGTTTCTGCAGCAAGGAGCCCAGCCACAGCCTGCCCATGGCTCCAGGGACTGAGCTGCCCTCAGACACAGCCAGTGCCTGCCTACACAGGTGCTCTGCAGGCCACACACAGCAGTGGGAACACCAGAACCCAGGAACCAGAGCTGGTGAGGCCGATGCCAAGGTGGGCCAGGCTGACCCTGCTCCCATGGAACAGCACCCAGCTGAGACCTTCCTCTGCTCCTCCCCAGCTCCCACATGAGCAATCGAGCAGTGCCAAAACACACAAAGGATTTTTCCACCTTCCATCCTCCCGCAGCAATCAATTGTGGCTGGAGAGGCAGGGATTAAACTCAATAACTTTTTAACCCAATGGCTGGCACTGCAGGTGTGATGCTTGCTTCAAAACCCAGCACATGGGTGAGAGGGGGAGGCTACCAGCACTGAGCTTCCCACTCTTGAACTGCATCCAACTTGCTCCACTACCAAATGCCAGTGAACTTTGCTTTAGGTGACAAATTTCAAAAATCCACCTTGATATCACAGAATCAGCAGGGGATGGAAGCGACATGTGGGTCAGTCAGGGGACTCACGTGCCTCAGGACGAAGGCCAGCCACAAGCCGCGCTGCTTCTACGCCTTTGGCTTGTACTTTAGAGATCAGAGAAAACCGCTGAGGCTGAGACGGGTGCTCATGCTTTTAAGTTCTTGAAGATACAAACATCAAACTGAGCAAATGCAGGGCAGGTGGAAGCATATCAGGGTAGGTGCCAGCCTGGGAGCTGGCACTGAGAACAGTGAGGACATGGAGCTGCACACCGTCCCTGGCCTGAGCCACTCAGGCTCCAACGTAGAGCAAGAGCAGCCAGCAAATAACTACTTAAACCTGCAATTTCGAGCTGACATGTCCAACAAGCCTCTGCCCTTTCCAGGAAAACTCTCGGTTCTGATTATTTTCTAACGTGTCAGTGTCGCCCGCAGGCCGAACTTCCAGGAGCACCCAGCCCCCCGCGGCCCACGACCCCCGGGCCATCCACGTCCGTCCGTGGGCAGCACCACGCGGTGCCCGGAACCAGCTCCGCTCCCGCCCGCCGCCGCCCACGGGCTCCCGGGCACGGCCCCGGGGCTCCCGCTCCCCGCGGGCCGGGCACCGGCGCTCCCGGCCCGGGCCCCCCCGCGGCCGCGTGGTGGAGCGGCCCCATGAAGGTGACCTTCACCGGGCGCGGGGCTCCCGCTCCGCCGGGACGGGCCCGCCCAGGCTCGGGGCGCCGCCTGAGCCCGCGGCTCCCCCGCGCCCCGGCC
>VZSR01002145.1:346155-361923 GCA_013398615.1 Brachypodius melanocephalos | reverse complement strand
AGGGTCTGGGTTGGAAGGGAGCCCCCAGTCGCACTCCCTGCCATGGGCACGGAGCCCTCCCCACAGTGCAGGCTGCTCCAAGCCCCGTTGGTACCCAGCACGGTGTATTTCTTTAAACAGGGGTCTCTGCATCCGTGGGGGGAAATGTTGGGAACATCTTTAATTGTAACAAATAATGGTTGGTGATAGGTTAAAAAAACAAAACGACACCCCAACAACAACAAAAAACCCCAACCAAAACAAAACAAAAATTCAAACAAACTTGCTTGAGAAAAGATGTTCTTTAATGTTCGATCTTTGTAACTTTCAAGCCCAATCAACAAGAAGGGATATTTAATCCATGAAACAGATAGCAGCTAACAAGCAAGCTGTAAGTGATGTCCATTGTTAGAAAAACAAAGTTTAGGGCTTGACATGATTGAGTGATCTAAGACCTGGAGGAGGAGGTTAACATAGCTTGGGAGGAAGGATGTTGTCACTAATAATGGACACAAAGAGTGCAGAATTTATGAGCCACAAGGACATTTAGCAGGACTCCCAAGATAAGGAATAACTAATAAAACTAACTCAGTGATTGTGCTGAAATCAGCTCCAAATAGGTAAAAGGTAATTCTGGCAGGGGGGTCCGTGACCATCGACCCACAGACCACTGATGGTAGAAATTGACTGACCCAAAAGAAGAGAAAGACTAATCAGCATGGAAAGTGGACAATCATTAACCAATAGAGAATAGTAATTAGTAAGAGAACTATGTAACTTGTAGCCAATGAACACTAATTCCTTTGTTTGCTAAAATGTATGAATTGTTAAAAGTTTTGATAATTGTCATACATGGTAGGTGGAACCCTATGTACCCCTGTGTACCCAGTGCTGAATAATGTCAGCTTTCTAACCAAACAAACTGATTGGAGAATTAATTTCCCATTTCTCTGTGTCACTGTCCAATCTGGCCTTGAACACTTCAAAGAATGGGGCAGTCACAGCTTCTCTGGGCAGCCTGTGCCAGGCCCTCCTCACCCTCCCAGGGAAGAATCTTCCCAATATCCCATCTAACCCTGGCCTCTGGCAGCAGGAAGCCATTCCCCCTTGTCCTGGCATTCCAGATCCCAATAATGATCCCCCCATCTACCTGCAGGCCCCCTGTAAGAACTGGGGTGTCACTCTGAGGACTCCCCAGAGCTGTGGAAGAGCTCTGGGGGAGTGAGGTAGGAGGCAGTCCTGGGATGGAGGCAGAGATGCTTCTGGTTTATGGCTGGAGGTCATGCATTCTGGGGTAGGACAGTACCACCCTCTGCAGATTTCAGTCTCTTTATTAAGAAAAAGGCATATTACAACAACTTCTAAAGTACAGCTCCATACTCTAGTCTCTGGGTGTTAGCACATTTTGAAAAGCACTTGGTTAAAAAGCAAAGTCAACATGAATATCATCCTGGCAAATAATGGTGACATGTAGCAAAATGAACATTCAAATAAAGCAGAGCAGTGTCAAACCTTTGGCATCTGTCCCTCTGCAGCGGCGCTCCCCAGCACGAGGCACAGGCGTTTATTGTCCTCACTGAGCTTCCCAAACTCAGCCAAGGACAATATTTTTGCTCCAACAAAGCCACAGCTGGTCTGGGACCAGGGGAGCTGAGACCAGAAGTGCTGCCCTCCTCATCCCTCTGTCAGAGCCCTCTCAGGGGTCGCAGCACGCCTCTGGCCAGGCAGAGGTGATGTCCCCACCCCTCTGGGGTGACAATGACCTTGAAACATACGGACAGTGCAGGGCCGAGGGGGCTGCAGCTCGGTGCTGCACTCACAGCTGCTGGGCAGAAAGGGTCTGCTGCTTCAGACATGCAAAGATTTGGGGCATTCCCAAGGCCTGATAGTCTAATTTCTGCAATAATTGCAACAGCAGGAAAGGGGAGCTTTCTTGGAAGCTGCAAGATGACTGAAATCTATCGGGAAGAGCCAGGAGGCATAACCACACCCTGGCCAGGGAGGACCAGGCACCGTTTGGGTGTGGGTTGGGTGCACCTCTCACACACCGGCAGCTTCGCTCCCCTGTCCCTGCCCAAGGGTGCCAGGAGAGGGAGGGTGAGATGAAGGGATGGGTTGTGGGGGCAGTACTGAGTGTCACCGTCTGTGTCCTGCCCAGAGGCACCAGCCCTTCCTGGGGCTGGGACTGCAGTGTCCCTGCAGGGCCAGAGCCGGCAAGGAGGACACAGCAGTAGATATGAGAAATGGGGCCCTGGGGAGCAAAGGGCAGCTCTGACAATGAGGGGACACGGGGCTTTGATCCTTGTGCTTTAACAGGCCTGGTGGCTCCTCCACAGCCGCTGTGCTCATCGATCCTGAGCTCCTCCTGCTCACCCAGCCCGGCACTCCGGCACTGCTGATCTTATCCACAGATCTCAGATGCCTGCATGAGGCAACCCAGAGGCATAAGGGAGTTCTCTTGCATTCCCTGTAGGACGTGGCAGCCAGGCGCCAACAGTGCAAGAGGGTGACAAGAACAGGCATGCACCGAGGCGGCTGCGGCGTCACTACAGCTAGACTGGCTCATCAGGGCTGCTGGGACTGAGGGCTGGTGCTCTAGGAAAAAGGCAGGATGGCTTCACTGGGGCAGCAGGAGCCAGTTCATGAGAACTCTGAAAGGTTCACCTAACCCCCAAAAGTCCCTTGTGCTGCTGATTTACCTTCCTAGTATGGAGAGCCTGGGAAGAACTTGGGAAAAGCAGAGCAATCCCTTCACTCTGCTGGCTCCAGTCAGTTCAGACAGGATGTTTCTTGCTGTGTCATTGCCACCTCTCCCAGGCACCTAGAAAAGAGCACCCCCCAGTCCTTGCAGAGCACCCATCAGCTGGGCCATGAACCTGGCTTTGCTTGCGATTCACAGAAAGCTTCCCCCTGGGAAGCCAGCAGGGCCTGGCCCCAGTTCAGACCATCTCTGCACAGAGCCATGCAGCAGTGGGAAGGCTGGGGGTGGGAAGGACACGGCTGGGAGCGCTTAGATTAGCCCCAGCAAACACATTCAGAAAATATGGCTTTTTAGTTAACAGGGTCAAGAAGGAGAACTCCCTGACTAATCTGCCCAGGGTTAAAGTAAGTCCAGGGGAATGTCCACCCTGTTGCCAGGACTGGCTCTGCCATGGCAAGTGCAGCGGGTGCATCTTCCCCCATCCACTGCTCACCTCACACCTGCTGCAAGGTGCATTTGAGACATCACTTTCTCAGATAGCATTAGGAAAAAAAATTAGTAATAATAATAATAATAATAATAATAATAATAATAATAAGGAAAAGAGCTATTAGCAAACCAAACACATCAAATCCATAAGCCTCTGTAGAGCTACAGCGCGAGAGGGGGTGCAGAGGAGAGGAGCCCGGCTGTTAGTCTGGAGACAGCTCTCAGCACGTGGTGGTTCACACACAAGACATTGTTTAACAACCGAGCGTTATTGCTATGCTTCCATTTCCAGTCTAATCATTAAGCTTTACAAGTCAACATCAAACAGTGCCCGTTCCATCCTGAGCATGTTGGTGTTGGTGGTTGCACTCCTCAGTCTGTGCTTTCAGGCGCAGGTCGAAGCTGTGTGTGCCCTTTGGACTCCTGAGGAGTGCAGAGCATGGGCTAAATGCACCTACAGATCCCTGTTACATCTTACAGGCTAAGGGCTAGCTTACAGTGCGATGGGGGGAGTCTATGAGAGACCCCCACTCCAGGAGGGGAGGACAGGCCCTGCCTGGGCCCCGGTGGCTCTCAGGCTCCCGGTGGCTTCAGCAGCCTTCTCAGTAAAAAATAGGAATACTGTCTTTTTGATTTTTTTTTTTTTTATCATTTTGATCTCTTTGATAATTTTATATAAATACAAAGATTAAAATAATTTATCTCAACATTATTTCTATTACAATCATACAGTATTTTTCCCTTCAAAACAAGTGCATGTATGTGTGTGTATATATATATAAGTGTATACGTAGTATCTCTAGAGCTTCCCTCCCCCCAAGAAAAGCAGCAGTGGCTGAAGCAGGTACAGCACGCAGGAGCTGATCCTTCCTGCTCCAAGGCAAATGTGCCTAAGGAGAAGTGCAGGGCTCACCCTGACAACTCATTTCCAAACACATTACATTGGCATGAAGGGGGGAACTGGGGCGGGTGCTCTCCATCCCTTTGGGAACCCTGCTTGCTGCAGGCGGCTCTGCCTGCCCGGCCACGGGGCTCCAGACCTGCCCAGCTGCCTGCCTGCACCAGGAGCGCCTGGGGAGGGACAGGCACGGGGAACTGGCAATGACATCAACTCCTTGGGCAAGCTGCTAATTACTGGTGGAGAGGAAAGGGCCCTGCAGCTCAGACAGGGTTGCTTCATTTACATACTAGGCACTACGGATGATGATTGCTAGGAAGATATTTACACAGGAGAAGGATCATACTTCTCCGTCCACCTTTCAATGCTTGGGTCTGTCGTAAACACCATGATCTCATGAAGGAGTTTGTAATAAAAATGCAACATACTGTGTCTATCAGGATTGTCTAGGAAGGACGTGAAACAGCTGTGCACACCACAGCTGCAGCAACAGCCAAGCACACAGGAACGGGCATCGCCTCTTTCACTCTGACAGAGGAGAGACAAATCCACAGCAGAACCTCTCAGAACCTGAGAGAAACAGCAATTTCCAGAGGCCCATAGCACCTCACGGTCACGACTGTGAACTGTGACGCTGGAGCCCTGGGGCCGCTGGTGCCACACCGGACAAACCTCCCCTCACTGCCCTGTGCATGGGTGACAGCACTGCCCAGCAAGGCATCACCAGAGCCCCCCGTGCTGCCCTGCACCTGCCGAACCTGCACAGGCAACCTGGGCATGTGGAGCTCTGCAGCCACAGCCTGTGAGCACCCTGCCGGGGCTCCCTGCAGCCTCCCACGGCTGTGACGGCCTGGGAGGGCAGCTGGGGGCTCCTGGGGGCTCTGTGCTCCCGAGGCAGCAGCTCCAGATACCTCAGAGGCAGCAAAAATTTCCCACTAGAGCTTTCTTGCCCCAGGAGCTGCACACCTCAGCCCCCTGCCCAGCATGGCTTTGCTGGGCTCTTTCCCAAACCCAGAGGTGTGTTAGGGAACACATGAACAGCTGGGGAGTCCCAGCCCTCAGGGGTGCCCTAGGAGAGCAAGAGGGCTCTTGTCCCCCAAAGCCTGACTAGTCACACAACAGCCAAAGAAAAGGTACAGGAGCGGCTAATTTCTGCCCTGCTAATGCAGCTCATATGCTTAGGGGTTTGTTTTTACCAAAGAGCTGGCTTGGTGACTGCTGCTAGGAATCTCATAAAGCATTTTAATAGAGTATATAAATATTGAACTACAAAAATAGACAGCTCTGACTGCACGGGCACACTGAGGGTGAGTGCGGCAGGCCAAGCCTCGCTAGTCTATGAGGGCGGCGTCTTTCAAGAGGTTTCAAACCCAATTGGAAGGAAATGGGGTCTGAGCTCCTCCTGTCCATGCCAGCCGTGGAGGCAGCGAGGAGCCTGCGGGAGGCTGTGCTCCCAGCCTGGCAGGGTGCGGGCTGCAGGCAGGGCTGGGCCAGCCAGGCTGCAGCCCACACACCGGCTGAAACCTGCCCCAAGGGTTACCCTCGAGCAGCACAGGTCCGGCAGCACCGGAGCACAGAGACCTTTGCCCTGCCTGGCCGCCAGAGCCCTCCCCTGCTAATGGTGTTTCACAACACCCAGGGAGTGGGTTGTAAAGCTGACAGTTTGGTTGGAAATGGGGCAAGGCTGCCCCAGCGGGGCGAAGGCAGCTGTGTATGGCCGCTGTGCGGGGAAGGACGGGAGGCCATGGGGGAGGACCGGGGGGCTGCTCAGCCCTCAGCAGCAAACCCAGACCTGGCTGTGGATGTGACTAAGAACCAAAATGCTGGTACCGAGAGCCCTGTGCAGGGGCACAGGGTGCAGCCCTGCTCCAGCAGCACATGGAGCCCGGCTGCAGCAGCCAAGGAGCCACGGAGCGTCCAGCAGGACTGCCAATCCCGGCTCTTGTCCAACTGCCTTATCCGAGTCTTGTGTGCGAACGCCATGAGGGGAAGATCCGTGCTGGCGACAGCCAGACCGCTGCACAGGGGAGCGTGGGCTAAGGCCTGGCCAGCACAGCAGCACTGTCCTTGTGGAAGAGGATCCCTCCGTCACCCACAGGATCAACCTCGTTCAGCTGCCTGCGTTCTGGAGAACCTTCCTGGTGATGTCCCGGGCCCTTTCCCGTGCCCGGTGCCGGTGATGGCAGGGCTGAGGGCCGGGCTGAGCTCACCCCGCGGTGCCGAGCCATGTGCTGCACAGCCTGCTGCTGCTCGCCCACCTCCCAGCACCCCGGGACAGCGAAAGAAACCCACTCTGAGGGCAGCAGCCGCAGGAAGATCTCATTTCAAAAATGCTTCCTCTTCTTTCTTTCTTTCCTTGCAAGCTCCGGACAGGCGCTCGGACGTGTCTCCTTCACAGCCCGGGGTGCTGGATGCTCCCGTGTCCCGCAGCATTGCCGGTAACATCCCCGGCTCGGACCTTTCGGGCAGAGGGGCCCTCCCTGGCTGCCGGTGGGTGGGAGGTGCGTGCAGGGCTCCGCTTTCGGCTGCCCCTTCCCCTCCACCGAGGGGATGGGGGAAAGAACCTCGGCCGGCGCCCGCCCGGTGCCGCCGGGCTCAGGCCTTTCCGGGCCACGCCGTCCCCTCGCCGCCTACTCCTGGGCCCGGGGGGCACCGTGGGCACCGGCCCCCTGCCTCTTGCTGGGCTCCCCCTTGGCCGGCCTGGCCCTGGCCGCCGGCTCCTGCGGGGGCTGCCGCGGGGGCCGCGGGCCCCGGGAGGCCGCGCCGGCGCCGGCTGAGGCGCGGGGCTGGCCGGGGGACTCCGGCGGGCGCTGCGGGCCGTGCGGCCGCGGCGTGTACAGGAACAGCGCCGGGTCGGGCATGGCGTCGTGCTCCTCCTGCGCGGGGTCCCTGGGCCGGGCGCCGTCCCCGGGCGGGCGCCGGGCGGTCGCTCTGTGGCCGCGGCGCCGGGGCCGCGCCTCGGCCGGGGGCTGCTCGGGGGGCGGCCGCCCACCCGCCCGCGGGCCCGGCAGCCGCTGGGCCGTGGCGTGCAGCTGCAGCGAGAGGTAGGCGGCCGCCTCCGTCTGCTTCTGCAGCTCGGTGTCGAGGATGGTGACGCGGTGGCTCCGACGCTTCAGCTCCTCCAGGAACCGGCGCTCCTTGCTGCGGAGGCTGGACCGCAGCGCAGCCACCAGCGTCTCCTTGTGCTGCAGCTCCTTGCGCAGCTCTAGGTTGTCCTTCTCCTTCTCCTGCAGCTGGGCCTCCATCGCCCGGCACTTCTCCTCCAGCTCGCGGTCCAGGACATCTGCAGGTCGAGGCACAGAGGGGTCAGGAGGGGGAGCGGGGGCTCTACCCCCCTGCTCCTGGCAGGTCCCACACGCTCCCAGCACGGATGTGGGTGCTGACCATTCCATGGTGCCAGCATGTCCCAGCAGTGCCCTTGGGGCTGCTTGTGTGCTTCCCAAAGTTGGGATCCAAAACTCCCAGTGAGCTGCCCGAGCACGGGCTCGCTGCCAGCACAGGAACCACAGCACAGGCCGCTGGCACGGCGCCGTGTGTAACACCCGAATGCGGGGTGAAAGCAAAAGGCAGTTTCAGTGGAGCATGCTGTTGCCATGGAACCTGCTGCCTCTAACATGCTGCAGTTTTAAAATTTCTAGGTAAGTAGTTTTGCACTCTAAAAGTGACTTTGAATGTGTTCAGAAAGGTGTGTGGGAGCACATGGGATGGGAGAGAAAAGGAAATGGTGCAGGGAAAGCATCGGCCCAACTTTGGAGGGACTTTTGGCCTCGAGCCCCAGGACTCCAAAGCCTGGTTACTCAGGATGGAGATGCTAATCCAAGATTACAGAGGAGCTGGGCTGTGCTCAGCAGGGAAGGAGCCTCCATCCTGGGAGGGGGGAGCGGGTTCTGGGGAATGCTGTCCTGGCACAGGATGGCCAGGAAGCTTGGGGAATTCTCAGCTTGGGGTTCTGGGGCCAAGCCCAGTGGGCAGGGCCGGGCTGGACTCCTGACCCCAGCCCGGGCCGCCTGCTCCAGCACTCAGCCCTTGGCAGGGTGCAGGCTGGCACCTGCCCGCACTCCCTGGCCTGCCCAGGCCTGCTCTCATCCTCTGCAATAATCTGCTTTTTATGATGTGATTGGCAGACACTTACAGCCTCAGCTCCTCAGTGTTTCTGCAGCTTTATAATGAGGTCTTAGGGAGGCAGTTGCAGGCAGTAACTATTGCATGAATGGCATTAGAAGAGCAATCATTTGATGGTATTGTAAATGAGGTGCTGCCCCATAAACGTGGCAAAGTGATTGTGCAGCTTTAAAAGGCTGAAGGATGGGCAGGCACTGTGGATGAGACTCGCTGCATCGTGGCTGGTGACACTCCAATGGCACCTGGTGGCTTTGGCAACCGGCCCTTTGCCAGAAAAGCCCACGGGTGCAGAGAAGGGACCCAGCTCCACGGGACGGGCTGGGAGTTTGGAATTCCCATGGAGACAGCTGTGACACTGCATGAGGATGCCAAGGGCGAGGACCCCGCTGGCCCCAGTGAGAGCAGCCTGCACCCACCCTGGGACCGGCTGTCCTGGCACTGAGGGCAGAGCACAGCCTGGGGCTTGGTGCCAGGGACCGTGCCCAGGCAGCGCCAGGGAGGAGTTTCAGTTTCATCTCTGGGACAGAGGAGGTAGAGGAGCCAGGCTGCTCCCAGAGCAGCCTCTGCCGGCCGCGGGGCTCCCAGGCATCACCAGCATTTCCTGGGCTGCCAGCAGGCTGTGCACGCTGCCCTCCCAGCCCTATCCTCAGCCCCACTGCCCCCTCAGGCAGGGTCCATGGCCCCTCCCTGCAGCTCCGACGGCCCCCTCTGGCCGCAGGCTCTTCTGCACCCACACCTGCTCCCCCTTATCTCGTACCCAAAGCTGTGCTCTCACCTTGCTGGCGGGCCTCCAGCTCTTTCATTTCCAGGTCATGGGTGAGCTCTGCAAGAGAAATCCAACAGGACTGAGGAGGAGCATCCCACCCATCCTGTGCTTCCCATGGCTTCCTCTGCACCCTTTGAGGCACAGGACATCAGTGTGGCTGCACCCTGCCCAGCCTCCATGGAAATGTGGCTGTCTCGGAGCACCAGCCATAGGCTGAGCTAAAAATAGGCAATTCTGGCAATTTATATGTTATTAAGCAGCCTCATGACCAAGACATTGTCCGCAGGAGGCTCTGCTCCTCTGGCAATGCCTTTCCTTTTTCTAGGAGATTTGCTGAACCATTTTTGGTGATTTAAACTGGGACAAAGATCAGAGCAATGGATTGAAAATACACCAAAGTGTAAGCTGCTGCCCAAAGCATTTCATAATTTACTGCTCCAGGCTGATTGCTGGCTCTGCACGTGACGCAAGCGAGGACGGCCTCATCCCTGCACCATGTGCCTGCAGAAGGATGCTGCCCTGCTCCAGGGCTGCCAAATCCCTTCCAAATCTTAGGAGCTGCAGCATGTACCTGTCTGCTCAGCCCCAACGTGCTGCCTCCTCTCTGCTGCTCTTTGCCTGCTCGCTGTCTAGCCCCAGGCAACAGCAGCAGGTCACAAAGGGCAGCTCAGGGACCTTCTGAAGTTCACTTTACCCTGCACTCTTACAGACAGTCCCTTTTGAATTAATTATCACAGCCCACCCAACCACTAACAGCCCTGAGCAGAGGAAGAGGGTGGCGGCAGCAGCAGCAGCATCCAGCTGTTTGAGGGCTATTTTTCCACCTGAAAATGAGTTCAAATGGTTAATCTTTGCCCTACATTTTTCTTTTAATCTGCTTTTATGTTGACTCTAATCCTTATCACTGCCATCCTTCTGAAACCAAATGCTTGGCTCAGGCTGCTCTGCCTGTCTGTCTCAGAAAACAAATCTGTAGTGAGAAGGCAGCAGTACCTGAGAATGTAATGCAGTTTCTGGAAAGCATTCAGCACTCTTGACTGCCCTGGTGGGAATCATTGGCCATTCTTCTGAGGCTAAAATAATACCTTTGGAGTCTCGGGTATATTTCAAATGTAAACCAAAGCAGCTGCCTATTTCCAAATACATCATCCTGCTGAGCAAGTGCAGGGATGATGCACAGCCTGGGGTCTCAGTTTCTGTGCTGGGGCCAGGAGGCTGGTGCTGATCTGCTTCAGAACCATCCCCATGACCCCTGAGGAGCAGCTGAGAACCACCTCTGTGGAAGGGAGAGCCTTTCCCACAGGGATACCTCAGAGAGACCAGGAGGATAGTGAAAAAGTCAAAACCAACAAAGCCAGGGCAGCAGGCAAGGCTCCACAGGGCCACAGTGGAGAAAAACTGACTTAGAGACTCTATTCTCCTCCTGCAAACAGCCCCCCAGATAATGACACCCAAATGTCAGCAAAATCTCCTTAAAACTACCCAAGGGTTGCCCCCATGACTCCTAGCAGAACCACACACCTCACCCAGGAGGACAGGACCCCTCGGGTCAGATATGGCTGTCCTTGGGTCACACTGGGAAGGGGAGACCACCTGTGCAGTGATCTCATTTCAGCCCATGGGGACAGATCCCCCAAGTTTGATTTAGACAGGAGAACCCCACTGTCTTGTCTGCCTGAAGAGCCCATAGATGAAACTATTAAAACAATTAAACAGAACAGCAAAAGCTCAGAAAGGATGGGGGGAAATAGCCAATTTTAGCAGTGCAGACATTTCTTTGTTCCCCAGGAACCTGGGAAAAATGAGGGGCTGGAAGACAAGGAGTAATTAGCTACGGCTGAATTATTGATGAGAGCAGCAGCACAAGCTGGAATGAGTTTCAGTGGTGGCAGAAGGCTGGGAAACCATCACTCTTGCAGGGGTGGCTGGAGGGGAGTGTGACACTGCCACAGCAGGGCCGGGGTGGGGGCAGCTGTGCACAGCCAGGCAGGGCCCTGAGCCTTGTGCTGCAGCCTGGCACTCGCCTCCCCTGTGTCCTGCCCAGCACCTTTGTGAGCAGCCCAGGGTGCTAGCAGGAGCTTTCCTGCCCAAGGTGCTCCGTGAGCAGTCATCTCCCACACCCCAGCACTTACCTGAGCAGTGCTTCTGCAAGCGGAGGATCTCCAGGTGCAGGTCATGGAGCAGCTCCATCTGCTCCTTCTTCAGGAAGGCGATGTGCCGCTGCACGCTCTGGATCTGGTGCTCCAGGGACACGGTCTCCATCGCAACCAAATTCACAGTCCAGGCCTGCGGGGAGTGCAGATGGCTGGTGAGCAAATGTGCAGTGGTGCCCTGGGCTTGCAAGCCCCAGCCCCGGAGCCCTGGTGAGGGGCAGAGCCTGTGGTGCAGGGTGGTGCCTTCTCTCCTCGATCCTCTGGATGGGAACTGTGGCTGTGGGCAAAGCAGCCCTGCTCTGCCGATCCCCAGGGAATGGCCTCAGCCCTCTCACCTTCCAGCGCCTCTGGGCCAGCTCCTGTCATGCCTGCTCTGAGACTGCCCAGGCACAAAATCCTGCTGCATGATCCCTGGCATCATAGCATGCATGTCTGTTCTGAATTTTGCCCTAGGAAATACTTCATCACTGAGTAGGATTCATCTGGGACGGGATTGCTCCCCGTCGTCCCCAGGTGGGAGTTGCACCAGAGATGATTTTGGCTCTCACTTGACAAGCCCCACATTCCACAGCAGCAACTGCAGCGAGCGATCCAACACATGAAAAATACAATATGCTCTGTCTAACCCGATCAGCATTGCGTGGCTGGGAGAGTCATGTTGTCTTCCAGGAGAAGGAACATCTTCCCTGATAATTTGCCTGGCAGAGAAGAGCTGCTGGCAGGCTGTGCCAGGCAGCCGAGCTGGGCTGGGGGTCCAGCCCCACATCATCTGTGGCCTCGCAAAGCAGCTGCAAAAGCCGCCCACATGTGCTGCTGCACAGAGAGATAAAAATAACACCTGAAAAAAACCTTTATCCCAGGAAATACCATTTTGTGTGGAATCTGTCCTTGCTCCCTACACACAGCCTAGAAGGAGGGAAGCTGCAGCAAATCAAGGTAACCTGGCAGTGCTGGGTGAGTGGCTGGACTCAATGACCTGAGAGGTTTTTCCAACCTAAATGGTTCTGTGGGGAGATGCTGTGCCAGAAGCCTGAGGGATGGAGTGCATCATCCTGTCCCTGGGCAGCAGCTTCACACATCTGACTCCAGTTTTCTCTCTACAGGAACTGCAGAACCAAATGAGCACTGTGGCTCACTGTTCCAGCACCCCTGGCATGGTCACACAGGGCATTTTGCAATTCCTGCAACCAGAATGCATTTAAGATCAATCCCACAGTAAGTGGTCTTGGCAGTGCCCCAAGGTCAAAGCTTTGTTCCTGCCAAAGGCTCTGAAGGTTTGTGACACTCCACAGTCAGGTCTCCATGTTCCTGTATTTGATGAGGTGGGGGGTACAGGCTGGCTGGGGACAGCTGGTAAAGAAATGATCCAAAGTGCATTGTCCTGTAGCTGTCCTTACAGAAGGTGTCAAACCCAGCAGTGCCAGGGGCCTGGGGCTGGCCGGGCAATCCTCCTTGGAGGGCCATATGTCCTGATGCCAGTGCAAGAGTTATGGGAGTTACCTGGCATCTGCCAGAGACCAGGAATGCAAACCACACCACAGGTATATCTTCCTGCCAGCCCTGGCTGTGGTGGGCTGAGCTTCTTGATGGGAGTTGTGGTACCTCATCTCAGGAAACATCAGAAAGTAGGTTGTCCGAAGCCCAGGGGACATGTACTGCTATTTTCAAGCAATTTGTTCAGTCTAGCTGAAACGTTTTTAGTAGAAATGGCTGCAAATTTTCCATTGAACTTTCCCTTCTCCCCTTAAGTAGGAAATTGCTCTTTTTTTTTTTTTTAACCAATGAAAATGTTTTCCTTTAAAAACAGTCGATGATTTCAAGCTGCAAAGAAAGTCAAAGAACAAAAATCTGGAATTGAGATGTTTGTTGTCTCTGATTTGGAAGCAAAGAGCCTTCATAATTACTTGTGTATGTGGGAAAAGAAGCCTGTCAGCAGAATTGCAATGGGAAATCCTTAGTGGGTTTGAATCAGCTTTGCCTGTCCAACATGACTTCTGCATTTTCCCTTGAGAAACAGCTCTCAGCTTACGGCAGGAACATCTGAAGTCTCACATGAGGGAGCGAGCACCTTTGTTGTGTTTAGCCATGAACCTCCCACCAGTACTAAGGGCATGAAGGGAGGCAGGGCTGGGACACAGAGGCAAGCAGGGCAGGAGCTGTCTTCATTGGAAATGAGGACAATACTGGAAACAGTCGTGCTCTTGCCCAAGAGCAGTGATGGGAAGAGCTCTCCAGGGATTCTGAGGACCTGAGGCTGCAGCTGTTCACCATTTGCAACCACATGGGAGGGCCATGTTGTCCTCCCTGCAGGTCACACAGCTCTGCCTCCCAGGTGAT
This sequence comes from Brachypodius melanocephalos, assembly GCA_013398615.1. Lineage (NCBI taxonomy): Eukaryota > Metazoa > Chordata > Aves > Passeriformes > Pycnonotidae > Brachypodius > Brachypodius melanocephalos. Next base: position 348,478 of record VZSR01002145.1, on the reverse strand, counting down.
GATGCAAGAGCCAGAGCTGTTAAGGAAGATGCAATCTCATCCTGAGGCTTAAGTAGCATCAGTGTTGGAGTGTCCCTAACTTTACCAGAGGGCAGTAGATGAGTGTTTGCATCACTAAGGCAGTGTCAACCTCTTATCCCAAACGGGTTTAGAACCAAACTCTCAACAGCTGGTATTGTCCCTCCATTGCTTCTGAAGGCAAATGGGATTGCAGCAGCATCCTGAGCCTTTAGTTTGATGTGTGCCTTCTGTCATTTCACACAGTTCGATCCTTGGGCAGTGTTGGGAGTTAATAAGGATTAGTTGCTGCTGCTGGCTGATTTAACACGTACAGGGTCACTGCAGCTCCCAGCTGGTAACACCAAAACTCCCTGTGCTGAGGACTTCAGAACACCCACAATGGTGATGACCAAAAGTCTGTGCAGTGAGCCATGGCAGGAACTTTCCCCCTGTGCCACAGACACGAGAGCCAAAGCAGGTGACTGGGGCTGTCCTTGCCACCGGCTCCTCGTGCCCCAGCTGGGTGAGTGTGGCTCCAGAAGAGTGGCTGTACTGCAGCAAGTAGGGACACAGTTGGGTGCCCTCACTGTGATCTCTCCCCTGCTGCTGTAGCTGTTACTCCTCCTTTCCAGACTAGTTCTAAGAAGCCAAGGAAACTGGTGGTGGAAGCTCTCACAGTGACCGTGTACTCTGTGATTTTGACGAATTATGCATGAGGTTACAATCCTAGAAAACAATGTCATTCATAACAAAAGCAAAGAGTAAGTGATAGTAGTCCTCTTTAGCTTGAAGGATGCTCTGTGCCCTTGTGCTCCTGAGAGTTGTGCACACTCAGCAGCAAAGAAGGCAGCAGTCAGCTGAGCAGTGTGGTTTGCCCCTATTCAAAGGTGACACCTACAGCCCGAGCTGGCCCCTGCTCCCTGCAGAGCTCTGCCTACACAGTTCTCTCCAGTTTTGGAGACTGGACATCCACAGGGCTTTGCTCCACCACGAGAGCTTTCCAGGAACAAGGTTCCCTTGCTGATCCTCCAAGGTTTTGAGCACAGAACTGATGAGTTTGCACTGGGCTCAGCCCCCTCCAATTCCCCACATGGAGTGACCATGGGCATGGTCTTGACTGCTGAGCCTTCCTGTGCACCTACCTCTAAACTACTTTTTTTTCTGCGCTCCTTGTCCTTTCACTATGCAACCACGACCTTTGGCACAAGCATATTGGGAGTCCGGATCTCAGCTGCTCCTTTCAAAGTGCTGGTGGAAAACCCCAGTGAGATTTACAATTTCATCCCAGTTTATCAAATTCTTATTTCACAAACCAAAATGACTGAAGCAGCCTCTTGGAGCAGCTGCAATGACCACACAATGATCTGGCCCTTATCTGTGTGATTATTATTCCCCATAAATGGCAAATTAGCTGGGAGTCAGGGGACATGAGGTTTGCAGGAACAGGTCGATAATTTGTCCTGCTGTGGCTGCCAGCAATCCCTTCTCCATCACATTAAAACATACGCAGGAATAAACACTCATACACACTAGGAATCCATAGTGCTTGGTATTTACAACTCAAAGAATATAAACTGCAGCAATGCCACTAAGCTAGTGTATCTTTAAATGTAGGGAAATCAGGCAAGCAGGAAACTCAGAAACTTGCAGAAGGTCACAGAGGCAGTGGCGATGCCAGGAATAGAAACCAGAGGTGAAATCCCGGCCTTGGAAAAGTCAGTGGGAAACCTTCCCTGGTCTCAGCAGAGGCAGAATTACACTTGGAGTGCTGCTTGCTATTCATTATCTGTCAGTGTCTATTTACAGATAAAATCAATACAGATGGTGATTATAAATTATTGTGTTTCTTGCAATTCTCTGAGCACAACCGCCTGAGGAACAGCCCCAGTGAGGCTTGTCAGGGAGCTGCAGATGCTGAAGGCAAGGCCGTGCTTTCTCCTCCCGGCTCCGAGGGAATTCGCTATGGATCCAGCTCTGCTCCGGGAGCGGAACCGGGCCAATCCTCCTCCCCGGCGGGGCAACCCGCGGTACCGTCCGCACGCTGGGGCTTGGCAGCGACACTGCCCGGTCCCGGTCCCGCAGCTGCCGGGGCGGGCGGCGGAGCCCGGCAGGGCTCGGGGGGCCGCGGGGACAGCCCGCCGGCGGGGCGGGCACGGCGCCGGCGGGGTCACGTACCGGGAGAAGCAACTTCTAGAACCGGCACAGCGGGGCTGCGAGCAACTTATGCGGAGCCGTCCCCGCAGTCCCGGGACCCGCCCGCCCCGCAGCCCGGCCCGCGCCCCCCGGCCCCGCGCCGCCCGACCGCCCCGCCCCGCGGCCCCGC
>VZSR01002145.1:295627-341281 GCA_013398615.1 Brachypodius melanocephalos | reverse complement strand
GCGTGCTGAGGCTCCTCCGATCTCTGGCGTACGGGGCCGGGGCTTGGAACAGGGCACTGTCTGTGCCCGGAGCAGCCGGGACGGGCTGACATTGAGAACAAGCTTTGTCTGTGTTCTTTTATGTTGAATTGTGCAGTTTGTGACGTCCGAAGCTTGTGACTTTTGAGCAGGGCGCTGCGGCGATGCCAGGCTGTGGCTGGATGGCTCCGTGGGCATCTGATGGAAGGGCTGGGATGGGGCCCGGGCTGGTCCCTGGGCGGGGGCAGAGCCCGAGCCAGGCCAGCACTGGGTGCCAGCGCCCCAGCTATGGGAGGGGGCCCCACCAACCCAGGGTAGCAGGCAGAGTCACTGAAGCTTTTTCTTTTTCTCGCTCCCCCTCTTTCCCCCCCACTCTCAGCCAAGGACACTCTTTTTCCTCACACACTTAGACAAACTGTTATAGCAGCTGCGTGGCCTGGCTGTTCTGCGTCCCCACTGCATCCCCCCTACTTCCCAAGGGACACCCTGGCTTCCCTGCCTCTGCTCTGTGCAGAGTTCCCATATACCAGAGCGGCAGGGAGCACTGGCATTGCACCATGCTTGGTTGCTTTTAACTAGAAAATTGGCAGGTCACTCTGTGCTGGCAATGCTCATGGAGCCTTTTGGGTTTCCTTTAGCTGCAGTGGAAAGTCTCAGTTCCTGCAGTGTCACTGCCCCCAGCTCCAAGGACCCTACAGGTCTGAGCTGGGCTGAGAGGGCTCAGACATGTTGCAGAGCCCAGCAGCAGCAAGTGAGAAGCTCCTGGCACTGTGGAACATCCCCTTGGCCCCATCCAGACAGTTAATGTTGAGAATTAACCTCCTGGAGCATCCCTATGCAGAGGAAGGGACAGGAGTTCTCTCTAGCTCTGGCTGAGGTTCATGAATGCTGCAGCTGTGTGTGCATGTGTCTCCAATCAGTACTACAGGGGCTTTAATCAATTAACTTATTAATTACTTGCTGATAAAACTTCATGTTCAGAGGAGGGTGTGTGAAGTGCAGTTGGCTGTTGGGATGGAAGCAGGCAATAGGGTTTTGCTCCAAAAGATGGAAACAACTGCAATTACCAGAATTTTGCTCACTTAACAGGGAACCCATAGTCTTCTAATCAAATTCATAACCATCAATTCACTCGACTATTACTTGACAAGCCTCAACATCTGGCCTGGCATTTGAAGTGATGCTAGAAAGGCCTTAGTTTGGCCTTGGAGCCAGTGGCAGCCTGGGGACGGGGCTGATCTGGGGGGTGGGTGGGTGCTGGGGGCAGGCTGTACCCCAAGATGATGGTGCTGAGCAGGGGGTGCTGTACCTCTGTCCCTGGGGGGTTTGCAGGGGAATGTCCTATGCTGCTTTGGAAATATTTGTTCTTTGTTTTCCTGCACATGGTGGCTACAGGGGCCTGTGGGTCTGGTCTGAGGGCCCTGAGTGGTTTGGGGGCTGTACGGGGGTTGCAGCTGGCAGGAGCCCCACAGATACCCATGGAGGGTGCAGGGGCCCCTCACTGGGGGTCGGTCTCAAGGGATGCCCTGTCCCAAACATGCCCGTGTGCCCGTGGGGGCATGAGCTGGTGGGCAGGGTGGCACAGGGATGAGGGATGGGGGTGGCACAGGGATGCAGATGGGCTGTGAAGTGATTTCTGCTCCCACTGAGAAAGGTGGTGGTGTAGGGTGTGCGGCTCTGAGCGACACTGCTGAGCCAGCCGCTCCTGCACCCACCCTGCCGCTCCTGCACCCACCCTGCTCCTTCTGCATCCTGCTGCTCCTGCCTCCTGCTGTTCCTGCATCCTGCTGCTGCCTCCCCGCAATCCAGGGCTGATGAATATTTCAGTCTCTCTTGATGTTATTTTTAGGTACGTGAGGGAAGGCCGCTTTCGCATTGAGGAGAGGACGCTGACGGCTTTCCAGTGGCTCTACTCACCCCACCAGCACCGCATCGTCAGCCGGGCAGACCTGGGCTCCCCCAGCAGGTAAGGGGGACTGGGGGGTACTGGCATGTACCCTGCTGCTTGGTCTTTCACAAGCCCTTGTGGTTTTGACACGGGTCTCCTGAGCCCCAGCCTGTCTGGGAGCCCTGTGGTACATGAACATCTTGGGCTTTGCTTTAAAATAAAGTTCCAGGTGCAGTGGTTGCACCAGAGCTGCAAACACCACATAAGTGCTGCTTGGTTTAAAGCAGTGGAAAGGACAAACTACCACTTGCCTTCCCAAACTTCTCTTGTAATCTCCCCCATGCTTTTGGCTGAAGACCTGCTTTATGATTGGAACACTTGAGATTTACTTAAAAACCAGATGGGGGCCAGGGGCTATGTTTCCCCCAGCCATCAGTGATCATTGGGAAATATCTGTTCCAATCCCCTGACTTTGTTTAGTGCTTAAGCTCTCCCCTTGGGAGCCACATCCCAGGCGTGTGCTGTGGCTCTCCCTGCTGGTGCATATGCATTGCTGTCGGTTCCCATCCCGTGTTTGATGATGAAACACCATTAACATAAAATCCTCATGGGCCTGCAGACACACAGAGAGCAGCATCTGTTCTCTGGCCTGTGAGGAGCCCTGGAACATGCCAAGTCTCTGAACGGTTGTGGCACTAAAAGCTCTTCCCTCTCTGTTTCAGCAGCAGTTTTGCTCCAAGAGCCCTTAAAGCCCTGAAGCATTTATCTGCCTGGAATTGCGTGGACGAGAACAACAGTGGGAGGGTGGCTGCAGAGGAAGGAGGTGTCCAAAAGACTTGGATTTCCCAGGACAAGGAGGGCTATGGGTACTCTTCATGCAGGGCGAGCAGAGTGGGGATGGAGGGAGGTGACATTCACACCTGGAAGAGGCTTCCAGGGGCGTGAGGGAGGTGCCAGCTGTTCTCAGCAGGAGCCATGGCATACATGCTTACTGCTGCCGTCTGCTTCCCGTGATGGGAATTCCTCTGCCTGGCGCTGGAGAGGCTTTCCAGACACTGGAATAACTGTGCTGTTTATTGATTTTAACTAATTTTTGCTAATTGCTTTCAGAGGTTGTGTTAGCCTCACCCCTGATGTGCATGTCTCATTTGGCACATGCAACAGAAATGCCTGTAACGTCATTTATAATTAATGTTAAGTGCTGTTGGGCTTAATTTCACTAGATTCATTTGATTTCCCGAGGGGGTTAATTTAACTGGTTTCGTTTGATTTCCCAGAGGAAAAGTTTCCTGGAAGTTTCCCCCGGGGAAGTTACCTGGAGCCGTCTGGAGAGTCTGTGGGACACCCGCGGCCAGTTATGAGTGGTGTCTGTATCTCTCTCATTGGGATGTTTGTCTGCCAAGGCAGCCCAAGTGAAAGCTCTGGCTCAGCAAGAGCAGCCGGGCGCGCAGGGGAGTGGAGCTGCTGGGGCACAGGGATGCTGCGGGCCGGGCCGCCTGCTGGGTGCGAGGGCAGTGAGGAGAGAGCCAGGGCAAGGGTTGTTACTGCCTTCAGGCCCCTTTGGACAGGGCTGCAGACAGGACAGGGCGGCAGCGGTCGGCTCTGCCCCCGTAGCCTGCGGGATCCCGGGGCCGCGGCGGGCGGGGAGCGCGCACGGCTCCGCACCGCCCCGCAACCTCTCCGCACCGCCCCGCACGGCTCCGCACGGCTCCGCACCGCCCCGCAACCTCTCCGCACGGCTCCGCACCGCCCCGCACGGCTCCGCACCGCCCCGCACGGCTCCGCCCCGCCCCGAACCGCCCCGCGCTGGGCCGGCTTCGCCACCGCGGCGGGATCGGCAGGCGGAGCGGCGGGCAGGGTGCCGGCTGCGGGCTCCATCCTCGGCGGTACGTACGTGCTCCCGGCTGGGGAGCCCCGCGGGTGGACGCGCAGCGGAGGCGCCTTCGCTTCTCCCGGCCTCACCGTCCGCGTTCGGAGCCGCGGGGCCGGGGCAGCGGCTTGGGGCCGGGGGCTGTACGGAGGCTTAGGGCTGGGGCCGGCGGACCGGGACCCGTGCGTGGGGGGACGGTGAAGTGGTTGCCAGCACCGCTCTTAAATATTGACCACTGGAGGAGGGGATTTCCAGCAGTCCGTGCGGGACTCTTCTTGCTGTCCCCGGGGGTCGGGGTGCTGGGGTCCGGTGGCATGCGGGGGGCTTTGTCCGGCCTCCCCCGGGCACCTCCTTGTCTGGGGAGCCCCAGGTGTTTGCACAGAAAAGGGACGTCTGAGCCTCCCTGCTTGTCCCACACCAGTCTGCTGGGGCGATCCTCCTCACCACTGTCCCTGTGCGAGGCTGCAGCTCATCCCTGACAGGGAAGCGGCGCAATGTCTGCTCGCCAGGCTGAGCATTTCCCTTCATCCTGCTCATTCTCACAGGCAGAGCAGCGGTGTGCCTGGCGTGGAGCTGCACAGAGCCTGGGAGGGCTGTGTGAGGTGTTGCTTGCATCCCTGGTGAAGGCAGTGCATGAGATGGATCCTGCCACGTTCTGCCGTTTTCTGCATGCTCTAGGCTCTGCTGTTTGGTTTAAGACTTCTTGTTGTTTTAGTAGCAGAAGGGACATAATATCTGTCCACAAGGCACGATTTATTGAGGGTTGGATTCATGCCAAAGAGTTTAAATTCAGGTCCAACACACGGTGTGATTGCAGGCAGCAGGCTCGTGCTTGCACACATCACGTTCACAGATACTGTGTTCTCCCTCTGCTGCCGGTTCCTCCCACTAGGGATGATAACCATAGCAGCAAAAATGCCTTTTTCTTTGCTTGTTTGTTTTATCATCCTCCCTTCCCCTCATCCCTAAGCATATCTGTATGGCAGCGGTGTCCTGAGGGCTGCTCAAAGAGGCCTTCTGCTGCTGCTGCTACCTGTTGTGTACCTGGCCAGATGCTCTGGTGCTTGGTAGCTGCTGCTTCTGTGGAAACAGGAACAGGACTTCAGCAGCAACAGGAGGAGAGACATTTTTTTCCAGGAGCTAAAAACAGCTCATTCTCCACAGACAGTTTTGCAGTTTTGTGGGGGTAGACAAATCCCTGCTTGGGTTAACATCTGCCTCCGAGCTGGATACCAGAAAGACTGTTTCTTCGCTGTGATTTGATTTCAGCCTGGCTCTTGCAAAACCCACACAAAATGGTTGAAAAATACAGGTGACGTTGGCAAGAGGTAGCAGGATTTGGAAAAGCTCAAGTCCAAGCCCTATGTGCCTTGTTTGACACGTTTGGAGCATCCATGCATGGGTTTGGCCTCAAACCTGAGCCCTGGCTGCTGAGGTCTGACCTTGTGCCAGCCACTGAGGCTGCTGAGGCTGGGGTGCAGGGCAGGGCTGTCTGAGAGGAACAGCCTTTGTCAGGGGAAGGTGCCAGGACAGGCTGGGTCAGTGAGCCCAGCTGCTGTGGGCATCACAGAATCACAATCAATCACAGAATGGTTTGGGTTAAATGAACTGTAAAGGTCATCTGGTTCCAAACCCCCTCCTATGGGCAGGGACACCTTCCACTAGACTTTACTTTCTTGTGTAACATCTTCACAAGTGTTCTGAGGCTCAGTTAGGGGCTTGGGGGGTTTTTTTGGTTCCTTTATTTCCGTTATTAGGAAACTGTTCCAGAGATTGATTGTACTGAAGATTAGAAACTTCCTAATTTCCAGCCAAAGCATGTTCAGGTCTTTCTCATTCCCATGCTTTCATTCCACCCCCATATTTTCCCAGCCCTGATTTTCAGTTTAAGCTGTTCTTTTTCTGTCTCTCCACAATTTCTTCATTGGCTGCAGCCATTCCCCTGCTCCGTGTTTGTTGTGAGAATTGGGCCAAAATCTCTCTGGTTCCTGGAGCAGCTGCCAGTGCCAGCCTGCCACTGGGAACAGGTTTTTTGTGGGAGGTTTGCCCCAATGAATCCTCCCTCCACCAGCCCCTGCACTGCCTGGGCAAAGGATCAGTGAGCTGCTGCTCCTCCGTGTGGGATGTGCATGGATGTGCAGGTAGCCATGGTGACAGTGCCCAGGGACCGGTGCTGGCATGGCAGCTGCTCCTCTGGCTGCAGCAGGGATGCCTCCAGGCACAGAGGGGAGCACGGTGGGGCCAGCAGTGCCAGCCCTGTCTGTGGACAAGGAGCCCTGTGCAAGGCACAAACGTGAGCATTGTGTGGATGCACAGAGCAACCTTCCTGCTGGACCCTGGGGAGGCAGAGTGCATGAAGATGAGAGCCTCTGCTGCTTCCCTGAAGCATCCTCCCTCAGGCTCCACTGGCATGGGAAGGGGTGGCTGGAAGAGGTGGAGTAAACAGGCACAGAAAATCTGTGTGCTTGAACAGGCTTTTCCTGGAGAGAGCCTTTTCAAGCCTTTTCTTGCCTTTTCATGAGAGAGGAATTTCATGCACTTGCTAGCAAGGCAGGACTCTAAAATGGATGGACTTGAGAAAACAAGCAACCCTGTACATTAAATTCCCAGTGGGATGAGCAGAATTCAGTGAGCCTGTGAGCCCGTGTGACAAGTTTCTGCACACAGGGCCGTGATGAGACATGATCTGTGCCCCTCTGCAGCAAAGAGCTGGTTCATGGGATGGTGGGAGAGACCAGCACGGCTTTGGGGAGCACAGTCCTCACAGTCCTTCTGGTCTGAAGCTGTTGAGCAGGGAAGAGCCACCCTTGAGAGCAAGCTGGGGTTTGTGGGAAGCTGCTTTTAAGACATCAAGTTTCTCTTTTCCTTTCAGCAGTACCATAAAGGGGAGAAAATAGTGTTTAAAATATTCCATGAACTGAGTCAGAGGTAATTTGGACAGTGTTTTCCTTTGCTCTGCAGGTCAAGCTGATGATGCGCACAGCATGTTCTTCCTGTCAGGATAAAATCTAATATTTCTGGGTGCCCACAACCTTCTTTCGTATCATAATAGGAAGCTGAATGCCCTCAGAGTGCCGCAGGCAATATTAAAGCACTAATGATGCAATCAGTCTCTTACTCCACTAAGAAAGGAAAGAACTGTGCTGCCCTTGCTGGGCACAATCCTGCTCCGAGGTGTCACCAGCAGTGTGGCACTGTTCCCAGTAGGCAGGAGCTGCTCACCAGGTTGGGTTGGAGCAATGGGATCTCGGTTCTGGCAGAGGCCCCTGAGAGACGTTAATTTAGGCTGGTGCAGATGGTGCTGAGGAGTTGTCTTCCCCCAGGGTTTTGTTCCCTAATTTTGGCTGCTCGGTTATGATTTGCCTGTGCCTGCTCTGAAAGGAGGAAGGTTTTTTCCTTTTTGTGTTTGAGCCTGTGTGAAATACCTCAGGGGGAAGAGGGGAAGTGAGAAAATGTCATTGCAGAGACTATTTCTGGAGGCACGCCCCTGCGGGTGAGACGGTGCTGGGCAGGCAGTGCTGTGGTACCCGGGAGCCAGGGAGGCTGCTGGCCTTGGGGGAGCTGAGCTTGGCTCCTTGGCCTATTTTCAGCCTTTGCCTGGTTCAAATGCAGGTTGTCACCTGGATCTGTGGTGGCTGATGTGGCCCTGGGGGGGTGCCAGCAGGAAGAGCTCCACTTCCACCACTGCCAGCCAGGGGTATTCCCAGGTGCTGGAGCAGAGTGAGGTGGGCCTGTGCAGGGGCTGCTCCTCACCCTCCTGGACAGCAGGAAATGGAGATGTTTCCCTAAGGCCATCCTGGGTCCTGCCCTCTTGTGCTCTGACATCCTGGGGCAGGTGTGGGGTTACTCTGTGCTTTAGCATGACAGAGCTATGAGGAAGAGCTGTGGGAGTGATTATGACCTGCTGACTGAGGTGACCTCCAGGCAAAGGGGAGTCAGGTCCTGCCTTGCTGTACGTGTCCCTGTCACCTTTCCTGCTCCTGTGTCACCTCCAGCAGCCATGAGTCCACACAGGGCTGAAGCAGCAGAACAAGAAGCAGTAGACGGTGCTGCAAGGGGAAAGATCTAAAGCTGCCCATCTCCCTGGGGCTCTCCTGGTGTGGTACCTGGTGTTCCTGGTGCGGTACCTGCTAAGGTCAGTGCTTCCCACAGCCACCATCACTCCCTGTCCCACACTCTGCACGCAGGGCTGTGCTGGGTCTCATTTCAATGTGCCTGGCTATAACCAGAGCTTTTATTTTGTTAATTATGAGCAGCTCGGTAGAGCTGGGCAGAAATCAGCTGGGAGGAGTGTAAGGAAGACATGACCTGGGGGAAGATGAAGCGAGAGGATAACGTCACACTGCTGGTGATGCAGAGCTTTGACACAGATCATGCAGGCCAGGAACAAACCTGCTCCAAGCAAATGACTGCTCCAGATATTTTGTAGTACCTGAATTATGGCTTCAAAGCCTGCAGCATGGTTTTGTTTTTTTAAAAATAATTCAAAGAATTTCCATAGTTTCATCCCTTTAAGGCTGTGGGCAGAAAAGTAGGAGTTGAAATAGCTGGATTTCAGTCCAAGTTCTTTCCCTGGAGCTGAGCGATTTCTCTCTCCAGCTCCCTATACCTTCTCTCCCTGCACCGCTTTCTTTCACACATCAGACAGAATTCAAATGTCTCTCAATTTAAAGCTTTTGGGTGCTTGGATGAGAACGCTGGGCTAGAGCTGCCTCTGACCAGGAGCCAGCACAGTGTGGAGTGCCAGGGCAAGGGAATGCAGTGAGCCTGCAGCCAGGCGTTGGCTTGGATCGCTGGGGTAGGAGGTGAGTGATCTGGTTGGACCTCGGCAGTCAGAGGCTCTTTCTGGCCTCTGAGCTGCAGTGGCTCTGGGACCTGGGTTCCTGGACCCCCTGGGCACGGCAGAGGGTGCTGGCTGAGCAGCTCTGGCATTGTGCTGTGGCTCCGGCACAGCCCAGCTCCCCCTGCCTCTGCACTGCCCGGGGGCTTGGCGTTCTCTCCATTCCTCCTCACCTGCACCGGCAGAGGGTGATGCCCTGGGGTAGCCCAGCTCTGAGTGGGTGCAGGTGGGCGCTGGTGGTTGGTTTGGGGAGGTGAAAGGTGTGAGGACACACCTGGGCACCGGGTACAGCCTCTGGGCACCACACCCACCCCTGTAACGGGGCTCACCTCCCCCGGCTCTGCTGTGCCCCACAATGCCCAAAGCGTGGTGCAGGGAACAACATCTGTTTTGTTGGGATTTGTGATGGATGGGATCTCATACCCAGCTAGATGTCACCATTTGCTTTTCTATGGGATTTCTGAAGCCTGGCTGTTAAAGGACGGGGAGGTTGTGTGGCGGTCAGGCTGCAGATGCCACTTCAGCCTTACAGAGCTGCTGAGGAACCAGAGGATGCCACAGGCAGCAGTGGGAGATACCAGCTAGTGGGAGATACCTTGCAGCCAGCTAGTGGGAGATACCTTGCTGGACTCTGGGATAGTGAGATCTGTTTGCCGTAAGAGATGAAATGATGGGGGTTTTGCTTACTGAGGTTTGATGCCTTTAGTGGGTGTCCCCTGAGGGGCACTGGAGGCGTGAGTGGAGGTTCCCCTACGGGGAGCCAGTCTGGTGCTGTACCTGCAGCGCTGCCGTTCCGGGGGCAGGCGGGAGAGGCAGACCACCAGGCTGCCAGCAGTGACCCTCTGGATCTGGCCTTAGTGCCTGGGGCAGCCGCGGGACACGGTGTTTGTGGGCGACGCGGCGTCCGTGGCTCAGCCCCGCTGCCCATGGTGGTCCTGCCATTAGGAGAAATACGATATTTGCAGCGTGAGGTTGCGAAAAGCCTGTGGCCACGAAAAGAAAAGGAAATGACTTTTTTGGTGGTGTGTTTGTGTGTGCGCGTGTGCATGCGCTGCCGCGCTGGGGGCGGCTGACCGGGATGTGCTGGGGTCCCGCCCTGGCACCCCGACACCGGCACCAGGCTCCGCTCTGGCCGTCCCCGCACGGCTGCTGCTGTCCCATCACCGCAGCGCCCTGGCAGCACCGAGCCACCAGCATGTTCCAGAGGAAGCGCAGCGTCTCCTTCGGCGGCTACGGGTGGTGGGTGCCTTCCCTTCCCCTTCCCTCCCTCGCTGCCGTGTGAGCAGCTCTCCTTCCCTCCGCGGCTCCAGAGCAATCTCCGTGCAGAGCCCGTCCCTCCGCCCGTGCCAGCACGAGCATGTGGGCGACCTTCTTGCCCCTGTGCCCGCAGGAAGCCTGGCACAGCTTCAGCCCAGTAAAACCTCGTGAGCTCTGATGTGCACTGAGGGGACCTCCCTGAGGGCTCCTGTGAGCGCGCTACCTGCAAGAGTGTCTGCCCCTGCACCTTTCTCTCGCTGCTTTCCCTGCTGCCTGCTCCTCCTGCGCTCAGACAGCGATGCTCACAGCCACCCCGGGCACCTTGGGGTGTGCAGCAAGCTCCCTCCTGGTCCAGGGCAGGTTCCCAGTACCGCTGGCACCTCCGTGAGCCATCCCTTCCTTGTCTGTCCTCAGCAGAGCAGCACGGCTGCTGCCTGCACCCCAAGTTCAGCAGGACTGTTTGCTCCTGTCCCTTCTTTCCGAGAGATGTTGATCTGTAGGGAAACAGCTTAAGAAAACGACACCGTTCTTCTTCTGCCCTCTCTTCAGGTCTCCTCCCCGAGGTGTTTTATGCCTGTCCCGAGTCTGTCATGGTCGTGATGGTGTTTGGGGGAAAGGCTGCTCTGCCCCCTCCCCGTTCGGCAGTGGCTGCAGGGGCTGGCACGGGACAGTGGCAGCCCCGGGACTCGCAGGGGAATGTGCTGTGAACCTGGAGCAGCCTGAGACCGGCTGGGGGGAATGCTGAGGAACTGAGGGCTGCGGGAGGGCAGCTGGCACACCGGGGCTTTCGGCAGGATCCCCTGGGATGGAGCTCACACCTCGCTGAAGCCAAGAGAGCTGCCTTGGCTGGATTGTGTTCTCTTTTCATACCAAGGGGAAGGGAGCACTTGGATAGACTCCTGTACAAACAAATTTTGTGATGTGTGGGCTCTTTTTTTGGTGGCCAAATCGCAGCACTTGGACAGCTCTGCCCCACGGTCGCTGTTGTGAGCAGGGGCTCTGGGGCCGTGACTGCCCGGAGGCACCCCAGGAGCTTCCCACTGTGGTGGAGCAGAGCCGTGACCCTCCCTGGCAGAGCATTCAGGGCCAGCTGGGCCTTGCTCTGGTTTGTTCTTGCTGTGCTTTGGCAGTTGCAAGGGAAAGAAAACCACGAGCCGGAGAGTCACTCAGGAAAACGGGTTCTGCCAGCTGCCGGGGGGCTGGACTGGCTGCCGGGGGGCTGGACTGGCTGCCGGGGGGCTGTGCCACCCTTGCAATTTGGGCTGGGGGAACAGGACATGGGCTTTCCTTCAGACACCACGCCAGTCTCTGCGTGGTGACAGCCCCATCCTCCATGAGCTGTGCGGTGGGGCTCCCGGGGGGTCGGTTCTCTTCTCCCCGGGCCCCTGGGGCAGACGCTGCCTGGAAAGCCCTGTGCGCTGCCGGGAGAGCCCTTCTCTGGGCGTTTACTGCAAAAGAAAGGACCTGCCACAGCCCCGCACCTGCATCTTCTCACGGTCCCACCCTTCCTGTGGGGCTGCGTGTGAGGTGCCTGGGCACACCCAGCCACCTCCTGCTGTGGCTGCGCTCGCTATTTCCAGCCTCTGCTGGGATGGAAGTCGCTGTTTTTTTCCTCTCCACCATCTGCATCTGCTGCCAGCGAGGTCCTGGAGCAGTGTGCTCGTCTTGGGGGGCAGATGTGGTGCCCCCAGTTTGACTGCAGGAATGCACGTGGTGTGCAAAGGCGTTGTGATGCTGCCCCGGAGCTGGTGCTGCCCGGGGCCGGGAGCCCGTGGGGTGTGGGGAGTTTCGTTTTGCTGCCTTTGGAGCAGGGCAGGGCAGGTCAGACAAACGGCTCTCACAGTCACACTGCAACTGCGGTTTCCCAAATATGGGAGTTTATTTCCTGTGGGTTTTTTTCTTCTTCTTTTTTTTTTTTTTTTTTTTTTTGGTGTGTTTTGTTTTGTTTTGTTTTTTGGTTGTTGTTTCTTTTTCTCTCCTTCTCACTCTAAGAGGCCAAATACCAACTGTTTTTTCTTCCCATGGTTCCAGATGGAGACACTCGTGCAGTTCCCACTCAGGAACAGGTCCCACAGGAGCTGCCCCAGCCACCCACTGTCCCTGGGCTGCTTTGCCTCTGCCACTGAGTTTGGAAACAGCTCTGCTCCCCAGCACGCTCTCGTGTTCAACATGATTTAATGATCAACAAGGTCTGGGCAGGCTTGTAAGGTTTAAGTCACGATAGCAGGTGCCCTAGTTCTATTTTTAGGAGCAGCAGTGTGCTGGCTCTCCAGAGCAGAGCATGGAAGCTGATGTTTGGGGAAATGCCTGGAACAGAGCTCCCGTGGCTATGGGGTTTTATGAGGGTGAGGTTGCTGCAAGAGAGAGACCCTGGGAAAGGTAATGGTACCTGTGCCTCAGTGCCTGCCGGTCTCAGCCTGTGGCACAGAGTGCTGGGACCCCTGTGCCACCCGTGGGTGCTGCAGCCCCTCCTGACAGTGGAGCCCAGCCTGGGCATGGAGAAGGTGAAGTTGCAGGTGGGGGGGAAGCTGTATTTCTGTGGCCATGCTGTGTCCTCTGTGATCACAGTGCAAAACAAGAGGGTATTCGGGGTGTTATTTTGCTGTTTGGTCTTTTTTTGAGATGTGGAATTGATTCCATGTGGCAGATAACAGAGCATTTTCAGTGACTGCCAAAAGACATTGTTTTGCATTTTGAGACATTATTATGATTTGCATTAATTAATATTAATATGACTGTAACCACCACGATTCTGAGGAGATGAACACTCATTACCAGTGCCAGGGAAATGGGTGAAGCGACTGGGGCTCCCAGTCCCCCACGAGCCAGCTGGGGCTGGGAGCAATGGGGCTGCTCTGTGTTTTGTCTGCCTGGGGCTGGGTTGCATTATGTGGGGTTTGGTGGGGTCTCCCCAGCCCGCCAGGGCTGTCACAGGTCCATTATCTGTAAATACTTGGTTTGTGTCAGCTGGGACACAGGCAATGGCCTCCTCTGCTGCCCAGCTCACCTCTGGCATTCCAGATTGGGAGGCAGCAGTTCTGTGCCAAGAAAGAACCAGGGGGATTTTTTCTTTCTTGCTGCCAGGCTTCATTTTGGGTTAAATCTTGGTTGATTTTGTTTTCCAATGAAGTCTTTCTGTGGTGATCATCGTGTCAGCTGGAGTGCTGGCGGCTCCAAAGGATGTGCTGAGGTCGTGTTTGGCAGCAGCCCCCAGTACCCAACCCCCTCCCAGCTACATCTGGAGCCCCTGTGCCTGCACTAACACCCTCCTCTGCTCTCTCCCCAGGATCGACAAGAAAATGCTGGCCAGCCTGAAGATCAAGTGAGTACCTGGCTCTTCTCTGGGAGTGATTTCCCGTGGGATGCGTGGTGCTGGGAGCTGGCTCGGCGTGTGGAGGATGCTTTTCTGGGAGCTGGGCTCCAGCTGGTGCAGTGGAGTCCAGCCATGTCCTCCCACTCCAGGACATGCATTCGTGCATGTCCCACAGTCTGTTCTCCTGAAAGCCTGAAATGAATCAGGCACTGGGAGATTACAACAAACACGGTGACGTGATTGCCGTGAGATCGGTGGGCTGAGGTGTTCAGGGGGCAGCTCACAGGGCACCAGCTCTGCCTCGAGGATGTTGGGGGTGGGAATCAGCAGATCAGGCTGGCACTGAGCTTCTGCATGTAAATCCAGTCAGGTCTGGAGGTTTTGTATTTTGTTTTTCAGTCTGGAGAGGTGGTAAGGTGGAACAGTGGGTGCCTGTGACCCAGCTCCTCTCCTGTGCTACTGAGGGGCTCTGGGCACTGCTCTGGAAGAAGTGGAGATGCTACTGGGGTCCAGGAGGGTCTGTGGATGGGCAGTTGCTTGGTGGGTCCATCCTGGATTTGCCACAGACTTGCTGGCCACTGGTGGGTGGTGTGGGTTATGTGGTTCTGGCAAGGTGGTTTCTGGGCCAGGTCCTGTGCTGTGATGGAGTGAGCTGTGTGAGGTCACCGTGCCTGCTGGGATATGTCCTCAGCTGATTGGGAAGGGAAGGTGATGAAGGTCTGGGAGTGGTGGCACCGATGCTTTCTGCTTGTGGCTGTCTGGGACCTGCCACCTGTTCCCAGAAGCTTTGTCCTCCTGGCTGCACATCCTCAGTGCTGGTCCCTTCCCTCCCGCTGTAGTGCATCCTGCCCTCTCCTGAATTCAGGATAAGCTCCCTGGCTGGGGGGTTCCCCGTTGTGAGCACACGTGCAGCTCCAGCGCTATCAGCTACAGCCTGTGCTGATAAGAAATGCTCTGGCCAAGCCTCCCTTGGGCTCCAGGCAATGCATAGGGTGATGGCTCATGCGGTTTCCCTCTATAATCATTGTGCAAATTATTCATTAATGGAAAAGCATCCGGAAAGCCTGGGGGAGCTGCTGCCTGAGCGAGCCGGCAAATGCCCATTGTAAATGGCACGGCAGAATTGCTGCTGCTACGCTCATCGCTCAGGTTGTGCTGAATTAATGAAAAGTTTAAGTCAATGTTTACCACTTTGGGGCGTGGAGGGAATTCTCTGCAGACTTTCCTTTCCCCATGAAGCTGAGAAGGGCTGAGCTGCTCCTTGTACTCTGCTGTACACCGTGCCCTGATTTTTTTCCAAGGCTGTTGCAACAGTTCTGCAGCAGAAACCCCCTGTACCCTCCTCTCCCCGCCGTGCCAGGCAGCTGATGCCGTGCTTGGAATGCTGTGCCAGTGCTGTGGGCACACTGCCAAGCTCCTGCCTGGGCAGGGTGGGGTTCTGGGGCCACGTTTCTCTCTCTTTCTCTGCCTTTCCTGCCCTGGCCAAAGGAAAGAGTTTCTCTGGAGCTTTTGATGAACATCCACTGCTGTTTGCAGCTAATGCTTCCCACAACCCCGTGGTGCTTCTGGTCTGTGGATAGGCTGCCTCGTTAAGTGCTTCTATAACTGGGGCTCAGCCCAAACACGTCTTGTATTTGTAAAAGCTTTTAAAATTATAAAAGTATTATAAACCCAAACGTCTGGGTTTTTAGCGCCCTCTTGTTACTGCTGCAGCCTCTGTTGGAGCGTCCTGGTTTAACCCGTGGCACAGAGGCACCAGGCATCGCAAGCTTTCTTTCCCTATGTAAGTTATTACCGCAAATCTGAGCTGCTTTCCGCATGCCCTGGAGCACCTGAGGGTGCTCGTGGTGCCGCAGCCACCAGCGCTGCCTTGCCGAGACCCGGCGGGCCGGCAGCGGCGCACGGTGGCTCCGAGCCGGGGCTCGCAGGGACGGAGCGCGGCAGCTGAGCGGTGCAGGGCAAGCCCTGCTGTCCTCCAGAGGGATAAACTCGCCCAGTCAGAGTCAGGATAAACTCACCCACGCAGGTGGCACTGGGGCATCAAGGCAGTTTTCCCTCTGCTGTCTCCGTTCTCTTCCTCGGGTCGGGTTCCATCAGTTCCTATGGTAACCGCGAATGTGTCTGAGAGACTGGGAGAGCACGAGCAGGCGCTGCAGAGTGGGAGTGTCGGGAGAGGGGATGGGTGGGCAGCCCTGGCATCACAGGCAGGGCTAAGCTGACTCCTCTGGTGCCGGGTGATGGTGGGCAGGGAGGGTGCTGCACAGGGCCCGGGCATTCTCGGGCAGCCACACAGTTTGGCCTCTGTGAAACGCCGGGGAAGCTCTGGAGAGTTTGGGGCTGGCTCTGCCCCAGGGAGCTGTGCCATGCCCGTGCCTGCCGGGCAGAGGAACCTGAGAGCGTCGGCGCCCAGCCAGGAGCTGGTGTGCCCTGTCCCACCGCTGGGGTTTGAATGTCCTGGCCGTGGGCCAGCCCTGGCTCTGGAATCCTCTGTCCTGGGGGGCATGAAGAGTCTGGGAGAGGGCTTGGTGATACTCTGCTCACTGTTTTTGGGGATGCACATCCCCAAGGGTGGAAGCAGATGTTGGTGCTGCTGTGCTTGGGTGCTGGGGCTGTTGAGAGCTGCTGGGACTGGGGCTGGCCCAAGGGAGCTGTGGGATGAAGACTGAGACCCTTGGACAGTGAGTGGGATTTGGCATGTGCAGTCCCTGGGGTTTGGACTACTTTCAATGTGATCTCTACTTTTCTGTTACATTTTTTTATTCCTTACCCAGTTCAGGGGAAAGCTCTTGGACCAGCTGGCAAAGGGGAATCATGTCCAGAAGCAGCTCCCCAGCCTTGGCTTGGTGTTGGTGTTTCCTTGTGTCACATGAAGCCTCTGTAGGGAGCTGGAAGTGTCTCCAGGTTCCTGGGGTCCCCTTGGTTCTCCTGGGGTATGCCTCCATGCAGTCCTAGTCAGATATGGGGTGTTTGAGGTCAGGTTGTGCTGCTGGGAAGGGAAGACCTGAGCCAGATGGCAGCTAAGCTGCTTCCCAAGTGGGAAGGTCACCCTCGAGGAAAACATCAGCCTGCAAAGGATCTTTGCATGTCAAACAGCAGTTCTGGCCAGGTGAGCCAGCCAGGTGGGTTTCTTTGCCTCTCATGGCAGCCCAGCAAGTGCAGGGTTCCCCAAGAAAGCAGGCAGAGACCCTTGAGCCCCCTTGGCCTTGTAAAGTCCTTGTATTGCGGATGCTGGAGGTGGAAAAGTGGGATGGGGACTCGTGGGGCTCTTCCTCCTCCTCTGTGGAACAAACTGGTAGAGTGATGTCCCACAGGGGGTTCACCAGCCCTTTACCTGCTGACAGCTCCTCAGCCTTTGTGCTCTGTTATTTGCCCATTGGTGTTGATGGGATGTGCTGAGAAACCACAGAGTGTTTAAAAAATCAGTAAAAAAATCCCCTCCTTCAGGCAGAGCCACCTCTTCTTTCAGCCTTATAAAGTAAAAATAGCACCAAAATAATCATATCTCTGTGGAATGGTGGAGCCATGTACAGCATTTACTGGTAGTCAGTGTGTGTGCAGTCAGAGCTCACATGAAAGAGCATGTGATGCTCCTCTGCCGATGGCAGCAGGAGGATGAAGGTGGGAAGAGATGAAAGATTTACTCGACCTTCGTAAAAAGAGCTGTCCAGGCTTGAGGCTCTTTAATGTTTGATGGGCTGGAACTGAGTTAATGGGAAGACGTGGGAATGATTTAACATCTTGGAGGTGGCTGCACTGATACTGCACTGATCTTGGAGGTTTGTGCTTGGGTCCTGTGAGGACAAGGTCTGGTGAGCAGATTCCATCTAAGTAAATTCCTTTGACTTATTAGCACTTCATAAATGGATAACTGCATGTAAATGTATGTTTTGCAATTATATTTAGCCAGAGAAGCACATGCAAAGGAAATGCTGTCAAAACTACTGCAAAGCAGCCAGCTGCAGCACACAGGGAGGCTTCCTATCTCCATTGCTTTGGAACTGCTCCTCTGCATTGCTGCCAGGCACGGACCCAGCCCAGTGTAACCCCCAGCAGGGACCCCCACCAGCAACATGCCCTGGATGGGTATCCCAGTTCTGGGAGCCTGGCAGTGACCCCTTTCTGCCAGTGTGCCTGGGGAAGGACTGAGCCTGCAGGGCCAGGGTGCAAGGAATGCCCTGGACTTGTAGAAAACTTTAAACTCAGTTAAAACCGGTGCTGGGCTGGAGGGGCAGATGAGGCCAGACTGAGTCTCTCAATGGATCAGTGCTGGATGTGTGTTAGTTGTGCACCCAGCAGAGTGCAGGGCCGTGGCAGCTCAGAGAGTCATGGCTGGGCATGGCATGCCAGGCAAAATGAGTCCTTGTGTTGGCAGCAGTTCTTGTGCTGGGTTCCTGCCGGGGTGAAGCCCCTTGCAGTGCCAGGGAACTGCAGGTGTGTGCCCAAGGGTGGTGACAGGTCCCTGTTGCTGCCGTGTGTGGTGGCTGCCGCTGTCCCTGCTCGCCATCAGCTGCTTGAATTGCTTGCTGGGACGGTGGCAGGGCCATGCTCTGTCCTTCCCCTTCGGCCCGAGGACTGGTGGGAGATTTACAAAATCCAGCCAGCCCCAACGTCTCCCTGCTATCGCAGGCAGGCAGGCGGGAGCGCTTCCCTCTTCCTGGAAGGGCAGTTATCGCCCTGGCTGCCTGCCCACATCCAACCCTGCACCCACACAGCATCCCCCCAGCTCATCTCACCGCCTGCCTGGGACAGAGGAAGCTTTCACAGGAGGAGGAAGGTGCTGTCAGCTCTGAGGATTTGGAGTGTTTCAGCCATTTAATCTGGTAAGCCTTAGAGCTATATAAAATTTCAGGCTGGGTGAATGAGCACTGGCACAGCTCCACTGATGCTCCCCCTCGGTATCTGACCCTATGTTTTCCTCTTCGTGGCCTGCTGTAGATATCTGGGTTTATGTGAGGGTTTCTTCCTGCAACAAGCCCAGCCACAGAGCAGGAGGGCTGGGTTGGGATCTGCTGCTCCCCGGTGACGTTGGCAGCGGCGCGTTCCCGAGAGTGCCGCCCCGTCCATATGGTAAAATGTTGTTGTTGCTGTCAGACAGCCTTCCCATATTTAAAGCTAGATTATCCACAATTACATCTGCCCAGAGGACGGAGCAGCCCCACGTGGGTCTATTTTTAGCTCTGTCTCAGAACTAATAAACTGTGCTGGTTTTACCTCCTGCCATATTTATAGCCCGTCAGGCTGGGAGCTGTTTGCAGTTGGAGGGCGGTTGCTCGGAGAGCAGGCACCTTCTGAGAGCAAATATTGTCGTGATGGGTGGAGGGAGCCGTGATGGCTGTGGCGATCGAGGCACCATCTGCCTACGGGTTCACTCCCTGTCTGCGGGAGTCACTGAGGTCACCCAGGCAGGCTTTGCAGGGGCTCTTGCCCCACTCGTGGTGCCCGCTGGCCTCCCCTTGGCCGTGGACCTGTGCCCACTCACCACCAGGGTGGGTGTGATTTGGGGACCGTGAGAGCCCCATCTCTGCCAAGCCAAGGAGCCCAGAGCAGGGTAGGCAGTGCTGGCGTGGCAGTGCAGGCATTCTGCCAAAGCCTGTGGTTTGTTCCTGATGATAATTTTGCTAATTGCTGTACCGCTCCCGCCGGCTGTCGCTTTTCCTGCGAGCTGGCAGGGCCCTGATGTCCTGGTGTCCTGGCGCCACTGAGCTCCAGGATGGGCAGGGATGGGCAGCCACTGGCACCCAGTGGCATTCCCGTGCCATGGGAGGGCTTGGTGCTGGCAGGGCCATGGTCCTGGACTGGAAATGGCCCTCTCCATCTCTATTTTATTTTCAGTGGGGCTTGTGATGCTCTCAGTGGCTCGTACAATATCCAAGGACCTGACATCTTCCACAGCCTGCTGTGAAAACGTGGCTCATCTCAGGCTCCCACCCAGAAGAGACATGTAGAGGCTTGACAGGTACTTGAATAGGTCAGAGCTATATTCTGAGTCTCTGTGAAGCCTCAAAGGTCAGTCCTTTCAGGCACTGTCCTGTCTCGTTCCTCTCAAATGTTACTGGTGTCACACTAGGGACCATGACAGCTCCTTTTTCCTACAACAATATAATGTCAATCCTTTCCAGTTCAGAATGCAGAGTCCACTTTCTAAAGCCCTGATAAGCTGGTCT
This sequence comes from Brachypodius melanocephalos, assembly GCA_013398615.1. Taxonomy (NCBI): domain Eukaryota; kingdom Metazoa; phylum Chordata; class Aves; order Passeriformes; family Pycnonotidae; genus Brachypodius; species Brachypodius melanocephalos. The sequence goes on along the minus strand of VZSR01002145.1, from coordinate 321,931 downwards.
GGCTCTCTTGTTCCCAATCATTGATGAGGTTGCACAGTGTGAGGTGATTTGAAGAGGAAGATGATGCGTCTACAGCTAAAAACGGCTTAATTTTCCATCTATTCTTATTTGGAGTAAGAGGCAAGGAAAAATCTGTGAAGCAGCAAAAACCCCTGGATGTGATTGACTTCACAACGTTCCCTGTAGTATGAATGTGTCAGAGATAATACCTGTGTTTTAGCTCCACAAATTATATGTCTCTTAATGCTTTCACATCAAACAAGGTGTGTGGGGGAGGTGGGTAATTGAGACGGTGTCATCTCCAGAAGAGTCACTGGGGCTCTGCTGCTCCTGTTGCCACCCCTGTGGCACTGGGACCTGCTCCACAGCCCCCTCGCTGCCACCACCCCCTCCCACATCCCTTGCAGCATCCTCGGGAAGGGCATTGCTCCATTGAGGTTAAACTTCGGGTCTAATCCTGAGCTTCCCAGCTGGATCCCAGCAGTGATTGATTGGCATAATGGCTTCAGGGATGGCCTTTGCTCTGTATGGGAGGAGGAGGAAGGACCAGGGGCTGAGCAGGGTGCTAGAACTGTTGGGCAAGTGGCACATGTTAGCAGCTGAGCATCCCAAATCTGGCTTTATTAGGGATGTTACTGATGAATGGTGACATTTAGCTCGCTGATTTGCTAGTAAAATTCAGAGGATCTGCTCATGCTGTAAAGACTAATTTCCTCTGCTGATTTGATCTAATTTAATTGGATGCTGAAATCTTGGAGCTCATCTCTTCAGGAGGCCTGTGTTCACAGGGAGAAATACCCCAAATTATCAGGAATACAATTTCCATGTAATTGTGCTGCTGTCGTGGCCATGACTACCTCGTTCTGTGTCAACTGTGCTGCAGCTGATGCTACCCCCACTTGCCACCACACAGCCAGGCTGCTGGGCAGGAAGACCCCAAGGGTGACTCATTGGGCTGTCTCAATTGCAGGATAGTGTTTGGCTCATAGCCAAATAGCATACAATGGATGGGAGAGGTGTACTAGGGACTCCTTGTACCCACAGCTTGCTTTGTTCCTCGATAAATGAGTCCTGGAAAACCACCCACTCGTGCATTCATGTGTTGATGGCATGGTCAGTGTTCCAGCTCCTGTCACTGATGCTCTTGGGTCACTGCTCTTTGGTGGCTTTCTGAAAGTTCTTGGCCTGGCTACAGCTCAGGTCTTACCCCTTTGGAGCTGGTCTGGTTGAGTGTATCTGTCACACAGGAGCTGTTTCATTGGGATGCTCTGGAGACTGTGTGCCCTCGAGCAGGGGCAGCCTGGGCTGCACAGGGAGGAGTTGCTCCCAGCACCTTCCTTAGCTGGGCTCCTCAGCATCCCCTCCACCCAGGAGAGGGTGACAAAATCCACCTGACCTCAGCTGCTTTCTGCAGTGAGAGTTCTTTCATTTTTGTTCTTTTGTTGTGACTTTGACGACTCTTCTTGCCTACTGCTTGGGAGGGCTGGAAATTGTGCTGGGGACATGGGCACTCGTGGACCCTGCTTGGCCACAGGCCAGGCAGAAGGTGGATGCTCGACTTCACTTGTCATAGGGATGGGCTCTGGACAGGGCAAGCCTGCTGCCTGTGTGCTCCTCCTTGAGCTCAGGAGGCAAATTTCTCCTTTCTTGCACTTTAAGCCCTGCTCCTCTGTGCAGGAGCCGCAGTGCCAGGGCACAGGGAGCTGTCAGGGCTGGGGCACCGCTGTGTGGGGGGGCCTTGCCAACGTGTTGGGTGGGAGCTGGGGCTGCCCCGTGCCTTGGCACACATCCATCCAGTCTCTCAGACCTGATGTGGTGTCAGGGTGGCTGGTGGCATCACCATTTCTGGGGAGATAAGCTCACATTCCTCTGTCTCTCACTGCGTGCATGGGAGAGCTGGCTCTGTGCTTTCCTGGGATTTCCTTCATGTCTTTCTGACCGAAGCCATAAAATAAAATTCTAATCAGATTACTTGAGACTGGATGTAATGTAATCTAAAGCTCTATTTCTTGGGATACTTCTCTAGAAGTGGATGCCCTCTTATCCTCCTCCTGCAGCACCGATTGAAACACTATAATCGCTTTCTCCCTCGTTTGCAAGCTCCCAAATCCATTTCTGCCTTGCCAGGGAAATCGGGATGTGGCTGCTCCTTTGCAGGGAAACAGTTACTATTTTTGGGTTTTGGGCTGTGTTGCATTGTCTCCTTTTGTTCCTCTCTGGCTCCCAGTCCTCGGTGCTGGTGCAGCAGCCCCATCTCCACCCTCCCACCTGGGCAGTGCAGGTTCCTGTGCTCAGGTGGGAGGCAGTGCCCAGAGGGCTCGGGGTGAGTGCCTGGGGCAGTGGGGAAGGGTCCCAAGGGGGTGGGGAAGGACCTGGGGCACATTTCTGGGCTCAGCCTTGCAGCTCAGGCATGGTGCCGCGGGATGGGGATGGGCTGTGGCAAATGCCTGGCATAGCTCGTGTATTTCTGGCACTGCCCTTGTGAGAGAGGGAACCAGAAATATCTCCGGCCCAGGGAGGCACAGAGGGTGACAGGGATGTGTCCTGCACTGTGTGATGAGGCAGTGGCTCTGGCTGGAGAAGCCCTGAGTCACCAGAGCTGGGCTCAGCTGTGGCTGCAGCTCAGGTGTGAGCGTGGGGCTGGGTTCTCTGCAGGTGGAATGGCCCCTGCAGGTGGCTGAGGAAGATTGATGGGCTGCTCACCTCTGGGGGGTTTCATCTCACAGCAGCATCTATACAAAAGCCATAGTAAATTAATGGCTTCATAATAATATTAATAGTGTCATTTATTCACAGCAGATTCAGTCCTTCTAGGGATAAAGGCTCAATCTTGTCCTAGTCTGGTGCTTTCAGATCTTTTTCTCAGCAGAGTGTCCAGGCAGCTGCCAGGTGATGTGCTAATCACGGCGTGTAATTGTCCCGACCTGTCCTGCACTCCCTCCAGCCTCTCAGGCTTTCCAGTTTGCTGCCTAACTGCTTTTTCTGAAGAAAATGTCAGGGCATTTTTGAGAGATATTTATTTCTTCAGAAAACTGGGGCAACTGCTTATCCTGGAGGTAATTTGGTGACTGAAGGGGTGATACTGATGTTTTAAAGGAAGGATAGAGACTTGGAATCTCTTGAACTGCAATATTCTGTTCTAGGAGATGTCTTTTGGGGCATCTGGAGATCTTTGGGGGGTGCTGGTCCTGACAGGGCATCCCTATTCCAAACATGCAGGAAGGTGATGGATGCTTTGGTGGCATCACTGCAGGAACAGGAGGTTGGGTGGAGCTGGAGGGGCCGAGGCATGAGGAAAACAGGCAGGGCAGGAACTTGGATGCACCAGCCCTGCCACCTTGTGTGCCTTCCTAGGAATCCTTGTCACCCTGCTCTGGTCCATCCTGGAGAAGCTACCAGATAGCAGAACCTAAGAAATACAGGGCAGGTTCTGCAGGGCCTGTCACGGCCAGAGGTGACGTCCTGTGGAGCAGGAGGTCCAGGTTCCTACGACCTGTGTGAGCATCCAGCCCTCCTAGGGACCCACAGCCCCCAGCCCACCTCAGCCCCTCACCCTGTATTATCTTGCCCTCAGCCTATAAATTACAAATCAGCTGCAATGAGTCCAGAGGCAATTACTTCCATTGTGGGCTGAGCCATGTTTTGTTGGAGAGGGAACCCAACTGAGTTTCTGCTCAAAGTTTGTCTATTCCAAATAGGAGAGAATTGAACATCTTTAAAAATCAATACAAAGCCACCTCAGCATGAACCAAGAGGAGATTAATACTTAACTTGTCTGGAAAAGGGGAGGGGAGATGTGGAAAATGTTTCCAGAGAGGGAGACTCAGTGAAATTTGAAGCTGCCTGTTCAATGTGAGAGTGAAAAGATTTTAAATTAACCCCCCCTCTCCCTCCATTAACTGAAAACTAATTTGAGAATTGGTGTAATTTGGCACAGAAATAGGATCTAATTTTTTTTTCCTGTGCCTAAGAAATTTGTCAGACTGATAGCTTCAGCTTGAAGGAAAGCAGACAGGTATTTTCTGCAGGAAAAGATCTGTTGATCCACCAAAAACTTTATTGAAAGGCTTGGCAATGCAGGTAGCACCCAGGTTTAGCAAGATTCATTTCTCTCACCTACTTACATTCTCTTACCACCATTCAGAGTTTGGTATCATCTGATGTTGTTTTGAGGAAACAGAAATGCATTTTGGAATTTCTGGAGAATGAGTTGGACTTTTCCTGTGGGATAGTGGGTACCTTGACACTTGTCTGCTGGAATTGCTGCTGCCTCAGTCTCCCCAGGGACACTGAGATCTGGTGAAATACAAAAATACTGATCTTGGGTATAAGTCTGGGTCTTGACTCTCTGGAGTGCTGCATGTGCGCAGGATGGGTGCTGTGGTGACACTGAAACACTGTCTGGTTTATCTGGGGTGAATTCATGTGGTGTGTTGACAAAAATAACATCATGCCTGTTTTTATCTGACTTACGGTCGGATACACAAAGAGATTATGGCAATGATAGGGGTTTTGTTGTTGCATTTAAGGAATCCATCTGATTAGAGATTCTGCTGAAACGTTTAGACAGAGAAGGCCAGAACTGAGGTTATGTTGATCTCCTTAAGGATGGTAGACGAGAGGGTGACAGGCAGGGGAGGTGAGTGAAGCAGGAGTGTGGCAGGCAGGATGAGGCAGCAGGAGCGGCTGCTCCCTGCCAGATGTGGTCTGTGGCCTCTGCAAGCTGTTTCTCCTGAGCAAACACATTTATTACGGACTTTGCCAGGGGAGCCCCATGCATTGTTAATGATTGACTGCCCCAGCTGGGGGTTTCCAGGCAGCTCCTGTTCCATGCTGGGCTCTGGCTCTGTGGGTGGGGAGCAGGGGGCCTTTCTTGCCGTCTTTCCCCGGGAGCTGCTCGGGTCCTGCTGGAATGGATGGTGGATGTGCTTGCCTGCAGCCTGTGTGTGCCCCCCGCAACAGATTCCTGTTTGTGGCAGGGTCCCCCCAAACCCTTGACCTGGCTGTGACACTTGGAGCAGCTGCCCCAGGGGCTCTGCACCTCTGGCACTGCCAGAGACGTTCTGCCCTCCTTGCTCTAAGGCCAGGCTGGTTAAATCCACCCAGGGCAGTGGGCTGGGCCAGATGCAGGAGGATGGTTTGGACTGTTCCTAATGGCTGCAGGGTACAGAGAACCAGCAGGCTTTGGGCAGGTGCTGCTGTCCTGTCCTGTGCTGGGTGGATGTTGCCATCTATGATCCCACACCTGCTGGCAGCAGGGATGGTGCTTTCGTTGCTTGGACTGGGAAGTTGCTCAAAGTGCTGTAGCTTGTCCTGTGTGTAATTCCTGTGAAAATTAAACTGGCAGAAGAAAAAGGTGAGATAAGGGGGGCAGAGGGACCCGGGTGTTTTATCACCATGGCAACAAGGATTTCCAGGGAAAGGTGCTGAGGTGAGAAGTAGATAATTTACAGTTTACTTAATAAAAAAAAAGAATTCATTTACTGGAGGGAGCTAGATGTTAGCTCCCGGTGTGAGGGACAGGCTCGAGGCCCCGTGCCGTCCTGCTGCTACAGCCTGGGCTCGGGGGGAGGGATGCTCGGCCCTTGCGGAGGGACGGCAGGGCCAGGCTGGGACCAGCTGAGCTGTCCTCCGGGGCTTTGCTGCGATGAGGAGCCCGTCTGTGGGGCGGGAACGAGTCCTCTCTCTGTGGGGGCTCAAGGGGCTGTGCTGGCACTTCGCCCCCTAAGGAGCCCGGGCTGTCTGCCGGGAAAGCCTCGGTGCCGTGGTGACCGAGGCTGTGCCGGGGACAGTCGGGTCCCCGTGCCCGTGACGTGCTCGGAGCCCCGCCCGCCCGCGGAGCCGGCCCGGGGGTGTCGGGGGTCTGCGGACACACCCACGCCCCCCGGCCCGAGGGAAAGGAGGGCAGAGCTGCCGCCGTCCCGCAGCCGCTCCCGTGGGGCTCCGTTCCTGCCCCGCGCTCGTTACCGGCCCCGCGCTCGTTACCGGCGGCGCGGGGCGCGCGCGGGGCGGCGCGGGGCGGGGGCGGTCGCGGCCGTGGACGCGCTGCCGCCCCCGCCGGTGCCGGCGCTCGGTCGGCGGCGGCGGCAGCGGCGATGTCCCGGGCGGGCGGCAGGACGCGGTCCCGGCGCGCGGGGGTGCGGGCGGCCGTGGTGCTGATCGGGCTCCTGCACCGCTCCCGGCAGAGCAGCGAGAGAAGGTGACAGCGGGGGAGCCGGGGAGCGCTCGGTACCGTCGGCCGGGCAGAGCCCGGGGGCTGCGGAGGGGCGCGGGAGCGGCGGAGGGAATTGCTGGGAAGGGGGGTGCCGGCGGCGGTACCGGGAGCTGGAGAACGAGCACCGGGATAACCGTGACCCGCTCGCTGTTTGCCGGAGCGGGGCCGGGGACCGGGCAGCCGGCACCGGCATAACCGTGACCTGCTCGCGGGGCACCGGTGCCGGGAGCCGGGCACCGCAATCGCCGTGACCGCTCAGGGCCGGTGCCGGTGCCTGTGCGTGCAGGGGCCGCTCTCCCGGGCCAGGTGAGCCCGGCAGCCGCTGCTGCTGCTGCACACCCGGGAGCACCGGCGCGGTCCTCGGGGCCCCCTCCGGCTCCCGTGCAGGCAGATCGCAACTCGGCTCCGCAGCTTTGTCTGCGCCGGGAACAGCTGACAAATGGTTTCATCTTTCATTGCCGAAACCGCGGGCTGTACTTGGTGTTCAACTTTATGCCGTAGGAAATGGCCTGTTTGCAGCTCTCTGCGAGCTGGCATCTGTTCCGCGGGCGCCGCTCCCCCCGCTCCGCACGGGAGTTGCTGTTGGCCTCAGAGACTGACCCCGCGCTGATCTATGCGGGCTGCCCCGGGCGCGGAGTTTTCTCCTCTAGCACTCTGCTGCTCTGGCAACTTCGGTGTTAAAAATAGTCAGAAATATGCACCCGAACCTCACAGTGTGTGTACCTCTGGTTCAGGGTGGAAGCAGCATGGGCACTGCTGCAGACTGAGGGGTTTTTGTTTCTTTCTTTTTTCTTGGTTCAATTTGTGATTTTGTACCAAACTGAAATGAATGAAGAATAGATTTGGAATAGTTATTGTAAAATACTCTCCAACTCCCTAATCTATAAGCACGAAAAATCAGAGTGAGGTGACTGAGGATGAAGGTTTTTGTCTGCCATCAGTTGTGGATTGCAGGGTTTGGTACCCCGTTTTTGAGTGCTGCTGGCACAAGAACTTTGCCTTGGACAGCTGGTGCCATGCAGAGCAGGATTCCAGTGATGCACTAAACACTGAACATTGGCATTCCTGGGGAGTTCCTCTGTCACTTGCTGTTTCGGGATATTTTCTTCTCTCCTTCATCCTCCGTGTGTGGGGATGAATGCAGAGTGAAGCTGGTGGGGGCTCAGATGATCCTCTGGATGTTGTACCCGCTGAAACTCATCGGCCAATCCTGCATTTGCCTCAAGGGCAGGGAGTGCTTTACCTGTCACACCGAGCAAGACTTTGCCAAAGAGTTGAGTTCTCTTTCCCCCAGGTACCAGGTTTCTATGAATGAGCTCAGCATGACACTGGAGCGCTTAGAGAAACCTGGCTCTGAACTTGCACAGGAATCTGCCCCGTGATGTGTGAGTCTGGTTTTCTTTTTTATTTTTTTCCCCAACATCGTGTTGTGCACAAAACGTCTCAGCACATCTCTTGCTGTGGGGTTTACTGAGTACGAGAGTCACACAGACATCTCAAGGGGAGAACAAGACCCTGAGGAGGTTTTTTGCATCTGTCGTGGACTGAGGAGCCTCCATGGGAGTGATTGCAAGAATTCAAGCAGTGCTTTACGGTGGTTGTTTCATCTTATGCAAGCTGTCAGGGCCATCAAAGTGACATAATCTGCAGGAAAAGGAAGGGACTGGTAGCAGCATCAAGGGACTCTGTTCCTCCACCTGCTCCTATTTGCTTTTTTTCCTCCTACATTCAGTCTTTGTTCTGCATTTGCAATTGAATTTTGCTTTCCATGAGCCATATGCAAGCCTGGCAGGATCGGTGGCAGCTGCAGAGTCTGTGGTGGCCCATGTCCCTTCCTTGTTAGCAACTGAGCAAAGTGCAGCACAACACACCAGGCTCCCCTGGCAGAGCTGGGTGATGCCCACCTGCCCCTCCACCTGCAGGCTTCTCACCTGTGCCTCCTGTGCACACCCGAGCTGGAGGGCAGGAGCAGGGAGGTCTAGGGGGGAGGCTGTTGCTGGGGGCTCCTCCTTGCTCCTGTTTTCCTCCAAAAGCCTGGGATTTGTAACTGTATTTATACCTAAATGAATTTTCTTGACTATCTCACATGCAAGTGAGGTGACACTGTGGTGGCTGTCCCCTCGCAGTGGAGAGCTGGTGGGTAGGTGCCCTGTTGTGGGGCACTTCTCCACTCACAGCCTCCCCTTGCCCTTTGGCATCAGTGCCACCGCTTTTGGAGATGCAGGTTCCTGGGAGCTGTTCTCTGCAATTTGCAAATTATTGAATCAGCTCAGAAACGGCTGCCCGAGGCTCCTGGCTCGGATTTGGCAGGAATAGGATCAGACGAGCCTTCTGGTCTGAAAACGTCTGCAAGTGCCTTGGCTGATTTACCCAGATCTGCAGGAAATTGTCACTTTCTCTGTTCCTGCAAGGGAGAGTAGGCAGCACATTTTGTAAAGGATAAAAACTTCTTTTGATCATTACTTGCATATCAAACCTCACTGTCCTGTCCTGGCCCAGCCCAGTGGGAAGCCCTTGGCCACCTGGAAGGATTCCAATGTCTGTAGAGGTGCAGGAAAAGCAGGGGTCAGCTCCTCGCTGTCGCCCCTCCCCAGCAGGACAGGCAACGTGTGGGGCAGCAGGGACCCCATGGCCAGTGCAGGGACCCCAGTGCAGGGCAGGGACCCCAGTGCAGGCAGCAGGGTCCCTCATGGCCAGTGCAGGGCAGGGATCCTGCCTGCTCAAGTGCAGGGCGCTCTGAACTGTTCTACAATGTTTATTCGCTGTTCGGAGGGGCAATTAACGCTAACCCCGGCAGTTAAATGTCACCTTTCTCTGAGCTGGGCTGCGGTCCCGCTCCGAGGACAGGCCGCTGGGGACTCTGTGTGTGTGCAGGTGCAGGCTGGCAGTTTGCAAATACGTAATTTATTGCAAGAAGTGTAGATGAGAAAGTGTTGCTGCCTTTTTTTTTTTTTTTTTTTTTTTTTTTTTTTTTTTTTTCTTTTTTTTTCTGACTCTCCGGCTTTGATGTGAGAAGGCAACCCTGCTGAATAGGGCTAGGCTGTGCCAGGACGTAACAAGGTAAATCAGTTATGTTCAGATGGAATCAGATGTTCCATGGCAGGGGCTCTCCCCAAGGGTCTGGCAGCTCTGCAGCACTGAGTGCCTGGGCTGGACCCCATGTCTGGGGGGGATTCTGGAGCCCCATGGCCGTCTGACATGAGTGGGAGCCTGCAGCAGTGCCTGTCCTTTGCTGATGTCCTCCCTGGGATGAGTGATGATGCAGCGAGATCTTGCCTGCCTGGCATCCTGGGATTGGGTGGAGAGCTGCTCAAAGTCAGAGCAAGGTTCTCCATTCAGGCACTCACTGCAGATTTCCAGGTGTAAACTCACAGCAAGGTGCCCTTGTCTGTGTTGCAAAAACCCCACAGTTTTGGTTGGTTGTTTTCTGTTGGTGGGGTGGTTTTTTTGTTTTTTTTTGTTTTGTTTGTTTGTTTTTTGCAATTTGTGAGCAGCTGGTGAGGGCTCCTGGCCACCTCTGCTGTGCCTGGTGTGCCAGCAGGTGCTTGTGTCCCAGGAGCCAGGGGTCAGTCCCAGCCATGTGGGGGATGAAGAGGAGCCCTCTAGGAGGGAGGATGAGCAGCCTGTGCCCACTGGGCTGAGCGTGGGCAGGGGGGGGATGGAAAGAGATAATGGAAGCACAGTCCCTTTGGAAAACTTATGAGACTGGGCAAACTAAAAAGGAAACAGCTGGCAAGGTGATGCCCATCAAGGATAAAAAATGATGAGTCCAAAAATAGAGGCTGTTAATTTACAGGAGAGTCATTGCTGATCTTCTCAAGGATGAGGCATCTGAGAGGCAGAACTTGTTGCTGCAGGAGCTTGGTACCTCCTTAGACCAGGTTTGATCTATGGAATTAAGCATTGGCATTGGGGTAGCCTGGAATGCTCCCATCTCATTTGCACATCTGGACAGAGGTAGAACCAACCACATGTGGAGGATCATTTCACCATGTCAGGTAACATGTTGACATCTCTCCTCCCCACCTGTGATTAATCTAAATGTCCTGTGTTGATTTAGAGCCTATCTGGGAGATAAATCAGATGGGCAAAACAAGGAGGTGGGACACATATAGGGGTTTTTCATTAGGATTTAGCTTGAGAGAGCATGAGAGAAGTGTACACTTGGGGTCAGGGTCTGGTCACTCCAGGGGGCCAGGCAGCCTTGGCTCTGTGCAGAACAGCACTTTTAAATCAGAATTTCAGTATGTCTGTGGGGTTTACCAAATACAGGATATTAATTTGAAGGTGTTTTAGGACTGTGATCAGGAATGCTTTAAAGAGAAAAACCTCACCTGCCCTTGCTGTGTTGGGAGCTCACCAGTGCTCATGGTTTCCCCCAAAATGGGGAGAAAAATCCCCATTTTGTCCCTCTTTGGAAGGAGCCAGGAGAGCAGCCCTTGTCAGGTGGGCTTTACCTCCCTAAGAGCTGGCAAGAGGTCCCCCCAAGCACAGTCCCAGGAGGGGGCTGGGATGGCTGGGGTGATCTTGGTCTCCCTTTGGAAACCCTGCAGTCGGCCCTGCCATAACCGCATTAAGGTATTTCCTTAATTAGATTTACTAAGTATGTAGGATTCTAATTCTCTCTTTTCCTCCTCTCTTAATTTGCCCAATGAGAAAAACAAAGAAATAAAATTACAAAAGGATGCCACGTTTCCTCCTGGAGAGGCTGGTGTCCGGCCGCGTGGCTCTGCAGGATGCTCTGGCCCATCCTGCGCTGGTGCCTGTCTGTGGCCGTGGCCAGGGTGGACCCGTGGGCATTAGGGGCAGGCAGAGCCCCCTGGTACCTGCCAGGTGTCCCCTTAGGGAGCGAGCACAGCCCTGTGACCTTTGGTTACTTGATGCTGGAGCTGGGCATCTCTTGCGGTGCCAGGGAGAGCCTGGGAAGCTGCTTGGCGTCCCCAGCGCCCATCCTCGCTGGCCTGGGCACTGCCACCCTGCTGTGCTTCGGGCTTTGCAGGACTTGCACTCAGTGTCACCCAGGCACTGGGGCAGAGTGCGGGGCTGCTGTGGCTCTGGGGTCGCTTCAGGGGGATCCCTGAGGGCTGTACCCCGGTGCACAGACAAAGACGTGCTAATCTTCCTCCCGGTTCATTTATCATCCCCAGAGGACAATCAGTTTGGGAAATGGGCTGGCGGCCCTTGACCCCAGCGCTGATGGCGGGCTGAATCAGCCACGTCTGTGGTTGGACTTTAACATCACCGATTCACAGCGCAGAGGCCCGTTCCAAGCAGTCGTTGGGGATGGGCTTGTTTTGCTCTCCCGGAACTGCAGGAGCAGTTCCAGCAGTTTGGCCCCAAAGAAGCCGCCAGCATGTGACAGAGGAACATGTTGTTAAGTTGGGTGATTTTATAATACTTAGACCATGATGCTATGGCAACCCACTACAAATCCCAGATCAAATCAAATTATTTGTATGCATCCCTGTAACTTTAATCTTTTCAAAGTCATATCTGTTTTATGCCTTTGAGGCCACTGTGCAGCTGAGTGCAATCAGGCAGAGCTCAGGGTTCAAAGCAAGGAGAGCAGAGGATGAGTGGTTTGCTCCAGATCAGGCTGTGCTTTAGTGTCCTAGAAAGTCAAAGAGCAAACAAGGAAAATCTGTCATCCTCGGCATTTTTCAGCAGTAGAGACACAGTGAAGTTGTGGAGAGCACAGAGGGAAGGAGTGATAAACAGTATGGGTGGGCAGGACAGGAATTCTGCTATTGCCCCACATTGCTCCAATTAATTTCTTGCATCGAAAAAGTGGAAGATGCCAGGAGCTCAAACGAGGTGTAACAATGTAAATTTAACCTGCTCTGATATGAAAAAGAGAGAAAGAAGATTTATTTTGGTTTGATATGATGTGAAACATCAGTCTTGGTCTGGATTCACATTTGGACAGAGTGCAATGGGTATTTCCCCCAGTGCCTCTGGCTGAGTCGGTGTTGCTGGCGCAGCCCAGGTGGTGCCATGGCTGTGAGTAGGATGATGCTGCTGGTCCCACTTTGCCTTCCCAGCATCCCTGCAGCCTCCCCGCTGCCTCCTTTCTGCCTCCCCACTTCATCCCCTCAGCATCTCCGTGGTGCAGGGCCCTGCTGAGGAGGGGCTGCAGGCACCACGCTTCCCCCCGATTGTCACCTGCTGCCACAAACACTGGGCTTGGGAGGAGGGGGCATGGTGGGTGGGAGGCCAGGGCCCAGGGCGGTGAGGGCAGGTGTTTGCAGAGGGCAGGGGTGCACCCCGTGGCAGGAGCTGTGTGTTTTGGAGGCCCTGGCGGGTGTCAGTGCGCGTTGCTGTGCGCGCAGTGCTGTGGGAGCCATCCCGGGGCGCTGCCATGGGAACCAAACCTCCTTACGCTGAGATAAACAGTTGGACATTTTGGCCCGGTTTCTGCAGGACTAACCTGGCAGGGACAAGAGGAAACTAAATTAAATCTCAGATTTTCTGACTCCCGCAGGAGCATCTGGCAGTGCCGCTGCGTGATGGTGTGGCTGCCTGCCCGGGAACTGCTGCGCGAGAGGGATGGGAATTGTGCTCAGAGGAGGGCTGAGCCCTGCCTTTCTAAAGCTCAGGGGACTTTTGGGGGGATCTTGACAGCTTTGTGGCACAGAAGCTGCTTTCTGCTTTCCTGGGGTCTTGCATCTTCATGATGGCTCTTTGTCCTTCCAAATCCAGTGCCAGGAGCCATGTTGGCAATGGGGCCCTTGGTTGGGTCCTTCCAAACCCATGCTGGGGTATCCCTGGGTGTCATTGAGCCTCCTTTGCTGCCAGAAGGCTGCTCAGCCACACATCCTGTCCTGGTGGGGAGGGTGCCAGAGGGAGGGAAGCCATGGGGCTGGGCTGTCATAGGAACCCAGCCCTGGTGTCCCTGCACCACCAACACCACACACGAGGACTCGCAGCCCACCCTGGGCACAGGCTCTTCTGATGACTTCTATCACCTTCTCACACTCTCTGCTGGTTTTTCTCTCAGATTCCAGATATTGCTGTACAGGCAGCTGCACACCACGGCTTTGCCAGGGAGATAACCCTTATCTCCCGCCTCGTGCGCTGGCTGGGGTGGAGGGAGCTGACATGGCTGTGTTTGGTTTTCCAGGAAGCAGGAGCTGCTGAACAGCGCGGATGTGACGGCCCCGGAGCGGCCCCTGTCCCCGCCACTCACGGCCCCGCCGACCATGAAGGTGAGAGCTCGGGCACCGGGCCGGGCCGGGGCCCCGCTGGTGGAAAGCCGGGTTGGTGGGGAGCAGCGCTTCCAACGCAGCGCCTGCACAGATTAGGGCTGTTCCCGCAGGAGCAGAGTAGGTGGTTTCTGGAATCCAGCCGGCAGCCTGTTCCGACGTCCCCGTCTCCATCCGCGGTGGCGGCCGTGCGCGCCGGCCCGTCCCTGCTGACACTCCCGTTACGCAATCCCGAGCGGCGATGCCGAGCGGGGTGCCGAGTCCCGGGGCTGCTTTCCTTCCAGTAACCCTCCCCAGCACCGTGCTGGGTGGCTCTGTGCCAGCATGAGGCAGACGCTGTGTCCCCCCGTGGGGCTGGGTATCCCGTCGTGAGGCTTTACATCCCGGGCTGTGCATCCCAGCAGGCACCTGCCCGTCCCCTGCAAACCTTCCTGCCCAACCTGTTCCGGGCGCTTTGCCTCCCGGGGGAGCCACCCTTTGAAATAACAAGACATCTGTCCTGCTGTGCCTCTGGCCTGAGGAAACATTAACAAAGGGAGGTGTGGGGCTGGGCAGGGTTGGCCGAGCTGGTGCTCAGCCACTCTTGCTGGGTGCCCACGAGAAGGTCTGGCCGTGTGGCTGATGCAGGTGGGGGATGATGCCAGGAAGGTAATAGATTTCTTCCAGGGCTCGCTGGTGAATTCTGTGAGACGTGGGGGAGAGTGCTGGGTGGGATGCTGGCACAGCTCTACTTGCTGCCCTCTATTCGTGGCAGCTCTTGCCTGGTGCAGTGTTCTTTTTCTGGTTCTTTGCTTCGCGGCCCAGGAAAGCTGGCTCTGAGTGTGCACAGCTCTCTGAAGGCTGCAGGTGCTGCATGCTTTGCTCAGTACGTGTGGGCATTTTCTCTGGGACTCTCTGTAGCAGGTGAGCCCAGTGCCACCGTGGGATGAGGTCTCAGCTCTGGCTGTTGGTGGAGCAGGATCTGAAACTATCCAAGAACATTTGTACCTGGAGATAAACAGAATGCAAACCAAGCTCAAACTAAGGAAAAGACTTTAAAGAGTATCCAGCTGTGGGCAGAGGTTTTTGTTTTTGACTCCTGCAAGGGTGGTAGGTAAGGACAGGCATGGGCTAAAGCTGGAAGCAGGAGGGGCTGTGTCCAAGCCACAGCTGCCCCACCTGTCCTGGCAGCCATAGACTGCTCGTGCTGTAAATCCGACCTTTGCTCACCACAAATATTAAAGGAAAAAATCTCTCTCAGACTTCTCCTTTGACTTCCATTCCTTCATCCCCCTCCTCTGTTTTTTCCTCTATTTTTTTGTCTTTTGAGAAATCCAGTCTATTCTAAGAGCTCACTAAAGATCATTCCCCATTCCTTTCCCCTTCTTACCATGACCCCCTTTTTTTGCCCCAAATCACGCGTGTCTCTCGCTTTTCACTCTCCCCTCGGGCTGGCCCAGCCCCTCCTGGCATGCGGCCGGGAGCAAAGCCGGGCTGGATAAAAGGAGGGCTGAGAGAAGGGACGGGGCAGGTGCGCCGCGCCTCCCGAAAAGCCACTTACGGGTGTACTGGGAGTGCCGCATTTACCCAGCCGTAGTTTGGCTGGGTAATTTATTTGTGTGTAGCTGGCAGCAGGAAAAGCTGGGATCGGGATCAGGACTGTCCAGCAAGTCCAGCTTCTGTGAGTGCTGTGCTGAAGGGGTGGCACAGAGCAGCTTCACTGAGCACAGGCCACCACCGGGAGCGGGGCCGCGCTGGGCAGCACAGGTAGATCAGGGTGGGAACAGGGATACCTGAGCTCCCGTCGCCGAGGGAGAGCAAGGCTGAGCCATCAACCTGGTGCTGGCAGCTCTCCCGGAGAGGCCGTGGTGGGCTGTGTCCGCTCTGGTGGCGTTCTCGTCCCTGGGCCCCCTCTCTCCGTGTGGCTGAGGGTGCAGGGCCACTCACCCCGTGCATGCGGTGGCTGGGGCTGCTGTCCCCGGCACCGCAGCTGCTGAGCCAGGCAGCAGGAACAGGGATTCTAATCGGAGCAGCTCGGTAATCTCTTTAGTTCCTTTGGCAAGTGAGGATTAACCCTGCACTGGGCAGCCCAGCACCACTGGCAGCAGCTTCACCAGTGCTGCTGTGATTAAGAAACGAAATGATTCAAGAGTCCTGCTCAAACTGTGCACAAAGCTCGGCATTTGTGAGGCTCAAGGGCTTCTGGCAAGGGCGCCTGCAGCAAGGATGCTGAGCTCCAGGCTGGGCTGGATGGGAGCTCCTGGTGTCACAGCTGCCTGGTCACATTCAGGGAGCAGGACAAGTGCTTGGGGTGGGAATCCAGTGTCCCTGCTGTGATGTTGCTTGGGCTGTCTTGCCTTGTGTCTGCTTTTATCGAACAGTAGATTTCCTTCTTTTCTTTCCAGTCGGCAGAATTCTTCGAAATGCTGGAAAAAATGCAGGTGAGCAGCAATGTGCATGCCAGTAACTCGGGATGTTTGCCCCAGCAGAGCCTCTGAGGGCAGAGGCCCCACAGCAGTGCTGGGAGGCCTGTCCCAGGAACAGACCCCACCTTCCAGCCTCTTGGGTTGGAGTGATCTCCATGTAGCAAAATACCCACATGTTGGTGGACTGACCTCCTGTGTTGGCAGAAGCATCTTAATTATTCATTTTATTCCAAACAGGCACCAAAACTGGAAGAACAGAGGTCGGGAAGCCAAAAACACAAGGTTGGTTGATTTTTGTTTCTTGAGGGTATCTTTTCAAGTGTCCCCCCCTCATCTCAGAGGTTTAATGTGATTGTCAAAGACAGTCACTCAAAGGGCTGGAAAGGATTCAGATGTTATCTAAAACCAAGGCACTGATTGAATTGCAAAGATGGGAGCATGGTGCCTGTAAATCCCTAATACAGTTTTATGTCCAGACTGGTGCATTTCAGCTTCCAGCTGTGCAAAAGGGTTGGGGTTTGCCACCACACTGGGAAGTTGCACCAGTAAAGGAACTCCCTTTAGGCAGGACTTAGCCTGTGTTGGTGCCTTCCTGTGAGGGACCAGAGAGTGCTGGAGGCACTCCCTGGGTTGGGTGGGCAGGGCTGGGGTTTTAAGGGACAGCTGGTGGGGAACAGATGGTCATGGATGGTGTTTTGGTTCCTTTCTCCAGGAAGACTACATCCCATACCCCAGCATCGATGAGGTGGGTGCTCTGAACTTGCTGAACACCTTCTGGTGAATGCCTTTCCAAAATTGCTGATGGTAGAGGAATTATTGGAGATTCTGTTTCTGAGAGGAGCTGCATAAAGCATGTTCCCCCCTCCCTATCTTTGTGGGTTTTGGCTTTTCTTCAATAGCATGCACCCTCTTCTGTGACAGAGAAGAGGTTTCAGAGAGGGGCTGGGCTTGTCTCTCCTGGTGTCAGGGCTGGGGTCTGCTGCAGTAGGGGAGCAAAACATGGGGCAATGAGCTCTGCATCCTACACCCACACCCCTATCCTGCCTGACCCCTCATGGCACGTGTCTCTGCAGATCCTAGAGAAGGGTAGCCCATACCCGCTGATCATCCTGCCCCAGTTTGGGGGATACTGGATAGAAGATCCAGAAAACCTTGGCACGCCCACCTCATCTGACAGCAGCATCTGTGAGGAGGAGGAGGAAAACCTCAGCCCCAGCACCTATGGCTACAAGCTGGAGTGCAAGGGAGAGGCCAGAGCCTACCGCAAGCATTTCCTGGGGAAGGTGGGTTCCTCTGCCCCGTGGGGCTCAAAGCTGCACACTTTTGACTAAGAAAACTCTCCAGTTCTGAGCAAAATGGGAAACTTTTACAATTTCCCTCTTTGCAAGGAGTGGGGAGGCACTGGTGGGTTCCCAGCTTGGCAGTGATGGCCAGATGTGCAGCCTTTGTCCCTGGCCCCACAGCCACAGGTCTCCTGTGACACCAGAGGGGACATTGACTCTGAGCCTCCTGTCCCTGGGGACCTGTGTGGCAGCCCCTGCCCTCTTGCTCACAGCCCTGGTCCTGGCAAGGGGGTGCAAGTGATGGGAGGGTGTTGGGGTAGCAGGTGAGTGTCCAGGCTGTGTCCTTGCCATTGGTGCATTGCTTCCTGGCTGTTAACGTGCTGTTTTCTATTTTTAGGATCATTTAAATTTCTACTGCACAGCCAGCAGCCTTGGAAATCTGATCCTTTCTGTTAAATGCGAGGAGACAGATGGCACAGAATATTTAAGAGTTATACTCAGGTATGGAAAAAAAAAAGCTTTGTTTAACAAAATATTCTGTCTTTGGGAGTTCCTAGTTCTGTTTGTACAGCAAGTGCTTGAGCTTGAGCAGCATGTGGAGGGGGTCTGGGTGGGATGGGAGGCAGTGGCAGCATCCTTGTATTTCTGTGCTGGGGCTGCTAAACCTGATAATGAATATGAGACTTTGATCTGTTGCTAAACCCACTGGAACTGAACATAAACCTCTGTGGATTTAATCCTCCCTGGGATAACACCAGTCACTTCTCTCACCATCCATAAGCTGACAGGACCCAGCATGTCTGAACCACTGTGTCATTTTCCTCCGAACTATGAATATTTTAAGAGCTGCAGAGATGAGAAGACAAATGGAGCCTTTGCTCCCTAACCAGGCCCAACAAATGCAGTACAACTGTGTCTCCCAACAGCAGGTGTTGCTTTGCTGTAGACACTCTCTGACATCTGTCTTTTCATTGTTGTTTCTTTGCTAGGTCCAAAGTGAAGACATTGCATGAAAGGATTTCATTGGCAGGATTCAGCAAACTTCCGAGTGTCCCCCAGATTGCAAAGGTGAATTGCCTGGCTTGGCTGGAACAGATACAGGAAAGCCTGTGCCAGTGCACATCAGGCAGTGTTGGGATGTGTTGGACAGAGTGCCTGGGCACTCAGGTCAAGGGGCACTTGGGTGGTGCTGTGTGCTGGCCCTGCTCTTGGGCTCCTGCTGACCCCTGGTACACATTTGACATGGAGAGGTCTGGGACCTGGCTTGCTGCATCCTCAGTCAGGGCCAGCCAGGTCATGGGGCATCCCAAGGAGAGGATGTGGAGTGGGGAGCTTCTGCTATCAAAGGCTGTGTTTGGCTTCTTTATGAGACGTTCATGGCCTGAAGGTTTGGCCAAGGAGCTGGCACTGACTGCTCTTTCCCCTTGCCCACAGGCCTTCTGTGACGATGCCTCGGGGCTGAAGTTTAACCCGGTTCTCTACCCCAAGGTGAGGTAACCTGCCCAAGGTGGTCATGTGTTCTGCAGGGCCACTGTTGAAAACCTTTAGCCTAATTATGTGGGAATTTGACTTCTTTCTCTCTCCTACTCCCCTGGTGCTGCCCAGCTGTTGTTGTACCCTGCTGCAGCTCCAGTGGGCTCTCCTCTCCCTTCACCACAGATCTTTTGGCCATCACATTTTGAACCACCAGGCAAAACAATTGGCATTTTGCTTTCCTGCAGGCATCCCAGATGATAGTATCTTATGATGAACATGAGGTCAACAACACATTCAAGTTTGGTGTGATCTATCAGAAGTTCAGGCAGGTGAGTTGTCCCCATGCCACTTTTATGGAGCATGTCCCTGTGCACCAGAGATCCACATTTCATGAGCACAGACTCAGATCTGATAGTAACTCTGCCATGTGCAGCACCTCGTGTCACTGGGTGTCCTAACTGGCTGTGTTTCTCATTGCTCAGATGTTTTCCCCACTCATTAAAAAATGATGTGACTGAAAAGTCTCAGTATGGAAATCAGCCCACAAGCTGCTGTAGGGAAAAGCAGATGTGTAGATGGATTTTAGCAGGCGTGGTATTTTAATCAGATATATGTTTAGACAGCTAAACAGCTACGTTTGTCTGGAGGGATTGTGGGCTCTGAAGAGAGGCACTTGCTGGAAATGCTGTCATTAGCAGGGAGACTCTGTATGAGGAGTGCAGAGCTCAGAACTCACTGAGAATTACTCTGACAGGCACTCTAATTATCTTACATATTGCATTTTGGGTTGGATTGAGTGACTCATGCAAGGCCATAATTAGGGTCTCATTGTTTTGAAATACAGCAAGCGGGAGATGATTAGGAATTTTTCAACAGAGGATTCGCTTCTGGTTTGGTATTTCCTGGATATTATCCTAAGGTCCTTGCTGGGGCTCAGAGGCTCTCAGCAGCTTTGCCCTAGGCTGTCCTGGGCACTGGGTGGGCTGTGACAGCCCACAGATGGTTCTGGTGGTGAGGGTGGTGGTGCCAGCTGGAGAGCAGAGGTGGGGAGCAGCCTGTGGCTGTGCAGGACACCATGGAACAAGGTGCTGCTCAGACCCCAGGGACCCCGTGGATGGAGCTGGATTGAACAGGCAGGGAAATTTGGGCTGTCAGCAGATGCACCCTGTGTTTTGTAGACCCAAGAGGAGGAGCTGTTTGGCAATAATGAAGAGAGCACTGCCTTCAAGAACTTCCTAAGTTTTCTGGGAGACACCATAACTCTCCAGGACTTCAAAGGGTAAGTTAGATAAAAAGGATGATTTTACAAATGCATTAACTAGGGACCATGTCATATGTAAAAATATCTACGTGTGAGAACAGAAGTCATCTCGCTCATGAGCGGGCTGTGCGGAGCAGAAGCAAATATAGCTTTGGCTTGTTTTTCAAAGCTGGGGGAGTTAAAAAAAATTGGAGCTGCCAAGAGAGAAAAACTTCTTTTCCTGCAGCTTCGAAGTTGTGATAAAATCTGGCTATATTCGGCCATAGACGGAGGGAAGTCTGTGGAAATTTGCTGTGCCCCGTGTCGCGGCTCAGCCACGGGTGCCTCCAGGGCGGTGGCTGCAGCAGCCACAGTGCAGCCAGAGACCCCCACTGCTGGTCAGGGATGGTGAGACCATGGCTGTGGTCAGCCCTGGCTGGCCAGCCCTGCTTCATGTTCACCCTGTATTTCCAGCTGGTGACAGCAATGGCTGGTTACAACACATGACGCACGGTTTGTTCTTTCCCATTTGCTCGTTGCTAGATAAAGATGAATGAGCTGGGCTGTTCCATCCTGTCCCCTGCCAGCTGCCGGTGCTCTCTCTGAAGCTTTCAATTAATATCTCTTCATTTCTCTCCGCCTTTCCCTTGATCTCCAGTTTTCGAGGAGGCCTGGATGTCAGCCATGGGCAGACGGGAGCGGAGTCTGTGTACACGGTGTTCAGGGACAGGGAGATAATGTTTCACGTCTCTACAAAGCTGCCTTTTACTGAAGGAGACACGCAACAAGTAAGAGAGATGAGGTGCTTGCACGGAGGGGTGTGAGTGGGAATGCACTGACAGTGCCCTGCCCAGTGCTGTGGGAAGTGGCTGCCTGGCTCCCCAGCCCAGGACTGGCACTTGCTCCTGCAGGAGCAGAACCGCCTGGTTTCACTGACCCAATGATCTCCCTTTGGGTTTAGCTCCAGAGGAAGAGGCACATTGGCAATGACATCGTGGCAATTATCTTCCAAGAGGAGAACACGCCATTTGTCCCAGACATGATTGCCTCCAACTTCCTGCATGCCTACATCGTGGTGCAGGTGGAAAACCCCGAGGCAGATAATACAACCTACAAGGTGAGGGCAGTGCCAATGTGCACCTACCCGTTTTTGCCTCAGCATCTTTTGACAAGGGCATGGATTGATAGCACAAGGGGGAATGGCTTCTCACTTGCAAAAGGTAGGGTTAGGTTAGAGATTAGGAGGAAATTCTTACCTGTGAGGGTGGTGGGGCCCTGGCACAGGCTGCCCAGGGCACTTACCCTGTGCTCAGTGATGCAGTCAGTGTTAGGTCTGGTGGGACTTGTACCTGTGTGCTGAACACACACACATGTGCATACAGGTGTGTTATGTGTGCACTGCTACATAATGTGTGTGTATGTAGACATCAGTGCACAGAATACTTGTTTGTAAAACAGCTCATTTGTTAAAGAGTTTTGATCGTCCTTGGTGTTTGAATGTGCCTTGGAACAGTCTGACATATCACCTGGATGTAGGTGGCATAAACCCTTTATCCCGCTGCACCTGTGGGAATAAGATGTCTCTTGACTCCTCAGGTATCAGTCACAGCCCGGGAAGATGTTCCCTCCTTTGGCCCACCCCTGCCAAGCCCACCGGTGTTCCAGAAGGTAGGAGCTCAGAGGGAAGCATGTTCCAAGCTCTAAAAAATAGATGTGCATGTCTGAGATGTTTCCAAGCACACCAGCTTGGGGAAAACAAGACTTCTGGAATTGATCTGCATTAATTTTCCATTGAGGCACCTGGTGTTTATGGTAGGGTCAGTGACCATGCACCACTGCATGGTGCAGCAGCAGCTTGAGCAAGGTGGCAGCAGCAGCTCTGCTACTGAGGCACCTGTGTTGGTGCTGGCAAGCACCTCAAACCCATCTGGGGTTTTCCACCAATGCCTCCACATCTGGAGGGACTGCTGGGTGCTGTGAGCTTGGGTTTTGGGTTGTACAGCTGTGGTACCAGAGATACAGAGAGTCTTACAATGGTGGGTGTTTTCCACCTTGGTTCTCTCTCTGCAGAGCCCCGAGTTCCGGGAGTTCCTGCTGACCAAGCTCATCAATGCTGAGAATGCCTGCTGCAAGTCTGACAAGTTTGCAAAGCTGGAGGTAACGCTGCCCATGTGTCCCTTCCTGGAGCAGGGCTTGGGGACTTCTCCCATTCCTCCTCAAAGCCACCTTTTCCTGTTGAACGGGGTCGGTGCTCGCAGGGACGAGGCCATGGTGACCATGGGGCAGGCACTGCCCCCAAGGGGGCACGAGCTGGTGTCACATGAATTGATGTCACATGAATCAGTGTCACTGCTCTTCCCTTGGAGCCCTGGCTGAGTCCTTTGTCCCTCCTGCAGGACCGGACACGGGCTGCCTTGTTGGACAACCTTCACGACGAGCTCCATGGGCACACTCAGACCATGCTGGGGCTGGGGCCTGAGGAGGACAAGCTGGAGAATGGGGGTCATGGAGGCTTTCTGGAGTCTTTCAAGGTAAAGCCCTGCCCTTGCCAACAGCAGAGCTAAAATGCACCTGGGGTTGGCAAAGCATATGTTGGGGGACAAGAGGTGTCCCTCAAGGGTAGAGTGGCAAGAGGAGGTGGGGGCTGCTGGCACCACTGCCTGCTCAGCCTGCCAAGTGCCCAGGGTGGTCCCAGTGGGAGCAAGCATAAGCTGACACAGTCACATTATTGATGACTGTATCCCCATTGGAGTGACTTGTCCAGAGTTCCTGATTACCTCTCTACCAGTGTGCTGTGACATTTATTGTGTCCCCAGAGGGGTCTCAGTCCAGGCCCAGTCCCCTGTTACAGAGTGTGCCTGTAACTGGGCTCTGCTGTGGCATATGTCCAGCTCATGTTCTGGCTGCTGGCTGCCACTGCTGTGGGACAGGGATCAGGATCCTGGGGCAGGTGCCACAGCAAGCTGATGGGAGGTGGCGGGCTGGAGGAAAAGGTATGGATAAAGTGCTGTGGAGGAAACTGAGCAACCAGTGGCAGTAGGGAGAGTGACTGGCTGGGCAGTAGGGACATCCCTGGAGATGGAGAGGCAGCACCTGAGGGTATGAGGCATTGCCAGGTGTCTGTGGTGCAGCTGCCCTGTAGCACAGAGGGGGCTGGCAGTGGGTGGCCATCACAGTCTGGGCATGGGGTCTGTCCTGGCTGCCACTGTGCTGGGACAGCTCCTGCAGTTATCTCAGGCACGGTTACTTCTATAGCACAGAGAATGGTGAATGTCACCTCGTCCTGTACCCAGAGGATGAGGCTGGGGAGGAGGGGTGCACAGCTCACCAGCCCCACTGCAGAGGCTCAGATGTGTCCTGTTCCAGTGTGAGACGTGCAGGAATGGAACAGCTGTGCAGTCAGTCATACATCAGCCTTCACGTCAGGGTCTCAGCTGAGGTTAAACAGTGGTGTGTTGGCACATTCTGTGTGTGTGAGGAGACAGACCGTGCTCTCTTGGTGTTGCAGGGAGTGCTGGGGTGGGAGGTGAGCCCCGTGGGCCGTGCTGGGCTGCGCCTCTCCGGACACCTTGGGCTGGCTCTGCTGGGCTGCCTGCTGGCTTATGTGCTGCACCGCGTGCTGTCAGAGTGACAGGGAGGACAGAGGGGAAAGGAGGGCTGCAGGGGCTGGGACCTGGCCCCATTGTATCTCTCTGCCTGCTGCCTTGCACTTACGACCCAGCCTACAGACCCATCCCCTTGGCCAGGTGACCAGGGGCCAGTTCTCAGAGGTGAGCAGAGCTCAGTTCTGCTGCTCTCTGAGTGGGTGAGAGGTGCCTTTGCCTCTTCTGTGGGGAAAGGAGCCACTCCTCTGGGCTGGGGTATTGGGGAACCCTGCAGAGTTCCACAGCCCTGGGCAGGAGCCTGCAGAGTCTGAGTACCTGTGGCTGCTGCTTTGCAGCAAAGTGACTGGTCACTTTTACCTAAGAACAACATAAAATTGTGTATGAATGGCTGCTGACCCCAATAAATTTAGTCTGATGGACTCTTGCTTGATGTTCATTATTGGATGGGCAGGAGGGGCTCTTGGGGTCTGTGAGGCTTCAGCACTGGAGGCTCGGTGAGAGCTCAGGGCTGCAGCTTTCTCTTACCCTGGTAGGGGTCTGCCTGTGGCTCCATGACCCCCAGAGCCAGCAGCAAACAGCCTGAAAGATGCAGGTGCGCTGCTGGCACCTTCAAGAGTTTGGGCTGCCGTGGCTCATTTACTCTTTATGCTGGGCTGGGATTCAGGGACTGGAGGAGCAGCAGCTGAGGGAATAGCTGAGAAGAAGATGGAGAAGGTGAGGGAAGGGTGCTACTTGATGGGGAGAAATGAGAATCAAAGGGAGCAGGGAGAGCCTGTGGCTGCCATGGGGCCAGTGCTGCACAGTGCTCACTTCCAATCCCTTCCAGAGGTGAACAGACCAAACCACAAGCCACAGCAGTGGTTCAGGCTAGATGCATTCTCAAGCACTAGCTTGCTGAAGAACAGAAGCACTTTTATGTGGCTGTGAAGCCTCCAGCTCAGGGGCTGTTTTGGGACAGGCTGGAGAGGTGCAGGAAAGATGAAAGGAAGGCAGGAGAGGATCTGTCCCCTCTGAGTCCAGGGAGGTGGAAGGTGTGCACACAAACGTGGCTTATGGCTTGGCTGTGGTCTCCATTCCTGCCGAGGCACCTGGGAGGTTGGCCAGGCAGGGCTTCGGGCTTGTGTCTGCATCTTCTGGTCCTATAGCTTCAGTCCTTGATATCACAGAGCAGTGAGGGGAAAATCTGATCCTGTGGTGGCTGTGGGGCTCCCCAAGGGCAGTCCATGCTCAGCTGCAGCTGCCAGGTCTGCTTTTGGGGTGTGCTTGCTCTCAGGGAGGAATAGACAGGTTGCTTTCCTTTATGCCTGGGGAAGACCTGGAGCTGGGGAGCAGTTCTAGGGACAGCACCCCCTGGGTGGTGATGACCTGCTGTCCCCTGTGCCCTCTGCACAGAGAGCCATCCGGGTGCGCAGCCACTCCATGGAGACGATGGTGGGCAGCCAGAAGAAGCACCACGGTGGTGGCATCCCCGGCAGCCTCAGCGGGGGCATCGCACACAACAGCGGCGAGGTGACCAAGACCACCTTCTCGGTGAGCATGGCCACATGTCCCTCTGTCCCTCTGTCCCTCCATCCCACTGTTTCTTCCTCTTCCCACCCCTCCACAGCCTGACAGGTCACTGCGTTCCACTGACGCAGCCTGGCAGTCCCCTGCATGGTCAGCAAGGGTAGGGGTGAGGGGGAGACCTGAGCAGGCTTTGAGTTTGGATGCCTTGTTCAAGTTAGGCTTATTTTGTGGAAGACCCAAAGACAAGCTTCCTGGGGTTTTGGCCCCAAAATAAAAGAGGATAGAAAATAAGTTCTGGCATTATGTGGTTTTTAGATGAGCAGGCAGTGCCGTTCCTCCCAGGATGTTTAGCATCTGAGCTCCCAGGAGAGGGCTGTGCTCTCAAACCCAGGTTGTTCTCTACTTCCAGCCCCCTGTCCCAGCTGCTGCTGCCAAGAACCAGTCCAGGAGCCCCATCAAGCGCCGGTCAGGGCTGTTCCCTCGCCTGCACACAACATCGGAGAGCCAGGCGGAGAGCAGGGCAAGGTGGTGAGTTTGTGGTGGTACCTACAGAGCACCTGCAACTCTCACAGTTTGTAGTTGGTATTGGGTAGTACAGTTTGACCATCCTTTTTAAGTCTCTTGTATAACTTGTGCAATCTGTCTCTTTGTGCCCTCAGTGACAGTGTTTCTGGAGCCCAGAAGACACCGGATTTGGGACATTCTTCCCAAGACATGAAATCTGAAACCTCATCCAACCCCAGCTCCCCTGAAATATGCCCCAACAAAGACAGGTGAGGCGGGAGGAGCCCGTCCTCCTTCCACCACAGCTCAACAGACATCGAGGAATTTGTCAGAGAAACCCATATCTAAATTTTACTGTAATAAGTTTGATATTAAGGGAGAAAAGATTCTGGTGATTCATGAGCACAGCTCCTTTTGGTCTTTACAAAGAAGAGCAAGGAGCAGCATTTGACCGAGGCTGCCCAAATCCCCAGGGCGTAGAAGGTTGCTGTGCCTGCCCCTCCCTGCCAAGGCGGAGTCAGCTCGACCCAGGGCTCCCTGCTGGGCACCCGCCCAACGCCTTATTCCACGCCCTCTGAAATGGTTTTGTGCTGAAGCACCCCAAAAGGTTCATTCCTACGGCAGCACTTTGCTCCGGGGGTGTGCAGGAGCCTCTGTCCCCCTGT
Organism: Brachypodius melanocephalos; assembly: GCA_013398615.1. Taxonomy (NCBI): domain Eukaryota; kingdom Metazoa; phylum Chordata; class Aves; order Passeriformes; family Pycnonotidae; genus Brachypodius; species Brachypodius melanocephalos. The sequence continues at coordinate 295,831 of VZSR01002145.1, read as the reverse complement.
CACAGTCCAGGGACACGCTTCCCTGGTGACAGCCCCCCGCCCTTCCTTCCGTTCCGCCTCTCTCTAGGCCTTTTATCAAGCTGAAAGAGAACGGGCGCTCGAACATCTCCCGTTCCTCCTCCAGCACCAGCAGCTTCAGCAGCACGGCGGGAGAGAGCGAGACCCTGGAGGAGTACGACAGCGTGGTAGGTACCAACCCCCCCC
>VZSR01002145.1:231530-286450 GCA_013398615.1 Brachypodius melanocephalos | reverse complement strand
GAGCTTTAACAGTACAACATCATATATAATTTGAACTTAAAACTTGCACCGCCACACTCCCTCTCCCTCAGTCGGTGAGGTCCCGCTCTGCCTCTTGCTGAGGGTTAATTTACCAGGTGACGGTGACGGTTCTGGTTACCACAGAACACATTTAAAATGTCTGAGCCCCACAGACGAACTGGGGTTTGATGTGAATTGTCAGAGCCCAAACACCCAGGATAGCGAGAGACAGTCCTTGGCACCGAGAGCTGAGCAGCGCTATCTCCTTTCCAGAGGAGAGCTGCAGCTGGGTGCACTCCTGGCCAAGCCACTAAGAGCCATCTCCTCACTGTGCAGCTCCCTCGATGCAGGCTCGTCCCAGCCCCTCCAGCAAACGTGCAGGACCTGAGCCCAGCCCAGCATGAGCAGGATGAAGAGCTCTGCCAGCGGATCTGGGCTCTGTGGGCAGCAGGAGCGACGCGGAGGGGCCTCAGCCCCGCAGCCTCGGAATGTGTCAGCTCCGCCCGGGACCACAGAGCGGCGGCAGCGCCTCGGCGGAGACAGACCCGAGCCTCTGGAGGTGACCGAAAAACAAGTAAGTAGTGTAGGAGCTTAGAGCTTACAGGCTTGACTAAATGGGGAAAACCTTTCTTTCTTTGCAATGCTGGAGGTGCTGCAGGAGACCTCGAATCCATGTCCCACAGTAGCAACTGTTTAGGGATGGAGCAGCTGCTGTTGGGAGAAGCTCAGCTGCCAAAGGGGTGTTTGTGTTCACAGTGTTACTGATGTTTCCTTTACAACTGTGCCAAATGCAACAAGTTTAAGAATTTTTGTCCCAATGAGAAGAAATGAGTTAGGCTTGGTGAAAGTTCTTCCTGTGTTACCTCCAGTCCCATCCTAGGTAGAGTGAGCCATGGCCTTTGCTGCTGGAATACAGAGGGAAGGTTGCTGCATCGTTGTGAACTTCAATAATGCCAAACACAGGTCTGGCCAAGGCTCAGGAGCTGCTGCACATCTGGCAGTTCTCTTTCAGCCAGTGCCACAGTCTTTAATTTCTGTGCTGTTTCTGGCTCTGTTTATTTCTTGTGTCCAGTAGGAGAGGAAAGTTTGGAAAGGAAAATTGATAGATCCGTCTCTGTGCATGCCTGGCACTGAGACCTGTAAGGGAAATTGTGGCTCTGTGCAGCTCTGCAAGACCACACTCTAGCCACTGATCCATCTCCCCTTGAATTTCTCCCTGCAGTACACCTTCCCCCACTTCCAATTTCCATCAAGGTCTTTCTGGGAAGGGCCCCCACACCTCCTGAGCTGCTACGGGAGCATCTTCCTGTGCCCTCAAGGCCACTTCCTCTCTGTTACCTGAAGTCAGAAGCTGGCTGCAATTTGGAGTGTAGAAATGGCCACTTCAGGACACTCTAACCATGCCTCCAACTGTCTGACAGGGACGGTGATGCTTTGCTTTGCTGTGCTGCTTTGTCAGAATTTTGTGTGTGGAAGTAGGGACTGGGCTGTATATGCTGTGCTCTATTGTCTGTTTGCTTTCCTTGAAACCTTCCTAGAGGAATTATTTGTTAAACAAACTGAATGTGTTGGGAATAACACACATAATTCTCTAATGTTCACAATTCTCTATCTTGTACCATTGACACCAGTGGGGATTTCTGCTGCATCACTAGCACAGTGCTGGGGCTGAAGAGAGCACCCTGGGAGGTGGTTCTGCTGCTGAAATGACCATATCCATTGACAAGCAGAATTAATTTGTTGGGTTTTGTTTGCATGGATTTTGCCAGAGTAAAATCCCATTTATTTTCCATTTCAGTACCATGAAAAGCGTATTGATTTTTCTTCACTTCTGATTGTTCACATTACTGGATTGCTTTTAAATAGTTGACAGAGATCATTAATTTTCCAGCTTCAACATATTTTACAGCCTGTTCTCTGTTTTATTCGTGTGTGCTTTAAGGAAGTTCCACAGTTATACATCATACTGATCACCTTCTGCAAATGGCAGCCCTGGCAGGAGGTAGGAAATTCTTCCCTTGAGGGGTTTTTGCTCCTTCCTCCCTTCTCCCTGGCAGCTTTAGCACCTGTGTTTCACTTTCCTGACTTAGAAGCTGGAGCTGAGGCTCAAAAAACCCCTAAGCCGAAGATCAGAACAGGCCAAAGAAATAACATGGCCACAGAAAAATCAGTGGTGTTGCAAGAGGTGTTGGTTGGTGAGAAGACATCAAGAGCTGCCCTTGATGTTTGTCCTCGATGTTTGTCCACACAGGATGAGGGGTGAATGAGGGTGATGAGCTCACCGGGGAGGGGAAAGCATCCTTCCAACCCAACACACAAAGGAAATGAAGGAACCTCTGGGCATTCCTTCAGTACAGAACCCATGAGGCTTTGAAATGGTGCCCCAGCCCAACACACCTCTTTTTACCCTTTCCCCTGAGCTGTGTCACCTCTCCAGGCTGAGCCCTTTGGGAGCAAGAACTGCCTATCCCTATTTGCTGATACAGTCCCTAAAGCAATGGGGTCCTGATTTCACAGAAGCCTCCAAGCAACAGGGCGACAGTGCTAATAATGAGAATTAATTATTCATTTATCACTTCACGCTCAGTGAATAATCTCCAATAATCATGTATAATTTGCTGCTTCAGTGAATACTTTGATACTAAACAGAGCTGGTAGAATAAAGTCACAGGAGTGAAAACCTCATGTAAAAGGAGTGAGAAAATGGTCAAGACAAAAGAAAAAAAATCTAAGAAATACTTGTGCATAATCATTTGCTCAGATGTAGCAGCATCCTGGATGAACACATGAAAGGCAGATAGAGACACGGATTGCTCAATCTCTTACCCAGCTCTTGTCAGAGAGCCACAGATCACTGCATGATCCCAACCAGCAACCTATGTTCTGTGGCCAGAGGATGGCCCAGGAGATCCTTTTGCCTTCTTTAACCTCCTTCTGGCGTGAAGGAAGTGCAGTAAGGAAAGCTACTTGGTACTGAAGCAATTAAGTGGGGAATTAAGTATTCATAAGGCCTAAATGATTGGGGCATCCAGACTGCAGGTCAAAACCAAGCCTGCCCTGGGAGGTCAGGAAAAGTTGCCTCCAGTGCTGCTCAGGGTAGGTCTGCGTGGTTTGCGAGAGTTCAATGACATTGATTTTCCCATTTGCCCTTGCCTTTTCCTTTCCCATGGCTACTGAGTGCTTGACCCACAGGGCTGTGCCCATGCACACCATGTGCATTTATTGCAAAGCTGTTTGTGACAAAGGCAGATTCCAGCAGCCAGGAGCTGTGTCAGGCCATGGTGTTGTTATGGGAAACTGCTGAAACATTCTCTGTTCCCACATGGAATTTCTTTCAGAAGCAGATTGCACTGTCGTATTTTAGACTGTGGTGGCTGCTCACATTATCCCTCGCTGATGTACAGTGATGATGCATATGTTGGCTCTCACAATGCTGGAAGAATTAAGGCTTTGGAAGTGTTTACCTCCCCCATTATTGACGTTCTGTCAGTAGCAGTGTGCTAATATTCTCTGCAGAGAAACTAATGGCACTGACAAAAATCACTGAGCTTTTCTTCTCATCTAAATCTTCAGGTAAGAAATGGCATTTCTGTATGTAAACAGCACTGTTTGGTGACACAAACCCTAACCTGTTTCCACTTGGACATACAGGATATTTGTTCAGGTTTTATTTTTTCTTTCCTTTTTTTTTTTTTTTCTGGACAACTTTCTGAAGCATCACTTGGCAGATTTTATTTACTCGTGCTTTCCTCTTTTATATCTATTTCCACAGAAGTGTTAAAGCATTTAACTTCCATTTATACATTCATAAGTGTGTGACTAAAGTCCTGATGGTGGGATGAACAGCTAGAGCTCTCCTGAGCACTGAACAATGGGCGTTCTCAGAGAGAAAACAGAGACTAACATCCTAAAGCTATAAGGAATTCAGATATCTCATATTTTAGACAGCTGGTTTGCGTGTGAAAATCCAGGAAGGGATTTACTAATTTTCTTACTAAGCCACCTGAACCAAATCCCGGTGTCTGTGTGAGATGCTTTCAATGGAGGACAGGGATGTTTGCCAGTGCTAACCAGAGAGTGCAGGCTGGGGAATGCCACGCTGGAGCCGTGGCCGAGCAGCAGGGCAGCTTTCCCGAGCTGGGTCTGGAGCAGCACTGAGCTGAGGGAGCAGAGCATCCCCCCCTGGGAACTCACCTTCCTCTGCAAGGCCACCAGGGCAGGAGCTGCAGCTTGGGAACTCTCCTCTCCCCTCTCTTGCGCTGGCACCAGTGATGCTCTGGGATTCACAATCCCAGATCCAAACTTCCACAGCCCTGGAGCATCCCCAGCCTGCAGCCCCAGTGCTGCTTACTGCTGAGTAAATGCTAAACTTCCATCTTACAGGCATGTCCTGAGACTTAATTAATGCTTCTGAAGTATTTTAAAGCCCTCAGATGGCAAGCAGGCTAAAATATTGCCAGTCCCTGAGGAACCTTCCCCTTCAGGGAGGAATCCGGGTGTTTTATTTAATGAGCAGCAGTGTCTGAGCACTGTCTTGACTGATTATTTCTGAGGCAAAGCAGCAAGACGTTCACACAATGCTGCTGAATTTTAAATGGACTCCAGTTTATTGTGGAAATACAGCACTGGAGCAAGTACTCCCTCTTGTTCTCCTGCAGCCAGCCTGGCCAGAGACTCTCCCTCCAGGAACTGCTCCACAGAGGCAGAAAAGGCACCCACAGAAACCACTGCACCACGGTCAAGTTGGGAGGTCCTACCTCTTCTCCCTCAGGGAAAAATGTATGGAGCCAAGTGATTCACCTTTTCTGCAGGAATGTGCCTTGCTCAACTCTTCTGTGTCTCTATGTTAAACAGCACTGGCTGCATTGGGCAGTCTCTCTTCTCACACCCTGGGAGTGCTGGGCAGCTCAGCGATGCTGATAAACAACTTTATGATAATGCAGATTATGTAAATGTACCAGTTTTCCTATAATTTCTTGTGCTACCCATGGGAGCAAGTATTTTCTGGTGTGTGAGCAGGCTGCAGCATTCAACCCGCTGCTTTTTTTAAAAAATGCTTTACAGGAGCAGAACTGTCTTCAGAGGTTCTCTTGCCTGATACCTGAACTAGTGACTGTGAACACGACGTGCACCATGTGGAGCCAAATAACCCTCCAGGAATTCTTTCTATTGAAATAATTGCTAGGGCAGGGGAGTACTGCAAACAGCTGTGGTTCATCCCATAAACATATTCTCCTTCCTTTTGGAGCCTTAGCCTCCAACTGATGCCAGAACCTGTCAGCTGCAGCAGCAGTGGAACATATTTCCTTTGCAGAAATGAAACGACTTCTGTTGAATAAATTTGTTGTGCACAGACCTGAACTCCCCAGTGCATGCTGCATATGCAAAAGGGAAAAATGACAGTGTTCGCTCTGGAATAAGCTGAAGTGACACACTGTGGAACACGCTGGCTGTGGAGCCGCTGTGTGTCAGCAGCCTAGCAACACTGCGTGTGAGGAAAAAATCCCCCCAAATCAGTCCAGCACTGAATGGCATCACCTTGCCATGCAGTGCCCTTACCCTGACAGAGAAGCAGCTGTCCCATGTCACAGGATGTGCTGAGAGGAGGCTCCCTGCAAGCCCAGCATCCTTCTTTTGGCAGCCTGAGTGACTGGTGGCAAAGGGTTGAGCTGGGGAGGACAGGACGGTGGGGGGCCCTAGGACCAGAGGGTCTTGAGGTTCCTGAGTGGAGGCAATGGGCACTTCTGGGCTGTTGTTTGCTGCTACAGCAACCCAGGCGAGAGATGAGTCCCTGGCTCCACCAATCCCCCGAGGTGGTGCCTGGAGTGGAAGGGGAGGTGAGATGGACCAGAGGAAACCCTGCTCTGCAGCTGTGAGGGGACAAGAAGAAAAAATTGCAGAGGCCACTGAGACCTGTATGTGGCCCAGGTTCACGGGCTTGGTATCGCCTGACAAAGTCAAATCTTCTGACAGGCCCATTTATTTCTGTCAATCACGTCTGAGTGGAGGAGATGAGCAATGGACACCGTCACTGATGACCCTGATGTGTTGGTGAGCTGTCACCAGCCCTTATGTCACAGTGGTGTTTCTGCCACCTGGCCTGCAGCAAGGTCAGGGCTCTGCAGGGAGTGAGAGCAGTGCTTGCCTAGCCCCACCATCACCTGTCAGGTTGCTCAAACAGCCTGCACTGCATTTGCAAAATATTATTAATCAGGAGACCAAGTTCAAGGCATTTGACTGGCATATGCAGTTAAGTGGTAGCAAACATGCTGTAAAACCACTGTGCTGAAGCCACCTTCCTAATGAATGCAAAGTGGGAGCAATCAATCAGGGCCAGAGCGCAGCCACCGCCTCAGCGCTGGCACCGCCTCTGCAAATGCAAATTGAACGAACAGTAACGAGTGTTATCTAATTAGTGCACACAGCTGCAATGTTACAGCCCTGTGTAGGACACACCTGGTTAAATTTCATGGTATGTATCCCAGAGTGTCTGAGAAAGTGATGGAGGTTTGCCACGTGCGAGCCCACACCACTTTACACGTGCACACCTTGTACAGCACAGGCAGACAGATTCTTGGTGATAAACACGTTATCCTCAGCAGGTGAGCCCTGGATTGAGTAGTGCAACAGTCTCAAGTCCTTAAAAGTCAGCTAGTTAATGTGCAAATTAGCCAGCACAGCGTAGATTTTTGTGTGTGGGTGCTGTGGCCAGGACAGTCAACAGGCTGGGAATGGGACCTTGCTGTGGAAGGGTCAGTCCTCAGTGAAGGTCCTCCTACAGCCACAGCTCCAGCAGCTCTTACTGGTCTGTAGGGCCTCGGGGGAGGACAGGGAAGAACTGCTTGGCACGGTGCTGTGTCAAGTGGGTGATGCCCATGGCTGGTTTTTTGGAGCTGGCAGTTTTAAGCAGCGAATTTCAGTCCTTTGCCAACCACGGCCCTCTGTCTTTGCAAACAAACCTCCTCAGAAGCAAGCATGTCTCCCTCACCCAGAATCTCAGGTAGGAGTGCAGCCCATGCTGTCCCCAAACACTCCTCAGCAGCAACACCTGGCTTCTGGTGTGACCATGCAAATTTCTTTTGCATCATCCAATCATCCTGGTGTTTGAAGTTCTCAATGTGAGGTGATGCTGGGCAGAATATGATAAATGACTTAGGATTGGCAGCTGAAAATTCATTCTCTGGAGCCACCCTCAATTCTTTCAACCAGTGTTTGAGCTGGATGGACACACTGAGCATAGCAGGGCCTGGGAGCTTCTGAGTCACTCGTGACTCAGTCTTAGTTGTGCTCATGTTGACTCGGTTGCTTGAAGCAGTTGAAGCAGGAAAAATCCCATGGAAAGATACATCCCAGCAAACAGTTTAGCCTGGCTTCCCTGACCATACTAGGACCAGAAAGCTCTGCCCAGGCTCATGGCTGGGTGACTGGAGACCTGCCTTGGGACAGTCCCATTGAATGTCACTCTGGGTTGCACAGAGGGACCCAGAGAACGCCTGGAGACCGAGCATGTCCCATGGCACACACTCCCTGTGGAGCTGCTCCAACTTAGAACCAACTCCATGCATTCCTCTGGCTTCCACTTTACCTGCTTGGGGACTAGGAACCCATTTGGCAGCTGTTCTTAACACCAAGAAGAGCACCTGGGGACAAATTTTCCCATGTGACACCTTTATTCAAATCCTTGTCAGAAATTTGGTGAAAGAAATATTTCAGGCAATTCTTCCGCCTTTGTCGCTTTTATGTTCAGCAGTATCTGGTCTTCCTGTAAGATCCCTGGTGATACTGCAGGGGATGGTGGGATGGTGTTTAAATATTGATGTTTTAGCAGCTTATGGTTTTAATACAATTTAAATTATGCACATTTTTATTGGACTCATAGGTTCATCAGCAATTAGTCTCTCCCAGCTGCACAGGAGGGTGTTCAGTGGCTCTGTAGTGATTTCTGCCTCAAACTCTGAATTTTAGTGACTGTCTGCATCTTAGTGCCTTGGCAAGGTAAACAAATCCACAGGCCATTATTTGAGAGCTGTTGGTTAGCAGCCATAAATGTGTAATCAACAACTCAGTATCCTTGGAATTAGATCTTCTTAACAATCATTAGTTTCATCCCTTGCTGCTCTAATAAACCTCTTGGTAGTAGGCCAGAGCCAATTATACTTGAGCTTGGAAAATTATAAAAGAAGGAGAAAAAGTCTGTGTTGCCACAAATAAGGCCCAAACCTGCAACACATGCAGGACTCATCTGCTGTTTATCAGAGGTTGAGCGCTGAGTATTGGAGACAACATTAGGGAAATCTGTATTTATTTTGCACATTATGCATTCTTCCACCTGTTGCCAAGCTGACATCAGTGCACAAATCCTGCAGCCCCTTTCACATTCCTTCTGTGGGGCTCTGTGGACCAGAGCCACCTGCCCAGCATGACCCAAGGTCACGTTGTGAGAGCTGCAGTGAATTAACACTGATTCAAAAATGTTTTGGGGAAGGATCCCTGGCCAGTGATTTACTGCCATGCTCAGGAGGAGGATGCTGTCTTGATACAGTGGCAAAATTACTTTTTTGTCTTTTGAGTGTGACAGGGAACTGCTCAGCCTGGGGCTCCAGAGGCTGGCTTTTCATTTCCCCCTCCCTTCTGCAGCCCTGGACAGCTCATGAAACACCTCTGGGGAGCAGCTCTCTGCTCCCATGCATCCCTGTCTTCTGGGATAAGCCTTGGGGAGGAGCCTGGAGCCCTGGAGAGCTCACTCTGTTCCTGTTTTGTCCCCAGTGCAGTAGGATATAACAGATAAACACCCCTGTATCACTAAGGTTTTGTTTACATTTGGTCTCTGTTCATTTAGTGAGAGTTTTGCAAGGTGCAATGAGAAGAAAACATGCACCTGCACCAAGTACAGTGGTTGTGTGGGCTCTTGCCAAAGAAAATCATCAATAACAGCTCCACTCATCCTTCTCCACGTGGTTCTTATGCCATCCTGCACAAGACACGTTTTTTTGAGAGAGGAGATAAGTTTCTAGGACGTGACATCAGCTTTACAGTCAGGCTGCTGGCATTAGTAGAGGAGAATGGGAATGTAAACCATTAAAATAACAGATGGGAGGCAGATGTGATAAAATGGAAGCACAGGCAAATTATAAAACCATTCAAACTGCTCATGCAGATAAAATCAGGAAACAAAATCACATCTAAAATCACAAGAACTGGGTGTCTGAGAAAAAAATGTTTGACTTTGCTATTTCTTAGTGCTATTGGTGGTGGAGGTGTTCAAGTTCAAAGTCCTGGAGGAGAAGCAGGGATTTCTGCTGCAGGGAAACTTGAGCTGTGGCATCTTCATTTGTTGCTGAGGAACATTTTTGCTGTGGAGGCTTAAAGATGGTGTTTTTTTCTCAACCCACACTGCAAATGGTAATGTTCGCCTTGTGCCAGTGCAATTACTTTATAGCAGTAATAAAATATCATCCAAATAATTGAAGAAACTCAAAAACCTAAAGGGCAGATGAACGTGAAATGGAAACACAAAATAATGCTGGGTCTTCTGGAGCTCTACTGGGTGTGTGACAGGATCCTGCAGGGACAGGGCTGAGGCAGCACAGTGACGATGCTCAGAGCCTGGGGAGCAGGGACAAAGAGACTCTGCTAAGACGATTTTAAAAGACCAAAGCAAAAGACCTGTTACACTGGAGCATCTAAAATCACCCAGCCTGTTTCCAGCAGAAACTGGACAGATCTGTGCCTACAAATCAGGGTCTCTGTTTCCAGTAATTAGCAGATTACAGACTTCCTGAGCCATGAGTTGTGTTGGGAACAAGGGGCTTAATAGCCATAGATAGGTTTCTCCTCTGAATTAATTGAATCTCTTTTTGAACCCATTTATCCTTCTGGCCGTCACACATTTAATTACACAGCGCCTGGGGACTTCAGGGGTGCCTCTTCCCATTGCACCAAGCATAAGGAACAGATATCCAGACTCTCACCTTCTTCACACCACTCACACAAATCTCACTGCAGGTTTCCACAGCATCTGATGCTTATTAAAGCCTCGTTTTCTGAGCACATAGGACTGGGAGTCTGGTTCCCTTTTCTTCATGAGTTTTTATTTTTTTTTCTTCTTCTATATACCCAAAGAAGAGGGATGAGGTCTGAGTATGTTCTGAAACCTCTGTTTAGAAGGTAAACAAAGACCCTCTTTGTTCCCAAAGATTTGCTCTATTACTCTAAATTTACTAACTCTTCCTGACACAGGGCTTTCTTCAGGATCTCAGCATTTGGAATATGCTCTGAAACACTTGGATCACAGCATTGAAGTGGGTCCTGTAGCCAGCCAGTGTGTCTCACTCTGCACTGGATGTGATTGGAAATGTAGCTTCAAACACAAATGGGGGAAAATATGGTAACAGGGAGAGGGAAGGAAGGAGGAGGAAGATTAGAGGACTGAACCTTTCAAAATGCTCATGACCTCTTATTGACTTTATGCAATGATAAAGCATATTATTTGTAACAGCATCAGGTCAGAATTAGGCTTTCTCTACCAGTATTTATTATGATGGTGGCAATTTAATGAGTCTTTGTCCTGTAGAGCAAATGAGTGATTACAGTTTTCAGTGACCTTACATCTAAGGAGTTCTGCTTTTCCCTCTGGGAAGTCTAAGCAAGAGAAGCCATTGGCCTCTTTGCAGCACCAGGGGGTTGAATTTGTTTGTTGGTTGGTATGGAGCTTTTTTTGGCTGGGATTACAAGGCTAATACTTAGCTTTTTATCAGAAATCCATCGTTTTCTAGGGTTCTTAAAACATTTCAGTGTATTTTACATTTAAATAGACCTGAGGCCTCCTTGAAACAAATTCATTCTGGTTGGCTTTGTACATTGATGATTAAAGAACGTGATTCAATTTTTTTTGTCTTGTTCTGAGCAATGTCTCATTAGATTTGCATTTTATTTCTTTCCATATCCATCATGATTTGTGTCAGCAGAATGGTTACATAGATGGACAGCTTATTATCAGCTTTAAGTGAGGAAACAGAACACAAGAATGGTTACTAAAAAAAGGGAAAGGTAATTAACATTGGGCACCAGAATATAAATGAAGCTTGACATTTCCATTTTGCTAATCCAAATTAACCCTCGTCTTAATGTTACAGGGTGCAGGAGGGAATTCTGGCCTCTGCTGGTGTTTCTGCATCCCCTAGTGCTGCATGTCTGGCGTGGCAAGCAGTGCCCAGCAGTGCCCAGCTGCGCCCGGTGGGGCCAGCCATGCTTCAGCTGCTGCTGTGGTGGGACCTGAGAAAGACTCAGGTCAGGTGGAAGTGCTGCAGAGCTCCTACACCCAAAGAGAGCTGCAGAGCCTGAGCAGTGGCTCACCCACAGTGGAAGCTGCTGGTCACCTGAGAATTCACAATTGTCTTTCCAGTGCACTCTGCTGTCCCCTTCTTCATTCTCTCCTCTGAATGTGGTATGTCTGCAAAGTAATTGGGCTCCATTATTTGATATATGAAGAGAGAGTGGGAGGGAGGGTTAGGGAGGATGAATTAAAATGAATTGAGAATCTTTATGTGAAGAGAAAAGAGGACTGCAGGGAGCCATGATAACTCTTTACAAATACTTAGAGGGACATTATGAAGAGGACAGAGACCAATTACTCTCATTAGTCAGTGAGAGTGGAACAAGAAGTAGTGCTGTGTGCTGCTGAAGGGAAACCTGGATTGTGGTGGAAATGTCTAAGGGTAACACCATAGAAGGAGTCATCGGGGATGGTTTGTCCTGGCCTTGACTGAAGAACCTGGTCTAGAGCTCAGGCAACTGACATGCAGGTAATTCACCAGTACATTAGGAATAAGTTTTTGCTATTTTCATGCTACTTGGCATATATTCCTATTCAGTCTGAGACACAATTCCTGTTTTTGTATCAACCCTCAATATTTGAGGTGACATTAGGGTTAGGGTTAGGTAGGGTAGGTTAGGGTAAGGTAGCGTAGGGAAGGGTAAGGTAGGGTAAGGTAAAGTAGGGTGAAGTAGGGTAGGGTAGGGTAGGGTAGTGTAGTGTATGGTAGGGTAAGGTTGGGTAGGGTAGGGTAGGGTAGTGAAAATTAGGGTAGGGTAGGGTAGGGTAGGGTAGGGTAGGGTAGGGTAGGGTAGGGTAGGGTAGGGTAGGGTAGGGTAGGTTAGAGTAGGGAAGCTCCACTTGGAACCAGATGAGGAAAAAGACATTGGCATGAGGATAAGGTTTTGTTAGTGGCCCCGTCCTTGGGTGTTCCCATCCTTGCCAGCTCAGGTGGCTTTGCTGGCAGTTCCCAGGGTGGCCAGTGAGGAACCAAGGGTGCTGTGGGAGTTGAGGAGTTGTTCATGCTGAGTCGGTGGCACTGTAAGCCATGTATTGTTGGGATTCAGGGCAGCCTGTTTCCTTTGTGGCAGAAAACCTGAACTGATGACCTGCCAATGAGTGTCGATTGGTGATGGCTTCACAGGGAACATCATTTGTCCTGGAAATAAGGTGAATAAAATACATAATGGAGTTCAGTGATGCAACACAAATAACAGTGTCCTTTTACATTACTAACAACACACACTATGCTGTCTGGATCCTCGTTCTCCTGAGGACACCATTGGGAAGCTCGCTGGAAATAGGATGTCTCAGTTAATGTCCTCTCCCAAAGAGTGCATTCATCACCCTTTGTCAATGCAGTCTCGGGGAGTAAGGACTGTGCTGGGTGGGAAGAAGACATCACTTCTAATCTGAGCTGTGTGGGGACTGTCCACAAGCCCACATCTTCTCCATGGCTAAAGCTGAGACAGAAGCACCCTCAGCTGCGTGAGATCCTGTGTGCCATGGCCAGAAGATTTCAGCCCTCTGGGCTGTCAGCTTGCTGGCTTTCATAAGGACTGATTCTCTAATTAAATTAAATTCTTTAGCAGTACTTAATGTTGCATATGCAACATTAATTTTTATGTTAGCATGATCAGTGCCATATTCACACTTATTTTCAGGGTGTTAACCCAAACTCTGTTGTAAACACATTTTCACAGGTCAAAAGCAAAGCATGAAAATCAACAAAAATATTTTCATCATGAAGATTTCCAGTTCTACAGTAAATGTGGTAAGAGAAAGAATGTCTTGAGAGCAGGAGAGGCTGTTGGAGGGCTCTGCTGCTCTGAGACTTGCCATCCCACAGGGGAGCTGCTCTCACAGCCACATCCAGCAGCAAACCATACCTGGGACTTTAACAAATCCCAGAACATTTTGTCTTCCTTCTGGCAGAGGCCCATGTCCTGCCTGGGCAGGAAGTTCTACATGGGGTGAAAAGTTTAAGGGAAGAAGAAGTCTCTGAAAGGCACAGGAACCCTCCTGGCTTTGGACTGCACAGATTCAAAGTGGTCCCACTGGGAACTCAAAACTGTGTCAAACAAATGCAACTTACTGTCTCTTCCCCTGTCTTCAGTCCCTAACAAAGTTGTTTCCATTATTGGGTAAACCCCTGGAGAAGTGTTAGCCTTGTAAGCAGCCCTTTTAAGTGGAATCAAATTAGGGAAGCGAGCAGACGACAGAGCAGAGCAAACAGATTTCATTTTCTATCCATCAGGTTCTATTAGTTGCACAGACAGGTCTCTATCACAGCCATGGCCTGTCTGTGGTCAGAGTCCACCCAACAGATCGAAATGGAAACGTGTCTGCTGATGAGCCTGACACTGTCACTGGATTGGACTCAATCCACAGCTGGGTGAGGGGTACTGCAGTTCATCTGGCACCAGTCTTAAAGACATTCCTACAAAATCCTGTAGGCAAAGCTCTGCAGTGCTCACCTGGTTTACAAATAGCTGAAAGCACATCTCTCTGATGTGCATCCAGGTGAGACCAAACTGATGCTGAAAAGGTTCTTTGTGCCCTGCTCCTCCACACACCACTGCAAACCCCTTTAACCCACCAAAATCTTTTCCAGTATCTGTAAAACATCGTGGGCAAATGGCTCAAACACCCCAGCAGGGACTCACCCAGCCCTGGCACTGGTGGGGGACAGACTCCAGTCACCCTCAACAGCCCTCACAGCTACAGAGGAAGCACCATCAGGAAGTGAGGGAAAGAAAATTTACCTTGTAATTGCTAACAAGCCCCATATTTCCTTGCTAGCACATAAACAAGGGAATTTGGCTCTCTTGCTGCATTAATGCCACTTGTGAAAACTGACTTGGGAGGCTGGATGTTTTTTCCAGGGTAAGGAGATGTTCCAATTACCAGTAAATTGCCAGCACTTGGAACAATGCTGCATATTAATTCAAAGCAAGTGAATGTTCATTGAATTACCCAGAATAGTAAACAGCTTTTTGTGGGGTGTGTAAATAATCCCAGGGTAGGGAAGAAATTGGGAAAAGAGATTTTAAAAACTAATTTTCCTGGGCAGAGAAAAAAATTCAAAGGAAGTGAGTAAAAGAAAGGGTTACCAGTGAAATGGTTATTTTGGTTGTTACAAGCTGGGTCATATATTTGTGATTGGAAGGAGCAGCCCCAGGCTACCCATCACACCAGCACTGCACAGGGACTTTTCTGGGACAGGAGGATATGAGCAGCCCCATCTCTGCCCCACAGGCCCTGTGGCTGTCCCAGGCTCCCCCATGGCAGGAGGAACATGAACTAAATGCTGTGGGAGGAAGAAGGGGATTCAGAGGTTGCTTGCACTTTCCACCTGACCCAAACTCCAGTACCTCTCCAGCTCAGTGTCCATTACAGTCACCACTAACGAACAAAGGTTTAATAAATGCACGTGGCTTCAGGGAGTTTGCCACCATTTTCTTTTTTTTCCAACTCAGCTCCCTCATCACTGAGCTAATGCACTCATGGACACTTACCATTACCTAACTTCCGACCTAATGGGCACAGCAAATAAGTGAAAAGGCTCATAAAATCAAATTTACTGAGCATCATTCCTTTTGCTGTCCATTAACTGAAACTATTTATCAGGTTAAGCAGATCCAGGGTATGGAGCTATATTCATCTTGTATTAATGCTGTTACATGGACATTTCAGGATCCTGGGCTCTGCAGCAATTGCAGGCAAGTGTTGTGAGGCCAAGTTCTTGCTCCTGGTGGTGATTTCAGAAGCATGAGGGGGCACCAGCCCTGTGAGATGGGTGGGTTTCTCTTCCTTAAGGCATGAAGGAGCTCCAGTCAACTGGCTGCTGCAACATTCCCAGGAACAGGAAAGTGCTGTTAAGCTTGATGACAGTGTCCGGTTTATAAATACCAAAACTAGAGACAAATTAGATGAACTTTTAAAACTTCCATGTATATATATTTAAAGAGTTTTTCCTTGCTAAGTTACTTTTTTTCCTTTTCTAAACCCCCAAGGCCCCAGTAAAGCCAGTCAATATGCCATTACAATCATTTGGGGACCAGTAAAGCTTTGAAAAATAGCATTTGCACTGTGGATTTAAAAAAACCATTTGAACCACAGTGAGCCTTGAAGATAACTTTGAAATGTATTTTTATTTCTCAATAATTTCTTGAGAACCATTAAAAGAAATGAAAACTCTGCACCCTGGACAGACACAGGCTGGTAAAGCACTGTGAGGAAGGGAAATATATCGTCAATACTTGGGAAAGGATCTCAGGAGTGTCCCCAAAGCACTGTTTTACTGGCAGAGCAGACAGCTGCAGCTCTCCTGTTCCCATGTCCATAACCCCATTGCCACCCCAGAGCCTCACCCTGCACCTTTGGGTGCTGCTGGCCCCTGTTGCTGGCACAGGTGGGGGTGCTGCAACCACACAGCACAAGCAACTGCTTGTGATGGTGGTTTCCTGCTTGAAATGGTGTTTGGTCCCCAGAAACCCAGTCCTTCCTCTCTCCTTTCTCCTACTTACCATCCGTTTGACTATTTTCTAAAACAAAACAGCAGCTTCATTGCATCCAAGTAATGACATTTCAGGCTTATACAGTGAATCAAACAGCCTCTAATGTCTCCTGACCTACTTCTCAGATCCTTCATTGTATCTGCTTAAGATAAAACCCTTGCCAGGATTAAAGCATTCATGGCATATGTCCAAAGGTCAGAAAAGGCCATGCTGGAGCCACAAACCAAGGAAACTGCTCCTGGCAGTTTCAGTGTAGTATTTTACCTTCAGGACAGGGAAAAAAAACTTATTAAAACTGTGAATTATCACACCTGTGGGAAGAGCTGGAGCCTCTCATTGCAGAGTAGTGCCTCCCGAGCCAAACAGAAATTAGGATCTGTTTTTCGCTCTTAAATAACTTGATTTTTTTCAGCATTTATGCTATAAATGGGAATTAAGTAGTAAAGGATTTGGAGCCATTAAACAATTAAATGCCTGGTTTTCCATTTTCTCGGCTGTGGGTTAATTTGGTCTCCAGCTCAGGTGGCACTTTGCAGTGGAGCACAGTGGATGCACAGCCTCACCTGTGAGATGCTCTGAGCAGCACGTGGGAATGAATTCTGAGTGGGATTTTCCCCTTTTTTGTGAGTCTCTCTCTGTGCCCCAAGAGTGGCTGAAGCCAAGCGTGGTGTCCCACTGCAATGAGGGCAGTCACCCTGTCACCCTGTGCCATGGCCGTGTTTCAGGGTGATGTCCAAGCCACAGCAGAGCCTGGCAGTGCCAGCCCAGCACACTGGCCCCCAACAGCTGCCTAAGGCTCCGTGTGGATCCCAGGCGCTGCCGTGCTGCAGCTGCTTACTGGGGTTAATGACAGTGAAGTGAGGAGCAGGAGTACAGTGTGAGTTGGTTTTCAGTCAATTTAGCAGATGATGTCAGCTTTGCAGGCTCAGGCTATTTCTATTTCCCCCATTAACCTCAGCTCTGACATATTGTACTGCTGCACTTTGGGGACCATTCATCAATTCCCAACTCCCAGTGACACTGCTTCCATTTCACTGATGGTGACAGAAGAAAAATTCCATTGTTTCTGCAGGATCAGGCCTCCAGGAATCCATAGTGCTGCTGGAAAGGGGGATTCAGACACCGGTGCCTGGCCCTTTCAGTTGGGTCAATATCTGAACCAACACCTGCTGTAAGTGGACACCAGGCAGTTGGGAAGGCTTCTTGCAGATGAGCTGAAAAACTGCTGTCTCAAGTCCTCAAGGTCTGTGAGAATTTGATTATTTGTGTTTAATTATTTTTGTCAGAGATGGGCAACTCTAAGTCTTAAGAGTTCTACTTAAAATCTTGCTACCTTCTTGCATACTGAATTTCTGTTCGAGCAGGAACAGGACTTTCAGTCTGTACTGTCAAGGAAAGATGACACGAGATATGTAATGTGGGACAAACCTTTCTGATTTTTCAGAGGAAGGTTCATTATTTCAATTTTCTCATGTTCTGGAGATGAAAAAGAACTCCCATACAAGGAGCCCACTGGAAGAGGAAAATTTTGATTACTTCAAAGGTTCTGTTTGAACAAAATATAATTTCACTTGAGCCTGACTTGTGGAAAGTGTCAGAAAACTGAAACATTCAATTCTGAAAACACAAACAGGCACTCCTCCCTGAGCATCCCAGAATGAGGCTGGGATGCTGGCCCCTTCTCAAAGTGTTTTTTTCCATCCAAGTTCTCCCTAGAATACATGTTTTGTTGGAACTCTGTGGCCTCAAACACCTGCAGTTACAATGATGCCACAGTTAAGAGCTGTGTTCCACAGGAAGTCAGCCCATCCAGATCTGGGCAATTCAGCCCTTATTACTTATCTCTGAGAGTTAATTTCATGTGCTGGCATTTCACACGCCATATGGAGGAGCGGCTGCCCAAGCCAAGCTGCAGGCAGCTCTCAGCTGCCTTTTATTTTTTGTTGTTGTTTTAAATAGTACTGCTCGTGACTGAAGCAAGGTTAATCACTGCTTTGACTAAGAAAAATTACTTTTGAGAAACCCCAAATCCTCACCTCCCAGGCACGATTATGCCACAGAGAGCTGGTGTGCCCCAGCCAGGGCTCCAGCTGCCTGGTGCCCCAGGATTCACAAACAGATTGGCTTGGTAGGTACAGTTACAGATAATCAGATGTTGGGTATGTGCAGCCATGTTTATTAATTTTCACAAGCACCAGTTCCTCCTGGTGTTTGCTCATCTGATAGTGATTGACAGGGGAGCATTCCAGAGTGATTTGCCATCCCAGCCTGTGCGCTGCACACCCGGCAACTCAGTCCCTGCTGCTGGGTTCTGTGCCAGCACTATTGCTGAGAAACCTTTCCTCACCAGTATCTTCTCTTAAATTTGGAGTCTCTGTCACTTTTGGGGTGCTTTTGGTAAGGATATCAAGGCCCAGGTTTGACCAGAAACACTTATTGTGTAAACAAAACTAGACCTGTGCAGATGGGGGATTTGCATTGTTTCAGCTGCTCGATAAGCTGATCCCTGACATCCATCCAGACAAAAATATACATCCAAAAATATACAGCTATTTTCAGTATTACTTCTTTTCAGATGAGGTATGTCTCCAAAGATAGCACTGAAATAGATTCACAGGAAGGTTGTGGCACTTCTGGTATTTGCTGTATGAGAATGACATTTATGATAAGAAAAATGGAAGACCTGGAGCAGTAATGATGGAAATAACACTTCACTGGGGACAGAGAAACTATATAAGGAAATGAAAGCAGAAATGGAGGGATAGCAGGAAGGGGACCGTGGCACTTGGGAAGCAGAGGAGTAGCAGTGCTGAGGTGGGCTCAGGGAGCAGCTTTTGTCTGGGGTGGGATGAGCAAGAGAACAGCCCTGGCTGTCTGGCACTTGTGGGGACCTGAAGGAGCCCCAAGTGAGCCCCCAGGGTCTGAGCACGTGGGTACAATATCCACAGCCACCTGGTTACCCTCTTCCTCATCACAACACCAATTCCCTCTCCTTTTACCCCACATAAATCTCTTTTCTCCTGGAGATTTCCATGGCTAGTGGATCCTACACAAACCTGTTTGTTTTCTTCATTTATGAGGCATCTTTGGTCTATCTGTGAAATGCTACAAACACTGTAATAGAAAACTGTTCTCATTACAGTCTGAAATTAAAATTTAGTACAAGATGCACAAAGCAGAATAAACTTTCAATTAAAATCTAAACACTGTACTGAGAAAGAAAACTGGAGGGAGCTCCTAGGTTTTTTTGCATTAAAAAATGCCTGAGATTTAATTTAACTGTGACATCTCCTTGGAATTACAGTGCTAATTGATCAAATTTTGTCTGTCTGTTATTTAAACTTTCAATAAAACTTAGATTAATGGAAGGTGTCATCCTCCCGGGCAGAACAAATATTCCCATTGTTCGTGTCAGGTATGGAATAGCAATGCCCCCACTAACAGCTTCTGCATTCAATCTGGGAACGAGAAGTTAATCATAAGAGTATGGTGATTCCTTAATTGCTTGAATGAAATTTTCTCAGTGTGCCATTCTCCCCACCCCCAGTCACCACAACTGCTGCTACAGATCTTTAAAACCACACAGGCAGCATTTCCAGGACTGACTTGCTTTGCTCCTGATGCAAATGAAACCCCAACTTCCTCTACCCATGGTCTCCCAGAAGGATAGAAGCACCTTGTAAGAAAAAAGCAATCAAAAGCTTTATGGAATCACAGAATAAAGAGGCTGGAAAGACATTTAAGATCCCCAAGACCAACCATTCCCCGAGCACTGCCAAGGTCACCACTAAACCCTGTCCCTAAGTGCCACGCCCGCATGTCTTTTGAATCTATCCAGGAACGGGACTCCACCACTGCCCTGGACAACCTGCTCCAGGGTTGGACACCCTTTCCATGGAGAAATTTTCCCCAGTATCCAATCTAAACTTCCCCCGGCTCAGCTTGGGATTATTTCGTCCTGTCCCTTGTGACCTTCTAGAGTGGATTTTACTGCAGCAAAAATTAGATCCCATCTCTGGCACCACAGAGAAAGAAGCCTGAGCCAGGAGGCAGGAGCATCCCACTCTGCTGGAATGCCCAAGTAACCTCTGTGCATCCCTACAGCTTCTGGAGTGGCTGAGGGGGACCCTGAAATTCGTATCTGGCTGTGTGGACATTACTGTTGAAGAGCCTCTTGGCCACACACCAGCTGGACCCCAACACTTGCTGAGAATCTGGCTTGCACAGGCATCCACAGGAGCTGCTGCTGTAAATGAGCCCTTTGTTAGCCCAGGGGACCTCGACCTCCAGCTCTGGAAGATTTGGTGATTTTCCTACACAATGCACTTGCTGACACAATATATTTTTGAATGCTTCTGGGGGTAAAACCATTTCTCTATTTCAAGCTGAGTTTGAATAAATTATAGAAAGCCTCTCCAAGATGCAGAATGCTTTCCAAATTGCTTATTTTAGTTTTCCATCTCAGTGAGGACTAAAATCTCTTACATTTTTAGAGAGAGTGATCGACAGTCAAAGTGCCACCTGTGGGCTGATAATGGTTCTTGCTCCAGAAAACTGGGGTCAGTCTTGGACAAAGGACATGCTATACTGACATGGCATCACTGACACTGTTCACAGATAATAATATTAACATACTGCAAAGAATTAGAGCCCTTTTTTACCAGCCTTTTCCACTGTGAGAGCAATGTATCTGTGCCAAACTGTTAATATCCACAAGAGGAGGAAACCACACAGTATTTTTCCTGATTTCTGCCTTTCCAGCAAATTTACTCTCTGCCAGGCTAAGACCTTTTGTACTACATCTAATAAAAGCCAAAGAGGAGCACTAACAAGAGGGAGGAAGAATTCAGGAAGCAACACCTAGTTTGTATTCCTGCAGTGGTCCTGCTTGTTGTGAAGTGCTAAATTAACTCCCATTAATTCATTGTGAAAACAAGCTGTAGAAAATAGCAAGGAACTTACAGTTTCTTCTGAGTTAATGCTGCATGGTAGTACTTTATTTTAAGAATAATTAACGGTAACTCAATGGTGGAAAAACCAGTCTTGATGCCTCTGAAGCACGTCAGCAGTAGATGGCTATGATAGTACCTGCTGGGAGTCCTGCTTAAAATATAGTCAAATATTTTCATAGCTGTGATTCATCTTTTCATCTTCCTAGTCCTGGGCTATATTTATTGCACACACACTTTGGGAGGAGAAAAAGGAAAAATCTGATGTACCTGAAATAGGAATAAAAGGGTGAATTTCAGGCACTCTGCTCACACCAAGCCAGGTGTCACTGGGACATCACTGTGGACAGGAACTGGCAGGAGCAATGCTGATCCACAGCTCAGATTGTAGGTCTCCAGACTTCCCTC
The DNA here is from genome assembly GCA_013398615.1 of Brachypodius melanocephalos. Classification (NCBI taxonomy): domain Eukaryota; kingdom Metazoa; phylum Chordata; class Aves; order Passeriformes; family Pycnonotidae; genus Brachypodius; species Brachypodius melanocephalos. The sequence continues at coordinate 265,259 of VZSR01002145.1, read as the reverse complement.
TGACCTGACAAAGGTGGCAGGCCTTGGAGCCTGAGACCTCAATGCCTGGCCAGGGCTGTGCTGTGCTCCCTGCAGAGGTTTGATATTGCTCAGATGAAACATGGCACGGTCTTCTTTGCTGGATTGAGGCAGGGCCTGTGCTAGGAGCTTGGCAGGAATCTGCATAAATGATTGATCCAGGTGAGTGGCCACACCACCCTCATTAAACTATCAGTGGGGCTGGAAATGAAAAAGATTCATGTCTGCTGCAGGAGGCTTTCAGGGATCAGTATGTTCCAACATATGTTTTAATACTTCCTCAGTTCTCACATGTGTCTCATGGGATTTCTTTATTTATCTTTTTTTCCCAAGGTTATGAAGCCAACTGTTTTTTATGTGCTCTGAGGCAGAGACCTAATTTTCATAATAAATCTTTTTTCTAGAAGGTGAAAAGCACGAAGCTGTGTTTCTTATCCAAACAGAGCACGATCAGATTACGCTGTGCACAGAGCCCCAGCTGCTCCCGCTGCGTGTTGCCAGTGCTCAGCACACCTTCGGGGAGATTATTGTTCCAAAAGGGGCTAAACACAACTTTTGCTTGTCAGGCTTCTGGAGCATTTTCTCCTCCTTTTATCTCTCCTTCTCCCAGAGGATGCTGTGCTTTGATGTCTCTATAACACAGATCACACTGACACTGAGAGGTGAGTGGGCTGTGCAGATCCATACTGGAAATAGGAAAAGCTGTCCTCTGCAGCACTAGAGGAGGAGGAAGAGCAGCCCAGGGAATGGGTTTTATAGGAAAGAAAGGGAAAAGGGCATGAGACTGTGTTGAAGAATGTGGGAAATACAGAGCAGCCCTGGCTGTTCTGGCCTAGGAGCACAAACCAGTTCACAGTTGCTCTGTAACTCAGCTTCTGAGGCTCATGTGCTTGGTAACTAACCCAGCTCCTCATCAAACTAACTAATTGAGAGAGCCCAGGGGCCACTCAAAGCCAGTTCATGGCAGGATGCTGTGAACAGCCCTCATTGCTCACTGCAGAACACAAGACTGGGTTCTCCAAAACGCAGTTCAGCTGAGAGCTGGTGGGGTGGGTGCACTCGGAGCTGCGCCAGGAGCCGTGTGGCTGCGACCCCCCGCCGTGGTGCTCTGATGGTCCTGGGCTATCTGAGGGGCTGTGATGCTCTGGCCTCCCCACCCCTGCTGGCTGGCCCCAGCCCAGGGTCACCAAGGCCACAAAAATCCTCTACCTGAGGTCAATCCTGTCCTTCTCTTTTGTTCCAGGGAGAGGCCATCGGCTGCTTTGGCAGTAAATGGAGTGATGCACAAACCGTGTGTGACACCTCCCACGTCTCACGGTGCTGCAGTTCGCTGTGGAGTCCATCACTGCTGGGTGGGAAGGAAAGACAGGACGTTTTCACACTCTGCTCTCATTAGCTCTGTGTGCGTGTGTTGCTCTTTTCTCTTTTCTTCCCTCTCTCACAGCAAAACCGTAGGACAGGAAAGGAGCACTGCTGGATTCAAACCTGGGCCTTTATACAAGAAATCATTGTATTCCAAGAATCCTATCCCAGGGGCTAAATAATAGGATAGAAACAATGATTGCATGAAATCCAAAATCAACACAAGAAAAGAAGTCTTTGCAACTGCAGACCCAGGAGGGCCCAGACTATCCCAGTATTGCACTGGAAATGCTATTTGTTTGTATTCACAGTGCCATATAACTGCCTTCAGTCAGCATTACAGGCCTGTCATTTATTAAATGTATAATGTATGGTAAATACAGGCCTCTGACAGCACAGAAAGGTACAAAAGCCAAAGTGCAGGAGGAAGCACATGCTGCTCTGGTCCTGTTTCACATGCCAGGAGGAAGGATTTGGAAGAACCTTAGCTGTTCTCACTACAGCACATCCCTGCACTGACACCCATGGTACCTGTGCCTGGACACTATGCTGCGGGGGGGAGGACTTGAACTTGCACCTCCCAGCTATCCTACACAAAGTGCAGAATTATCATTTGTAACCTAAAATTCCCACTGAAATCTTCCTTGGATAATAATTTCTGTGCCCTCTGCCCTCGCTGAAGCCAGTGCTTTCTTCAGCCCCGGGGCAGGCCCCTGCTGAATGAGTGAGCGTGTCTGGGAAGCACAGCTGGTTTGAGTCAAACAGCTGCTGGGCTGACTGGTTTGATTTCACTTTACAGCAGAAAGAGCTTGTGAGAACAGAAACATCCAGCAGGTGCTGAAACCTTATTCCTAAACTGTGAGATTCGGAGCTGGGAACACTGACAGGATGCGAGGGCAGCGGGGCCAGGCATGCCCCAGGCATGGCTCTGCCCGGCCGATGGGGAGGGTCTGCACAGCTCCCACTCTGACGCCGGGCACTCCCTCACAGAGTGCTAACGAGTCATCACCAATCTCTCATTTTCATCCTCCACAGGAGCACTGTCCCGGCCTGTGCCTTTCTCTCGTTTGGACAGCAAGTGATAACTGATTCTGACATGATGACACAATTTCACACCTCATGGGCCCTGGGAACAGGAACTTCTTTTTGGCCATCCTATCTGAGAGACCATTTGAAAATAATTTAAAAATGGAACCTTTTATGTGGTTTATGATGCTTTGCTCAAGGTTTTTAATTAACCTATCTTGCTTTCAGCTAGCGCAAGTTCATTTCACCCTCACTGACAACATCCTACTGGGACTGATTATAACCCAGTGGGGATCGTGAACCACACGGCTGCAGGGCCCTGGCTGTGGAGCTGCTTTAACCCCTCGGCCACCGGTGCCTCCTGACAAGGTCCCTCAGGGGACGTGGGGCTGCTCTGAGGGTGGTGAGGGGGCTGGGAGCGGGTGGCAGCAGCAGGCAGAGCACGCTGTGCCAGATCCTAGCCGGGCCCAGCCGGGGAGCCGGGCAGTGCATCCATCACCGCTCCTGCCAGCGCCCAGGCCAGCCCATCCATCAGCCACTCAATTGGAAGCAGCCACGGGGGCACGGCCAGGACACGTCTCAGTGCGGCTGCCACTGGGAAGGGAAGTGTCAGGCTGAAATTAGTCACCTCCAACCCTACAGTCAGAGAGACACAGGTCCTTTGGAAGGGTAATTTGCTCCATCAATCTGTGTGGAGACACTGAATCACTCACACAGTGTGAAGTCGGTGGGGAGGGAGGTATAAATGTCACCTGACATTAATGCTGCTGCCTCTGCACTGCCAGGGAAGCTGCTCTGCATCAGCTCAGGGCAGATCTGCAGTGTCAGGGAGCTGGGGAAGGTGGAGGACAACCACAAGTCATGATGGTCCTGCCAAGAGCCCAGGAGACCAAGAGACCTCCTGTCAGAAGGACCAGGGCAGGAAAGGACCTAAAGCTCTCCTGTCTTCCAGAATCCTGCTTCCTCTACCAAAGCTGCCATCAGAATGAACCTCTGTTCAAACTGCTAAATGTGGGGGTATCTCCATTAAGCTCCCCATGCTGAGCTCTGCAGCCCCTGTATCTGAGCAGGAGATGCGGCTGGCTCACAGCTGATCTCCCCCACAGAAATTGCCCTTTCTGACTCTTCAGCACTGACTGGTGGAAGTAGCAATATTGTGTCTTCTGGCACTTCCACCCAAGGTCACAATATGAACTTGATATTGAACAAGAGCCTAAAACAATTTTTGGCAAGTGAAGAGACTTATGGTGTGCTGTGCCAACAGCTTTCCAAGAGGCATTGAAGCAGGCTGTGCTAATAAACCCTGTGGAGAGCCATTGCATGGGGGAAATGCTGAATCATGGCAGCTTCCTCCAAACAGACACTGAGGCTGGATAAATCCATTCTCAGCAACTTCTTTGAGAAGTGCTTCTTAGAAAAGTGTTTTTAAACAAAATTGAAATTTCTATTTCATAGCATTAGCTTAAGGAAAGGCTAATTAAGCACAAGCTCTTGGAATAGAAAAATTTTCTGAGTATGTTTCCAAAACTGTCATAAAAATTTGCATTTTCATGATGCTGCTCTTTTCTTTAAAAAACCCCACAAAACCTTCTACACCCCAGTCCCACTGCCCTGAGACATTCCTGCAGACAAGCAGCTTCATCTGCTTTCTTTTTCCCCCAGCTGGATCTGTCAGAAAAATCCCAGAGGGGGCTAGGACTCCTGCCCCACTGTATTTTCATAAAACCTGAGACACATCTTAGTAACAGCAATTCTAAAGAAAGTAAATTGCTGGTGACAGGAAAGCACCTCAACTCCTTATTGAGGAAGTGAAAAAAGAGAAAAGCAAAAGATTCAAGGAAAGAAAAAATTAAGTTGTTTATAGCAGGAGCTTTCCCTAAAGACTTGAATACCTGTAGAAAATGTGAGAATGAAATAAGGAAAAGATTTATTGAGTCTCAAAGCTTCCAGTTAAATGTGGTGAGAAAAGTGGCTTTCCACTTTTAATTGTCTTTACCACAGTAACTGCGTGTCAGTCTCTTCTAAAAGCCTATTAATTCTGTAATTTAGTGCTAGCAAGAGCTGGGAGACAGACAGAACCACCACTGTTCTTTTTTTCTGAATTCATTGACTAAATGTCATCAGACATCAATACTAGGGTGGGCTTTCTCCTTCAAGGCTTTAAATACTAAAAAATTAAAAACTTTTTTTTAGTTTACTGAATAAAAAAGTGCTGGCGCATCAGTTAACAGAGGGGGTGCTATGACATTGTATGCTGGTGTGTTAATTGTGGCTAAAAATAACCTGACAGGTCCAAAGAGCTGTTGAGTGAACAATTTCCCAGGCAGGAGAGGGAATTAGCTTGCTTAACTGCTGCAGCTAGATGCAGTGTATGGTTTTAGCCGTAGTTTTAAAGTTTATTCTGAAACTAGCTAGAGCTGGTAATAGAGCTGTTAAGACAGAGACAAGCCAGTAGGTGGATTTCTTGATATTTGAGGTTGTATAACAAGGTAACTGCCAAAAAAACCCCATTACCTCAGAGCCAGCAGTAAAACAGTGTCCATATTTGAGTCTTTACAAATCAGGAGGAAAGATACTAAAAATAATAAGTAAACCAAAGCCAAGTCCAAGAGGAGCAAGGGGACCTGCAAGAGCACTGACATCCCCCCAGCCACTGTGGAGCTGCTAGCACCCACAGCTATTTCTAAATGGTTACAAATAAATCACTAGGTGCCCCTGGGTCACTCCTGGATCTGAAACAGCATCAGCAACAGAACTGAAGAGTCACTTGGTACAAGTGATGGCACTGGAAATGAGAGCTTCTCTGTGCTTGTAGTGGAATGCTGAGGGTATACCCCAATCTCATTCATCCATTTCACCTCTTTGTGTATTATTTCATGTAAATCAGCATGCAATTTCCCTGCATCCCTCCTGCAATCCATAGATGGAAGCTATAGGAATGTTTTCCATTATTTGCCAGCTCTTTCCATTTCACAGGCCTGCTGGAAGCCACGGGAGGTTTCATAACTGGCAAAATCTGAGATCTAGATAAGTCATTTGCTTATCTGAATGTATTTCCTACAATGCCTCAGCCTGATTCACAACTAAACTTCTTTTTTGGTAACATAACTTTCAGTGTAATTGAAGTGGAATTTTGTACTCACCTGTTGTCAGGGTGCTGCAGTCCCATGGGCAGGATGGTGCCCCCTCCTGCTGAGTACCTCCTGATCACCTGGGATGGTCCCAGACCCTCTGCATTGAGCAGGGCATGGGACACAGGGCATCCCAGTGCTGGGCACAGACACTGCTCCCACCACTGCACTGGTGGCACACATACCTTGGCTGACATCACCTTTTCACCTTTCACTTGGTTCTCCAGGGCCAGGTAAGCAAGCAGAATGCCTTAGCCTGTCTGGCAATTTATTGCCCACTGATTCTGCCAGAATTTGAAAAAAAAAAAAAAAAAAAAAAAAAAAAAAAAAAAAAAAGGCAAGAAGTCCTTAGATTCAAAGTTCCAGTGTTCAGGACTGATTTTTGTGCATATACTTTGTTCCTCACTTTAGAACCATTAGGTTTTCTTTCACCCAGAGAACATAAACAACTGAATTTTAAACCAGACTCAGCAACTAACATGACATTGTGAAGGACACACCAGCACATCTCTCCAGATGAGCTGGTAAGTATTTATAGAAACATTTCCTCCCTGGCACAGCTTTAACTAAGCAATGTATCTAATTTCCTCTGGAGAAATGTGTTGGAGAAATCAGTAAGATAAGTCTTATAATAATTAGTAATAAATAACTACTCTGGTGTAGTTGCTTATTTAGTGAAGTTATTTGAATATTAATAGTTTTACAGGTACATTCACAGGATAAAAATCCATGGCAGTAATACCCCAAAACTAAATCAAGGATTCTATGGTCTGAATTACAAAGCAGGATGTGGACGAAGTTACTGGAGAGAACAATATATGGAATAACCCAAACCTTCCCTTAAATGTCAGAGACTTCATGGAGAGCTGCTCCTCGGGAGCCCAGATCACTCAGAGCAGACAACTAACGCCCATGAGCACAGCCAGGCTGAGGGGCAGGGCACAGTGCAAGCACGGCGTGGGACAGACCCAGGTCCTGCTGGGACAAGCCCAGGGTGACCTGCTGGGCTGGGGCACGGCTGCCTGGGAGCTGCAGCCTCGGCTGAGAGCGCAGGAGCTGCAGTTACCCAGCTGCAGGGACACCAGGACAGGAAGGACCAGCCCCTGCCAGGGGTGGCCCTGGTGGGGCTCCCTGGTCTCCCTGCTGCCGGGGTCCCCATCCCTGTGGTGAGATGGAACTCCATGGAATGCTCCCTGTCCTCTGCATACAGCAGTGATGCCTCTGGTTGCTTTGATGTTAGCAGCAGGAGACATCGCAGCAGTGCTGAGATGCTTATTATCCCCTTGGGTTCTTTTCTTTTATTCGTCATGGGTTTCAGCCTGTTGTATAATATACATTTTTCAAGTTAAGCATCAAAACAATGAATACAAATGAGCAAGGAAGTGTTCACTTGCTGAAGGAGGAGAATTACTAAGAGCAACACTGTGCAGTATTATAATGCATTTCCACTACTACACCGTTTGTATTAATGTATTAGAGACATCTACAAAGACAAATTGCAGCTTAGTTCAAAGGGAAGAACACTCAAATGCCTGTAAAACGCTGCAGGCTGCTCTCAGAGATGCTCTCCCTGAAACAACATTTGGATTTCAGATCTCTCCTGGCATCAAGGACAATATGCTCCCGCTCCCTCTTCCCAACCATGCCGGCTTATGACAGCATGTGGGTGGCCACAGGCCCTGAGGAGGGGGATAGCCACTGTCCCCAGGCCAGGACAAGGCCTGGCTCTTCCACCTTCACTGACCTGGGTGCACAGACAGCCATGGGCAGATCTGACAACACTGGCTTATCCCAGGGAAGACTTTGTAGCTGAATATAAAGTAGCATCGAAAGCCACAGGAAGGTCTCCCCGGAACCTTCTTTCCACTTCAGCATCCAGAGATTCTGAATTTCCCAGTGAGAATGGACAAACAGCCCCTCAGACTGTGGGACACAAATCTCCCCCGTTCCACAGTGCTGCTGTGGCTCAGGAGCAAATGAATTGTTTTGGAAATGCCATTTCTCACCAACACCAGGAAAAGCCATTTCTCACCCCTTGCAGATAAAGAGCAGCAAACCCAGGCTGGGAACACAGAGGTCACTCAGTGCAATGAGATCTCTCGGTAAGATGAATCAGATGAGCCATTTTCAGGACATTAAGATTGTTTACAAATCCAGTCAATTTTTATTTAGTTTTGAATGAATTTGTATATGTATTTTCTTTTGCCCTCTGCAAGCACAGTCATCCTTTCTGATCTCCTTCCATCTCTCCCTGGCATATGGTTTTTTCATCTTGCTAACAGGATTACATTTACCCTACCAGGCTGTAACAGGCACCCAGTTTCGTTCAGACTTCCACTGCCTCTCTCACGAATGTGCCGCTATCAGCAAATGCCATCCATAGAGCAGGGAAGAGTGAGAGAACGAAAGAGGAAAACAACAACGGGGAGGAAAAATTGAAAGAAAAGGAAGGAGAGTGTTAATAGCAGCTGTCGGGAGCACAGAGCCGCTGGTGGGCTCCTGGGGCTGGAGCCCCCGGCAGCACTGTGGTGTGAGGAGCACAGGGAGAGGGGACCCTCTGCCACAGCCCCGCTCCCATCCTGCTGTGGACGGCCCTTGAGGGTGAGCTGGGGCTGAGCATCACCCACAGAGCCTCGGGGAGAGTGGGAGGGCACAGTGGGATCGGGGGGGGGCTGGTCAGGGCTGCACATCTGACATGCTGCTGGCCGGCACCGAGCGACCAAATAAACTGTTTGTGTTTCCTGGCTATCTCATGTTCATTAAAAAAGCAGAAAACCAGCTTTGTTATTCCTTAGGGTATCATCTCCCGCAGTGTTTGTGCCGGTTAAAAGGGACCAGACAAAATCAGCCAATCTACAGGTACATGTATGCAGGTTCTGTTTGCTGTGTGCCAGGTCTCCTCCTCAGTGGGATCACCCCTCACTGCAGGTACCCTGTGTGGCCACCTGGAGACGCATCTCCTTTACATGCCCATCCCTTCCCTGTACATCTTGCAAGAAGAATTAATTAGTTCAGATGATAAAGGACCGTGGGGAAGGAGAATCAAGGTTAATAACATATATTAATAAAATATCAGCAAGGAAAAATGACTAGCTGTGTCCCAGCTAAGCCATCTCCACGATCATAATCTGTCCCTGTCTTTGAAAGTGGTTATATCTCAATAGATCAGGAGGGAAAAATAATGGAGATGAAATAACGCTGCAAAGTTTCAGCTCCACATGAATGCTCTGCTTGCTGCTCCACTGACAACAACCTGGTGTGCAAAGGAGGAAACTGGGTGGCTGGCAGCATCTTGGGATCTGTTTCCAAAATATGCTCTGAGGGAGATGCCAGCCTGGTGCAATACTGCACACAAATGAGGAACAAGGACAGCCAACTCCTGTTGCCAAGATCCAGCCCCGGGCAAAGTGAGGGGCACACCAGCCTTCAGTTCTAGGTTTGGGTTTGCAGAATGGGAAATAGTGAGCCGCCAGAGAGCTGTGCTTGTCATGCTGCCTCAAACATCACCCAAATTCTCCTTTCAGCTTGTTTAAATACATTACTTTATCATTCCCAGTAAGTTTCCCATTAAATGTTCCCATCAGCAGAGAAGTCATGAAAGCACACCATTTATCTGAGGTTTCATCACTACCCCAACTAATTACCTGTCCCCAAGCCATGAAGCAGCCAGAGAAGCAATACAGGCACCTTCTGTGACAGGCAGGTGGGAAAAAAAAAAAAAAACATTTTATCTTCACTGCTGCCTCTCATTCTTGCCCAGGAGAGGACCCAAAGGGCAGGAACACAACAACAACAACAGGAAATGCAAAGTCTGTGGAGAGGTGTCTGCAAACTGCATTTGCCCATTAAATTGCACCATCAGAAGGGAAACTGAAATTCAACTCACCAAAATAAGCCTCAATCCAGAACTTACTTTCTAGAGCCAGACCTCAGACCCCAATCTCCAGCAGCTGGTAGGGGCAGGGTTTGGATTCATTGCTAGCCTAAGGGGATTGATTTGGATATTATAGGAATGGCAGCTCCTCCCCAGTGCAAGCAAAGCAGGAACATGCTCTGATCTCTAGCTGCTATTGATTTATAACACTTCAGAAACGTCACACTATATAGTCTTTTAATGCTGAGCTGTGAAATTAAAAGACATTTTCACACCATTAAAGGGAGGTTAATGTAAGATGAAAAAGAGAGTATTTGCATTTAATGAGTGAATTTGAAGAGCTCAGCTGGATTTCTTGCAGGTTGTCCCTGGAAAACTGATTCCTGTACCGAGAAAAGTTTCTTCTTAAAAACAAGTGTGTTCCTCCCCTCTCCAATCCCAAAGTAAAGGACACTTTTTAAGTATCATACTGAAATACCTATGATCTGCTTTCAGAATAAGAAATAATAGCTCCAGAGAGTTGGAGAGTGGGAAAGCATGAGGAACCTGGCAGGGAGATGACACACATGTGGCTCCTTGTGAGGCTTCTACGTTTCTTTTCACAGGTTTCCATTTTTCTCAATTCCAAGAGCTGCAGCAGAGCACCAATACATTAACTTTATGCATAACTGAATAAAAGTAATTTTTTCCTTTCCCTTTGCTCTTCTATGGGGATGCTCCTGTGGCCAAGCTGTGTCAGGGACAGGTGAGCCCAGCTGCCACAAGCCCAGGGAGCAAAGGAGGGTCCTGGTGCCCCCACCCCAGCCCTGGCAGCTGCACCCTCATCCCACACACTCATTTCACTTTAACCATCAACAGCTCCTGACCAGCATGCAACAGCTGGGAGCTCAGATTCCCACAGTGATCTATCCTCCCATTCATATCTTTTGATATCTGGAAGCAGAGAATTTCAGCGAGAAAGGGTTTTCCACTAAGATGACCATAAATCTCAATGTGTTTACAACAGAAGACTGACCAGAAGAGTTTATTAAATCTCTAAGGGATTTGATGTATATCAAACGGTTACATAAAGTCAATACTTTGGAAAGAACTAGGCAATAAATACCCTACAAGAGGCAATATTTCTATCATGGAGAAAGCAATCACATAAAGATTAGGAGACCAATTTCAATACTGAATGTCAGTCTGCTGTAAGAAGACATTTATTGTTTTTCTGAGTTATCACAGAAGAGTGAGATAAGCCATAACAGTATTCTGAGCCCAGCTAATCATGCTATCAAAGTCAGAAATACTCTTTCACCTTTTAAAAATCACTTTTCTACTTCACAAATAAAAGGAACAACCTCTTGCAGGTGCAAGGGGAGGGAGGGAAGGAGATTTATCATGGCAGGTGGTGAAAAATCTGGAACTGTTGGCCCTCAGCTGCGAACACAACGCAAGGTCCCTCTGTGGGTGCACAGGGCAGGTGCTGAAGTGGGGGAGCCCACCCCAAGGACTCTGATTCTGCCTCAGTTGCTACAATTGGTTCAAGGACCAAAGCATCACCTGGGACAAAGCTGGCCCCAGTGGAGTGTGTGGGAACTCTTTTTAGTGACTGATAGATGAAGACCTATGACAAAATATCAATATTCAACATGCAAAAATGCTACTTGTTTCAATTCTTCCCCTATAAAGAGATTTTTCCTTTAACAGTTCAGATTAAAAGAAAGGAAAATCTCAAACAGTTCAATTTTAGCAGAAGCCAAAGAATAGATGTCACTGGGGAACATTATTGACCCACTGATATTCCAAGGGCTTGTTTCACTCTTTTACTCTCCTTCTCTGTTTTTCCACTGCAAGGTCCTGCCTCCTCTATCAGCATTCTCCTCCCAGTGGTGCTGGCCCTGCTCCACGACCCAGCCTGGGCTGTGCCCACACCCCTGCCCCAAAGCAGCCCCTGCACCCACAGCACTGCATTCGGGGTGATGCTGAGCAGAGTGCTGCAGCTTTGAGCTTCAGCCCTGCCCAGTGAGGGCATGTCCCACTGGCAGCAGTGCAGGTGCACTGTCCTGCCTCCCAACACTCAGGGAAGGACATCAGACCAAGGACTAGAGGGTGGGATGCTGTGGGAACATGGAATATTCAAGCCATAAAAGCTAACATGGAAACTGCCAGTAGCTCCAACCATGCTGGTGGGATGAGTTTGAGAGTTTGGGTTTGTCTGGCTGAAGCAAAAATTTCAAATTTGAATAACAAAATGGGATCTTAAGAATTAATGTCATTTTTGCACAGCACATGTTTCCCCTCGCCACTCCAAGACCCAGCAGAGAGCATAGCAAGCAGCCATGCACAGGCACAGAGATAAGCCCTTTGCACCAGAGATTAGCTGACAGCCAAAGTGAACACAGCTATTAATAATGACCTGGTCCAGAAGGGAATCATCAATTATCCTTATCATCTTCAGCTTGCATTTCTGCAAAGATGAATCCAGCAGATTGGTGTGTACAGGGAAGAAAGGAAATGACACTGAGCTGTTGCACATTGTTATCGAGAACTGAAACGCAGTGAGATGGAGGTAATTATCAGCAAATTTAACACAACTGCACCAGATGCATCAATGCTGTAACATTGAGCGTCAGTGAGTAGGAGATACAGGAGGTACCAAACATGATTTTTCGTCCAAATCAACTTTTTTATCTCTCATGGGATCCACACAGCAGTGCTGAGAGGCCTGAAAATTCATTTGAGAAGAGCAGTAAGTTAATTCTGCAGAAGTTATTCTTTCGCTAAGCCCTGCACATTTCCCTCGTCCCAGAAAGAATGGGGGGTGGCTGTCCAAGAAGTTACTCTTGGCAATCTAATCAAGCCTGTTCTCTCTAATTGAAGTTTATCACAGCAAACAGGTTAGAGAGGATGGTCCTGGTGAGTGATGCCCATCAGAGGGGTCCAGTGATGTCACCTGGCACAAGCACTAAGGGGCTCTGGCACTGGTTTTATTTCACCTGTTTGCCTAAGAGCTGCTCTGTTCTGTTTCTAATGGAACAATAATCTGCACTCTTATGGGACTGGAGAAATTTGGTTTCTGAGGGAATTTGACAGCATCTTTAGTAGTTTATGGCAGAAAAGAAAAAGCATTTAAGGGGATTTTGTTTGTCACTTGAAAATTAGCCTAGAGGAATCAGAATCTTCAATTCAAATTTAATTAAAAACTGATGAACCAAAAGCCTTGTAGTGGCTCTGTGAAGTCCTATTCTTACAGCAGAAGAACATAGCCCTGATAAGCAGCAAGAAGAAAATAAACACAATAGATTTAAAGCAAAGATCTGAACAGAAATGGGACAAACTGTAATCTAGTGGCACCAGATCATTGCCAAAAGATAAACTGTCCCACTGCACTTAAACAGGGGCTTTAAGGGAACTGCTGAGCCACTTGTGTACTACTGGCAACATACCATTAAACTTACTGGCATTATTTCATCCATCTCTTTTGGTCAAGACCTCCTGCCCCCAAGGGGAGGGGTCATGTCCCTGAGGTGCACACATCCCTCTGCACTGTCACACACAGTGCTGAGCCAGGGCAAGTGCACATAGCCAAGGTCAGCTTTGTTCCCTAAAACATTAGAGCATGTTCATAAACAGCTAATAAACCCACAGATGAGTGATGACTTGGCAGAGGAGGAGGAGTGATCAGTGATGCTCAGCGGCTCCAGTCTGCTCCAGAAAGGGAAAGCAGCAAGTCCCCAGGGTGGTTTTGGGGATGTCACTGGTGTTACTGGAGCTGCTGTGGGAAGGCCTGAGCAGGGCACCACACACATGACCTGTGCACTCACACAGCCCTCAGAGGCATGCAGGTGGACATGACCCACAGCAGCAAATCTCTGAGGCCAGAGTGTACGGCTTCACTTCACTGGAAGCTGTCCACTTCAGCTGGACCAATTTAATTAACTATGGGAACATTAATTATTGGCTATTGCTGTTTTTATTTCAGAAAAACCAACTGGCATTTCACCAGGTCAATATAATGTAAAATAGCCACTAATCCCAGTCTGAGCTCAGGCCCCAGATGCTGTAGATTGATGGTAATTTCTTTGCAGCTCTTACTGGCAAAGAAACCAGACTAGCCAGAGGAATGAAATTTCCTCAGATATTACTCAGATATTTAAGACCTTCTGTTTTTCACCCTCTGTAGCATGTGATATACATGGTTGTACATTTTCTGTCACCAGTGATTTATGAACAAAACACATTGTTTAAATAAGCTTAATACATAAAGAATTGAAGCATTCTGTGACATGGTCTTGAGGCAGCAATTGCCCTCCCTACCTCTGGACCTCCTGTTCCATTCTGAAAGACTAGAGGGGCTGCAGGAGGCCAGGGGCCAGCAGCCACCTGTGCCACCATCACTGGGACTGGGCTACTCAAGACAGGGAGGAATTTCAGCCCACTCTGCCTGTGGCACTGTCATGAAGTCATGTCTCTGTTACAAACACAAGTCAAGAACTACCCTGACTCCATAGAAGATTTGGGTACAACAATGTATTAGAATGAAAAAAAAAGATGAGAGTAATTCCATGACTCTTTGTCACTCTGATATTATGGTTGAAAACTCTTGGTCTGGCTTGAACAGCTTCTAACTTGCACTAAAAAATCTTTCAGAGGGAAAGGAAAAGTTAAAAAAAAAGTGGCATTGAAAGCAGGGGGAGGATGGAGTTTGGGTGGCTCCTGTGCAGCATTCAGACCTGAAAATGAACTGCCCCTGGTTCTCTGTTCCTTTTCCTGCTGATGGCCTCCACAGCTCATACAGACCAGGAGCAACTGGAGTGACACAGACTATCACCTGCAGCCCCCACGCTCTTCTTCCATTGTCCTTTCCCGTGCTGAGGCTGCAGGGACCCACGTGGGGTTTGCTGAGGATCCAGCCAGCTCTCATCACCTCCTGCCCACCTCTCCACTAATGGACACAGCACAGCCATTTCCCTGAACTCCTGCATTTTTCTTTCCCTGATTATCTCCTTTAAAAAGGCACGAATTGAAAATGAGATGCAGAGCCAGCGGGCTCTTTTGAGCTATGGTTATTAGCTGTGTGGAGGATGAAAGTGGTACGACTCCCCAGATAAATATATAGTTCATTAAAAGTGTTCAGGATCACTCTATTCTGCTGATCAAAAGCCTAAATCACACAGTTAGCAACATTAAGGAGCTGTATTATGATTTGAGTTATATCTGGATAAACCCACTCGAGGGCTGAGGGAAGCCCGGCAGTCACACTGCGGCTGCGGCTCTGATCCCAGCACACGCAGCCCAAGGCAGGATTTTATCCTGTTTTCAACAGCTTAAACCATTCTGGCTGTTTGGGAGCAGCAGACTGCACACACGACTAGGTGCTTTCTTCCTCAAATTGCAGCTGTCAGGTTCCTCTCAGGTTTTAACTGGGCAACAAACCCAAGCAGCACTGCCATCTTTTCAGTAGTGTCCCTGTGGAATGCTGTGAGTCTGGGGAATGGGCACATCCCTGTGTCCTGGGCCTCCAACACTTACAATGTGTTTATGCTAAGGAATGTGTGAGTCTAGAGGGTGCAGGAGCTTGCAGACTGACTCTGTAGTCACGGACCAAAGAGGTGCTTAATGCCACAGTTCTGAGGTTACTGCAACCAGAGATAAGGAAATACTGATTCTGGAGAAACTGCACACAGATTTGCTCAGTTACCAACACTAACCAAAGGTGGTTGTTCCATCCCTTTTGTACAACTACTTCTTCTTTTATTAAGCACACAGCTTAATAAAAACCCACAAACCCTCTGCATGACCAGACTCCAGCCCTCTGGGGCAGAGACTTCTGCAAAGTCCAGCCTGATCTTCTAAGCCTTGGCTCAAAACTGTCACTCTCCGATTCCCAATAATTTCAAATCTGGCTTAATAAAAGCTATCTGAGACTGAGGACATGAATACTGATGACAAATTTTGAATCCAATTGATGTCTCAATCAGTCAATTTTAAAGAGAGTACAAGGCTCTTGTTCGGCTTTGTCAAGGACACCACAGAGTCCAGGTGAGCTGCTCCTCAGGAGGTGACGAAGGAGTGCTGGGTTTCAGCACCTGCAGCAGCTCCTGTCCCACATCTTTGCCACCTGAAGAACTCACCATTGTGCTCACCCTGCTCAAACTGGGCTTGCTCCTCTTTCCTGGCTGCACTCACAGCACAAGTCCAATGCTTTGACAGCTGGATGTTCCTGCTTACCCCACCGCTAGCCCTGGAAGCAGGACAGCTCACAGCTGAAGGAATCCCTGCATTTCAGTGTGTTGCAATTAAACAACAGGCACGATAATCCACAGCGGGAGAGCACCAGTGGGAGACCGCTGTTCCCCTCTTCCCTCTCTGGGAGTTCTTGGCCAGCCACTGATAAATTAAACTCGGCACCTCCTTTGACTAAGATGGATGGCAAGCTTAAGTGATATCCACTGAACAAATGGTTGATTTGTGTATTCTTCCATTCGGTATTAGGCTAATAAGATGTGCATTTACGGATCTATTACTCAGTCATTTAACTGCTTAAAAGAAGAGGACCAGGCAAATTTCACTATCCAGGAATTAATTTCCATTTTTTAGGCCAAATTTTAGTGGAGGGTTTGCAAAGGTAATTTAGTGGGACATATCAAAATATCATTAAGGTGACACAGTATTTTAAATTACATGAGAAAAACTCAAGGTGCTTGAAGCCTCCAAGTCTAAGGCAACCCTGCTCTTCCCCACCTGCCTTTTGCTGTGGTTCCTGGAAGGACACACAATCAAAGTATTTTAGACTGAGAGGTGGAAAGAGGCTTCCAATGACCCTGGGGACCTTCGGGGAACCCCAAGCTACAGCAGCCTGGTGCAGGGCTGTCCCCAGGCAGAGCAGGTCTCTGCGGGGCTGTTCCCAATTGCTGCAGGCTGCAACCTGTAACTGCAGCGTCACCTCGAGGGCACATCTGCACCTGGTCCAGCCCTGGAAAGTAAACACAGTCATGTGGGACTTTCCCGGCAGCATCAGCATCTGCCTCCTTTACGCCTGCCAGCAGGAGGGAGAAGGTTTGAACATCCCCGCTCACACTGCTCCGTGCCCATTGCAGCGCCGGCCAGGGGCAGGAGTGCTGTGCACTCTGACCCTCGGCTCTGACACTGCTGGGGACAACAAGGAAACTCCACAGCAGATTTTTCAAAATGAAGATTTGCAGTCACTAATCATCCACACCCAGTCTATGGGGGCTTTGTGTCCGGATAAACAAACCAGCACTCTGGCATCTGTGCAGCCAGCCGCTGGGCTGGCATTAATTCAGGCAAGGGGAAAGGCTTTCTGCTTGAATTAAAATAAAAATCATCAGCTGCCTGGTTCTGCTTAATTAAACCAGGAAATAACTAAAGACACTGGTATTTAGGCTGCTGTCATTAGGATTCAGCATGAGCAGGCATTCCTGCACAAGCAGCTCCCTGCTGCTCTTTCCTTCGCAGCCCCACGCTTGTGTTCCTAACTCAGAGCCGAGGTGCTCGCCCACCGGCCGGGGCTGGGGTTAATGGCTTTACCCAGTGCTGCTGCGAGCTGACAATCCTCCTCGCTGAGCCCTTCAGGACACCAAAGACCGAGCTGTAACACTCCATACTGGTCACTCGGGGAACAGCTCATTACCCGGGATTGTGATAACACTGCTGAGCGTTGCAGACAGGGACACAATTATCTTCCAACCTGGATTTACCAGCGCTCTCGTCCTCTTGCCTCACTGAAGCACAAGCTCTAATGGAGCACTCTGCTATGTGAGATCACTGGTGCCTTCTCAGAGACAGAAGACAGGGGGCCCACAAGAGTTCTTAATTTATACTTCGTCTACTGGGTCTTACTTAATTTAACAGGTCCTTACATCCTTACAAAAGATTATGCCTCCAGAAAACTCAGCTGGTGCCAGGATGTAACTGTTTCATTTAATACATCCACCAACACCATGAAAACTCGTCTATGTGTGTTGTACACCCCACATTAACAGAAATTCTCATGCACGTCAGTGCTCTGTCCCTCTCTGTGATGTCTTTTCATGCAGAGCGTTAAGAAGAAAATACAAATGTACACGTTTAGTGACACGTTTCTCCCCTGCCTGCTAAGGTTCGCAGGGGTGATGGGGTTTAGCACAGGGTCAGATGCACAGAGCAGAGGGCGATGCTCTGGCTCCCCACAGGGAGGAGAGCTGCTGGCAGCCACTGGATCAAGGACTCACAGCACCCTGTTCTTGTGGCTCAGCTTCCTTCAGCAGGGCCCCTACAGACTCATGGGCTCCACGGGACACAGGTGAGCCTCTCTCCCTCCCAGGGCAGCTGCCTGTGGAGCCCAGCAGTGCCAGGGCAAAGCCACTCCTTGCCTGGAGCACAGGTCATGAGAGGGGAGCATGAGCACCCAGAGAATACCCAATCCAGGCAGGTTCTGTTCATCCACCAGCCCTTTCTCCCCATGAGCCCTCTGTGCCCTGACAATGGCTTTCAGGGATACCCTGGTGTGCCTCCCCAGGGCAGCAGCCCCTCCCCAAAACAGCCCTGGGAAAAACCTTGCCAGGCTGATTTCTCTGTTGATTCCACACTCTTTCAGAATCCAGGGCAGAGCACCGAGCTGTGACCAAGTGAACAGCTCAGCCCTACATTCATCTCTCTCTTTTGCATAATGCGTTTAGAAGTGGATCTATTTTTTATTGCAGAAGAGTCTGTCTGGTTTATATATTGGCATCTTTGTGATGTACTGACATTTTGGGCACAATCACTGCTCACCCCAGGGACAGCTGGTAACTGAATACCACTGTGGCCCTGTTGCACAGCACCAATTATGATCTTTCCCAGGTACTACTTGCTTCATTATCTGAGCAAAGAGTTTTATCTTACCTACCAGGCAAACCTTCCAAATTCACAGCTGGGTAGATATAACCTTGAACATTTAGCTCAGCCATAATGGCAGATAATATTCCTCTTAAGTGCTGCTCTTAAACAGTTTTATCCTATCATTGTTAATCACATTAAAAGGTATTGGATATATAATTTCCTTTAATTATGCGAAAATATTGGTTGCTTCCTTTCTTTGGAGTGTTATGCACAGAACAGCAGTGATTAATGCCAGGAGTTTCAAAAGGCAGTCAGAGAAAGCTCCTAATTGTTGATTTATGCCCTAATTAGAAGACACCTGTTTTTTTTCCCATCCTTTTGATCTTTACTTTCTGTTTGAGTCCAAAATTATTCTGCATGTGTCATTATTAAATTAATCGATACACGTTTTGTCCTTCACAAATCTGCCTAATTGCTTTTCTCATTCAGACAGTCATTTGCTAACAAACATCATCACCCACTAACACCAACAGGAGGATTCACCAGGAGCGCTAAACAGATTTTTACAGGGAAAGACATCGTTGTTATGGGCAGTGAGCATTTGAGACAAAACTTAAGAGAGCCAGCAGGAAAAGGGAAAACGAAGCAGTTCAAAGAAAAGTAATTTTGCATACAAAGCTAAGATTTTTCTACTCACCCATGAACGCAAATACAGGCTTGGGTTTTCTGACTATGACTCCTGAGGTTTTTTCTTGGAGGCCGCAAATGACACTGAGCCTTCTGTGACAGTGAAATAGGAAGTGCCTAAAATGACAAATTAGGAGGAAGAGTGTTTGTGACAGTGATAAAGGGAAAGTTTAAGGCTTGTATTTAGATAAATTGGCTGGAAAATTTGATCCACACAGTCTTTCAAATACGATTATACAAACATAATTTGCATAAATATTATAATTAAAATTCTGCCTATGGCATAATAAAGAAGGGAAAATAGTATTAAATGATCAAGGCATTTGAATGTTTGAAATTTCACTGCGTGATGTTTCATGCTATCCATTAAATAAGTAATTTATTGCAAAATCTATCAAAGCAAAAGGAAATTAAGTCAGATAAGGCTGGCTTTTTACTTTGCATGATTTTTTTTCTCAGGATATCATTCTTTTCAGAGCACATGTGATTTTTCCAAGGTACTAACTCAGCGTAATTATAATACTGGATCTGCTGTAGAGCTGTGACTCTCCAGATGCTGTAACTGCAGCATGTGCCAATGTACAGCTTATGGCAGCAGTGGACAGGACTTGTCATTCCTGGGTGGCAGTCCCGTCCTGTGTCCTGCTCTGTGCCACCTCCTGCCACCTAGAACGGCAGCACAGAACCTGGTGAAGCCTTGGGTGTCACGTGTGGGCAGCAGGGACACAGGCAGTATCACTCGTGGGCAGCAGGGACATGGGCTGTCACACATGAGCAGCAGGGACACAGGCAGTGTCACTCGTGGGCAGCAGGGACACGGGCTGGCCGCTGAGGCGCTGTGCTGTCTCAGGACTGGCACAGCCAGGCTGTCCCGAACAGCCTGGGCACACCTGGGGAGCCCCTGCCAGGTGCCAGCAGCCTCCTCTCCAGCCGTCTCCACACTGGCGCTCTGTTATTTTCAGTTGCCTTTTCCAGGCTCTCCCGCCCTGCCATACCCTGACACGCATCATACAAACAACAGATTGCCACAGTGCTGAGCCCTGTTGGGTCTGGAACAGAGTCACGGGCTGCTGTGACTCCAATCGCTGTTTCTTGTGCATACGCTGACTCCCACAGCCCCTGGCAAGCTGCTGCTCTCCTCTCTGTACCCCTCGTTCTCCTCCCTTTGCCCTTGGCAATGGGCCAGCACAGCACCTCCGCTCCGGCTGCCTCACCCGGGCTGCTCGTGGAGAAAGGTTAACGAGGGATGCAGGCAGTGTGACGGACACGGCAGGGATGGCAGCATCAGCAGCGACCGATCACACCCGGGAAGCATTAAACACGGTTCTCAGCATGAAACCAAGCTGGTGCACAGCAGCAGCTGATGCACTGCATCACCGGCTGGACAAGAGACTCCCCATGTGCTCGCAAGAGCTGTCAGACATCGGTGCCTTACTCAGCAGCGCAGCCGGCTCAGCCCCGTGTGTCCCCAGCCACCTCCGAGCTCCTGCCAGGGCAGGAACCACCTGCACTCACATAAACACCCCATTCAGAGAGCAGAGCAGGCTGCTCAGTTATTCTGTCTGTTGGCTCAACCTGCTGGAGACCGAAGGATGAAAGGGCAAGTAGGAAATCAGCTTGGAAATACGGGAACAGCCTTCCGTATCAGCCACTGCTTTGTCCCTGCCACTGCAAAGACCTCTTTAAGTCAACCGCAAAGAAAAATGGGATAATAAAGGAAAGAAAACTTATGAACAGTTTACTGAAGCATTTAGACTAAACTGCTGCAAGGTATGTTGATCCTTTGATACAAATCCTCTGCCTTGTCCACCTCCAGGCCTGCAAACAAGGCAGCCTCGCTCCTAATGTCACTTCTATTGCTGAAAATTTGTGACATCAATAAAATCCTGGTTTGTCAGTACAAATGGAATTTTAAATTGAATTCTTATCAAATTAGCCTTTCATCAAGGTCATGCAATATTGTGTGAATAACCTTTTGTGAGGCTGTGTACATGGCTGCTGCCGGAGGTGAGAATGAGACAAATTCTAATGAGATTACCCAGCTGGAGCACTCAATAACAGGCAGTGGAGGAGATGGGGTGACATTAGGTTTAGTGATAATTTTAATAAATGGCTACACCAATGCTTGAAGCACAAAGCTTCACCCCCCATCTCGACTGTGAACCCACACATGCAGTACCCCTCTCCCAGGTCTCAGTAGCCCCAGAGCATGCCAAAGCCAAATAGAATTTCCTGGAGGAACTAGAATGAATTGTAAATGCATCCCCTCTGCTGGCTCCATGGTGCAATAAAACTTCCCTTCATTTTGGGAGAATGGTGTTTTGCAACAGCAGCTGGAGGGATTTTCCATCAGCCTTCCACATCATGACCAAATTTGTGGGAAAAACCTGTTTTCCAGCATGAGGAGCTCAGTGCTCCAGGAGCTGGGTAGGAGCTGAGGGAGTCTGAGATGTGCACACACACTGTGAAGCAGGAACACAGCCTTACTCGCTCATTCCAGGCTTGGCCGCAATCAGAGCCCAGATCCGTGCTGGACACTGCCTGTGGCACCACACAGCCAGGGGGGTTGAGCAGGCTGCCAGGAAGGGGTAACACTGCCCTGGCCCCCCAGCACCTGCCATGCCAGCCCTGGGAATGGCAAGATCCATCTGAGGAAGCTGTTCCCACCATGATGGAATAAACCTAATAAATAAGCATGAACTGCTGCTGCTATCCTTTTAGATAACATCTTCTAGAAATGAAATATGTAGATCAAATTGCACAGTCAAGAAAGATTACATTGCACAGTCAAGAAATATCCAGCTGCTAAACCCTCCCTCCCAAATAACAACATAGCTGTTATTTGACAACTCCAAAAAATATTTCAGCAAACAAAATAGAGAAGATAATGATAATTAGTCTGGTATTTTATGCCATAACACTCTTGAATGCCTACAAAAATACAATATTTTCAGCAAAAGATAATTGAAAAGATTATTTGGCTTATCTAAAAAAGTTTTTCCAAGCCTCAGCACATCTGTTACAAGAATTCCTGCAAATACATGGTGCAATGCTGTTGGCTCAATGGACTGTTCATTACATTGAGAAAGAGGTGGATAAAGACATGGAGGTTTCGTTCATGACAGGTCTCTTTGACGGAAAAGTGACAATAATCACTTTTTATCGGATCCATGGAGAAGTGGAAGTGACTGAACCAGCCCAGGACAGCAGCAGCCAGCTAAGCTGGAGCCCAGCCCAGGGCAGCCCCTGGCACAGGGCGGACGCAGAGATGCCGGGGCAGAGCAGAGCGAGGGATCTCCTCACACAGGTACGAGTGGATGTGAACCCTGTGCTCTGACATTTCCCTGCAAACCTGCACAATCTGCTCTTTGTTGCTAAGTTACGTGTTTATCCAGCCCCACACAGATCCCTCCAGCACCAAACGTTGGGTGCCTTTTGCAGATGCAGCCTCAGTATTTGCTCTTGGTGAGGACTCAAGCTGAGCATTTGTTTTTAGTACGTGTTCTTGCTGTTAGGATCTGCAGGCTGAACCTTTGAAGTACAGACAGGGCTAATTGAAAGCTACTTTCTGTCTTTGGGAGGCACGGGGGTGGCAGGGAAATTCTAGGCTTGGCTGCAGCAACACAATTGATGCCAAGGGAGCCTGTGACACCAAAGGGCTGCAGATGCAGCCAAAGCATCAGTTCTGAGAATACTTCAATATTTCAAACTTGAGCATTTCCAATCTGAGGGGCCACAAATTCCTTGTCTTTATCCTTCCCTACTTGTGCCCCGCCCCAGACACTCTAGCGGCAGGCAGACTGAGCAAGACCTTTTGTTTTCAAGCAGGTCTGTAAGTGCTCTGGTGTTTGTACTGCTGGTCCCTCCAGCTGACAAGGGAGGGGGAAATGTCTTCATCCCTTGGTTTGGGGTCCCTCGGTGCTCTGTCTCTTGGTGTCTACCACTCCAGCCACCTTGGTTGGACTCACCTCTCATGCTTATGTAGTCACAAGAAAGTCTTGCCAGTGATCCCTGGGTGATTTTGTGACACAGGATTTTTGTAAGTCTCAACATTTCTATTAACATTTACTCCTGTTCAACCAGTAATTGTGACTGACCGAGGAGAATCTGGAAAACAAAAGTTTTACATGGGCCTGGGTAGGTTCCATCTTCAGTGCTGCTGTGACCCAGCCCCATAACACCAGAAGAGCTCTTGGTATCTGCTTTACAAGCTGAGCACAGAGCAAGAGAGAAGCAAAGGGGCCAGTGCTCAACTCTTCTCACACCAGTGAAGCAGCATCTCATTATTTTGGTCCTCAGCAGCCTCTGCCCCAGAAGCTGCTCTGCTGGTACTAACTGGACTCCTGATATGAACCAGGTTTATCCATGGGCTGAGGGGCCCGTCCTCCACATTTAATACTCAGAATATACTAAGCACAACATTTGTGAAAAGTGTCAAATGCAATAATATATTCCTGTGTTTAACTTCAGGCTATCCCCTCACCAACCACACTGAAAAGTGTTAGAATTGGACAAGATTTCCCAGGAGTAAAAGAAATTCATGTTTGTATGCTTATAAAGGCTGACAGGTGAACAAACTCTTCTACAGGGCAATTGCAGATGCTCTAAGTGACATTTTAAAATCTTAAGAATTTTCCACTTGCAAATAGAAGTTGCCTCGCAAAATGACAAGCAAACCAAGCAGAATTCCCAGAAACTGGTCCTTTCTGTTGCCGTTTAGTGGTTTTATTTTCCATAAGAGAGAAAAATGATCGGTGCCCCCTCAGAAAGGGACTTCTGCATTTATCTTTTAAAATCTTTTTATAGAAGAGAGTAATAGGCCAGATACAGCACTAATTTTTATTGTGAACTACTCTGGGAACATATTTTACTCAGAGCCCCTAGCACAAAAAGCAGATTAACTGGAAAAGCTAATAGCCTAGTGCACTACAAATATTTACACAAACATTTAGCTAAATCCTTTATTAACAGGTCAAATTTTCTCTGAATTTTTCACTTTTTGTTATGAGGTTTTTAATGGGTCGATACCTTTCCAGGCATTAAAAACTCCTCAGGGGAGGAGGAGACAGCCCCCCTAGCACCTCAAATGTTGCTGCTGTGCTGTTTTCATCCCACTGGCTCTCACAAAGCGGAATTATGCCTAAATTCCTGTGCCCCTCCATGAGACACGATCACTCAGAGAGTGAAGAGCAGCCAAGGGGACTCTCACAGCAGAAGCCCCATGGCTGTGTCACTGTCCCTGTACCCTCTGGCCCCATACCCACAGCATGATGGGACAGCAGGCTCCAGGAGCCTCTTCCCAGAACAACCAGTCTTCTCATTCAGCAGTGCAAACATGCCGTCTCTGCCTTCTTCCTTCTGTTTCTCATTTCACCATACATAGTTCTGAAGTTAATAATGATCATTAAACACACTAAAGATCAGTACCTTGCAAAAATCTCTGAAAACCTGTTTTAATTCAAGGAACTGGAAGTTGCTGTGGGGGTCCTATTATAGTTTTACAGCCTTGAATTTATTGGAGATTGTTTCAAGTCAAACCAGACAGCAGAGAACGAGGGTCTGGGCAAACTCAATACATCAACTCTGTGATCAAGTGGATTCAGCAGTCTGCTCAGAAGCAGGATAAAAAGTGTGGTTTGCACATCAATTTTCCATTCTGTCTATCCAGTAAAAAGAAAAAAACCCCAAAACCCAAAGGTTATGAGCAATCATCACCTCAGGTCACTTAGGAATTTCCCATTTAGCACAGCTGTGATGAGCATCTCAGACTCTCCTGGTGTCACAATTCATCCAGCTCAGCCTGCCAGTCCTGATGGTCCCCAAATGAATCCTGTGAACATGAGGAGCTGCCAGAGGCAGGGGACACCAGGGCCATCTCCCAGGCTGCCTGTTCCCCATCCTCCAGCAGCCCTGCAGCACCACCCACCCACCCCTGGGGGTTTGTTTGGGGTTTTGTAGGGATTTCTTCCTTCAAAAATGTTGTCTTGAAGAACGGGAGCAAGGTGAAGGGTGCATCTTAAACAGGAAGAGGTCTGTGGGAAGGCATCTGTATCTGCATTGTTAGCAATGCCTGTCAGCTCAGAGCCAAGGAAGAGAAGGGATTGTTCTTCCCCTCTCCTGCTATTCCAATCTGTCCCCAGTCAGTAGAAGGTGCTCTTTTTCCATGGACCTGAAACGGGGCTGATTTACCCCAGCAACAGCTCCTACCCTGTAAATGTTCAAAACTCTGTCTCATAGTTCTCCAGTCATGCAGATAATTTTGTTCTTAATTAAACAAATGCCACAATGACAGCAGGGAATTAGCAGCTGTAGTTTGACCAAGGAAGTATGATACCTCCTTTAATTAAAAGAAAAACTCTCAAAAGTTCCCTAATGAAATCTCCACTCTGATAAGATGGAGCAGCTATGAACCCAGAAAGCAAGTCATAAGCACAGGGATTCAGTTGATGCAATTTTCTTGCAGGAAAATACTTCAACTTTCAAGGAAAGAAAAGAAGCTGTGGAAGTCGCAAGAAGTCAGCTTTCCAATTGATTTTCAGCTTGACTTTGTAGAGCATCATTCCCAAGTAATGACTAGGAAAATGTACAGCATCCCAATTACATCCAGGAGCACTAGACACTGGAGGTATTGAACTTAACTGTGACAGCTCAGAGTGTGTTAAACAATATATTTTATTTCCTAAGGAGGTGGGCACCTGCAGCAGAGGATATGAGACAGCCAGATATTCAAATCTGGTTTTATTTAATATTGGCTCTTTTGCCAGCCTTAGAGCTACTCAACATATTTACATATTCTGACACACCAGACTTGCTCTCTTGATAGATAAAATATGCAACTCTATTTAAAGATAAAGAATCTCTCTCTGCATATTTTCCTAAATAACATCAGATACGTAAGAGACTCCCACTGGTGTAAAATTTCTTCTTACTGATTTGACTCTGAACATTGCTCCTCTGGACCCAGCCCTTAAAATGCTCCTCACATTGGGCAAGGCAGCACTGAGGGCTCTGTGTCACCTCTCCTGGAACACCCCTCTGTGGCCATGGTGCAGGGACAAAGCTGGAGCATCATTGCCAAAGCTGTGACTATTCAGTGATTCAGAAAAACAAGGGAACAGAAACCACCAGGAGTTTATGCAGCATGGCCAAAGACACCAACTACTGCAGAGCTGAGGCTGCTGCCATCTGAAACAGGGCTTTTCTCAATCTTTCGCAGTCTCAGGAAATTATCATTTGCCTCCAGACAATCATTTCACAACAAATTTAGAAGAGGATATGTACTATCTTTGATGTCTTACAGACTCTGGGGTTTGCTATAGGGAGTAAATACACGAGAGCGGAAACTGGACCAGGTTACTAAGGACAAGTGTAAAAATAAGACAAATGTACAAGGACAAACCCAGAAAACCAGTGGGCTCTAAATTAAGTAGAAATTCAGGGTCCATCATCCATGACCAACAGAAAGCCTGGGTGGTGTGGGAAGGGGTAAGTTCTCTGCCCAAAAAAGTGACAGCAGAGATGGGATCCCAGATGCCCCCAGGCAACATGGGCTTGCTGAACTTCTCCCTGCCCCACCAAGATGCTTGTCTTAGGCCATCCCTGAGCTGTGCTGGCAGTGGCATCTCCATGGAGATGCCAGGAACAGAGGCATTAGCCTGGTCACGGTCAGCTCTGGGGCTGACCAAAGCAGTACCAGGAGGGAAGAACTGATGGATTTTATGGAAATAATTGTTTTGCAAATAACAGTCTCTGCTGAAAATCATCTGTAAAAGATGATACTCAGCTGACACAAACTGATTTAGATCCGTGAACTTCGCTGGAGCACCAAAAATCATTGCAAAAGCAACTTCCTGCCCCATTGGGGTGGCAGATAACTCCACATGACAAACCAGGCAGTGACTGTCAATAACATTGACTTTATAGGTGCTTCCAAGAACAGAGAATACACAAGTTTCCAAAAGCAGGGACATATGTTCCTCTGCATATAACTACATCCTAACAATACCCAGATTGTGCCTGGAAGAACCACTCTGTTTTGAAAAACCTATTCCTGGCTATGCAGAAGGTATTCTCACGCTTTTGCAGCACAGACACCCTTAGTGCCCATCCTGCCTCAGGTGTGCACAGAGACATCTCACCAACCAGCTCCCCAAACCCATGCTGTAAGCATCACATGTAGTCCTGTCCTCTTTAAAAAGCATTTGGAAACCTTGGGTAGCAAAGTGCTGTTTGATATTTGAACTGCCTTTTGATCATCAAAGCACATGCTTAAGAACAGATCAGCAGGATTAGGGCACTGGCCAAAACAGAACTCCCCAGGGCTCAGCATCCTAGCTTTGGCACAGAACCCTCTATCCTTTTGTATCCTCACTGAAGGAAAGGGGAGGAAAAAAAGAACCTGCCAGCAAGGCTGCTCTGCTACAGCAAGATCAGCCTTCCCCCTGCTATGATGAGAGGCTCCAGCTGTGCCCCAGCACCAACCACTTTGAGTGTTACTCAAAGCAGAACAGTCCCATTTAGCAGGGATGTTTTTTTTCCTAAAGCAAACCATTCTGGCATTAGCCTTTTCCAACAAATACCCAACAAAAAGTTTACACAGCAATTGCAACCACCAGGGTAGAGGACTGGGCTGCACTTGACTGACTGGGGTTCGCTGGCAAATAATCACTCAGATGAGGACACCCAGAGATGCCCAGGATTCAGCTGTGAGCACAAGGACTTGGGTCCCAGAAAGCCCATTTGGAACAGCCAGATTTGTCCAGAATTTCCTAGCTGGGCACACACAGCTACTCACTGGGGAGAGTGGGGTTGGTCCCTATCCCAGCACTGGGGGACAGTGCCAAATGCACTGCAGAGTGCTCCCAGAATTGGTATCACTGTCCAGCTGGAATTTTATAAATCAGTCTCTGTCCAAATCCCATCTCCTTTTCTCTTTCTTTTGTTTAGTTGTTTTATGTTTCTGCTGTTTGTTGCTTCAGAATAACCTACTTTTCCTGGTGGAAGAGCTGCTGATGTGCCTTGTTTCCCTCCTTCCCTCCCATCTGAGCTGACTGAACCTGGGCCCAGGGGCTCAGCTTTTATCTTGTTTACTCATGCTGTGCTTGGCACAATGGGGCTGTGAGGTCTGGGGAGAATCTGCCCATTTTACTGACGTGAATGACTCGAGTTCCTCAGAGAAGCAATAGTTGTCAGCACTGTGCTTCCAGCCCTGGCTCTCTGTCCTCATGTGCCAGCAGGATGGCAGCCTCCAGCTCCTGCCTGTGCAATGACAGAACTCCATCCCTGCTGCTCCTGCAGCCTGGCATGAGGCACCTGCGTCTGATGTAGGGAGCTGCTGCCATGTTCCCTCTTGCCTGACTCTAGCTGGGTGTCTTGGTTTAAGGCAAATTTGGGAGGAAACCTCCAAAGGGGTTCCTCCAGGGGCAGAGGAAAGAATTTTTCCTCCTCTAGCAGGCAGTAGGGCCCAGACAGCAGCAGGGTCTGCCCAGCTGTGTTGGAGCCCAGAACTTGGTGGGCAGGGATGCTGATGTGAGCCAGCCCTCCAGGCCCCAGGCAGCTCTGCAGGGATGGAGCAGCTTTACCACCACATTCATTACCCTTTGTGTATTCCTGCAGTTTGCAACGGCACACACAAAATCACAGTGATGTATTATTTATGAGAAATAAATATTAATCAATATCAGTAAATATACATGCATACACAAAGAGAGAACGGCCACAGACGACAGCCACTGAGTGCTGGTGAACATCCTTGGACACAGGGACTTGGCAAACAGCATAAATATATCAACCACATATACAAATATACTCCCTCCCTCTCTGGGGTTCAAATACCAGGTATAAACACTCAGCTTTAATATCAGATACACAACAATGTTTTTCAAAAACTGCAGTAGAATAAAGCCTTATGATTCAGGGGGCTGTGCAGGTAAGTGGGATTTTAAACTGCTCATCACCCAGCAGGGATGGGGCTTAGGGGATGCTACTGAACAGAGACCAGCAAAGCGTCCCTGCAGCAGGACGGTCCATCAATGGGGTCACACTGTCCAGGGCACGAGGCAGGGCTTCCTCGTCACAGCAGATTTACCAAGGGAAAGGGGGGAACCAACCAAGCCAAGAATCCTTAGAAAAGCTGGAGTCAAAGAGAAATGAGGGCTCACAGCCACAGCAGGAGCTGTCAGTAATCAGTATGTGCCACCATATGTTTTAATAATTTCAGATTTCTCACGTCTCTAGGGGAGCCTCAGAGTAGTTTTCATGCTCTTCACTCAGTTTTCAAACCTGTGGCTGTTCTCATCAATAAAAGATTGGGTTTACACACTGTCGTAACTGTATAGTGAGAATCAGGTGCAACTATGTAATATTTCTCTTTAATTACTATTTGTGGCATGAAAAAGAAGAATTAATCATTCTGTATTGTTAAAACAGGATGAACCACCTACTAATCACAAACTCTATTTTCATTCAGGTGATGTTGCACAACATCCTATTAGTGCATGTAAATATCAACACTAGTTTTAATTATTTCTTTGGTCTTTCTCCCTGCATGACACATCTACCTGATGGGAACTGATACACAAGTTAAAGAGTTATGGCTCTTCCCTCTCACACACCTGGTCCAGAGACATAAAACACTTTCTCTCCACACCCTTAGAATGAAAGATGTCCTTTTCTCCCCCTCTCAGCTATATTCTCTTACATCAGATTTGTTTTTATGACTTATGGGTGAAAAGTGTGAATTCAAAGAAAATGTAGTCTTCCATCATTTATTCATACTATCCTTCAAAGCCAATCCACTCAAGAATCCACAATAATTTCTTTATTTTGACTGTGGGCACACATGTGTCAGTTAAGTGTTAGCCCTGCTGCTGTGCTTCCTGATGGTCAATTTTTAATTCCTGGCAGGGGTCTGATGTCCAAATCTTACTGAAAAACAAGAAATTCACAGAAATGTCTATCCACAAAGGAGTTGTGTTAGCACTTACTGAATGCCATTTTGTGATGAGATGCGCAGAAGGCTCCAGCACTCCTAAATTATGCATGGCTGTGCATTCAGCAGATCCTTTGCTTTATTTGCAGGAGTCTCACTTGCCAGAGCACTCCAGGGAAAGAGGAGAGGCTCCTGTCAGAACGAATACAGTCAACCAGAGAAAGAGGATTTCACCAATTAACTGATCGGGGTTCTTTATTCTGGTATTTTTCCTCTCTGCCTCTCCACAGCCCCGTTCCCGCAGCCCTCCAGGACAGCAGGGCAGGGAGCACAGGCTCTGATTGCAGCCCGGATGGGAGCGCTGACCCGGGATTGAGGGGCTGTGCCTGTGCTCTCCAGGCTGACCCGGGATTGAGGGGCTGTGCCTGTGCTCCCCGGGCTGAACCGGCATCGACAGGGTGTGAATCCCTCACACTTCGGTGTGAGCACGCCCACAGCCCCCGGTGCCTCCGCTGCTACACAGCACTGCTTCTGCTAGAGCTGACTAAAACGCATCTGTCCAGAAAAAAGCCTCAAAATAAAGTACCTGGAACCCGTCAAATTGTTCCCTTTGGATTTTATTGGAGAAGAGATTTGGACGGGGCTGGCTTTGAAGTGCTTCTTATTTTGAAGGTTATTGTGCTGTTAGTTATTACTCAAACCATCAGAGAACACAAGATGGTACAAGCCAGACCCCTGTGCTGGGCACATATCAATATTCATGTAAAATACAAATGGCTGAAGCACTGATTTAGCTGAACAGAAATTATTTTTCTGCAGCAAAGCAAAATAATTTAAAAATATTAATAGCCCAGTAAATCTAGGTTTTTTGTTGTTTTGTTCCAGGATGGAGCAAAATGTCAAGGCTGCTGAACAACAAACAACAAAGGTTGTTTGTTTCATAATTTTTAAAGAGATAATTGAATTCCCAGTCACATCCTGAAATTACTATCAATCAGTCCAGCCACTCCAGTATATTCATCAGCCGTATGGGACACTAATCCAGATCGTTTAAAGAAATAACTAGCTATTGGAAACCTCTCCACAGTCCTGCACCAATCTTCCTAATTATTAAAAATAGAGCTATAAACTGGCTGCCTCTTCCTGACATCATTAGACTTGAAAGAGGAAATAAAATCCATTTGATAAAATTGGAAGTGCTGCAGAGGGCACTGCAGTTGGAAAACCAAGCTTGGTTTTCCTTTCCAGTCCAACACAGGGACACACCTGGCTGTGCCCTCAAGTGCCCTTCTTGGCAGTACTGGCCACACTGGCTCCTGCAGCCTTGGTGCTGGGCACTAGCACGGGGCAGGAACAGGCACAGGACTTTCTCATGCTCCCTTGAGATTTCACTTCCCCATCTATCACCATTCCCACTTCCTGGTTGCTCTCCCTCCCTTGCAGCCACAGCCCCTGCAAAGCAGGGGTTATCCATGCAAGCTGTGTGCTCCTTGGGATCAGCCAGGAACAATCCTGCTCTGGGTTCACATCTTGCAGCAGGATTCACAGGTTTTCTCTCCCAGCCCCACATCTCAGCACCGTCTCTTGGGTGATCCTACACGGCTTGCTGTGCTCTCCTACCCTCACACAAGTACCCAAACCCCAGTTCCCAGCAGCCTTCAGCAGTTCCTGATGTGCTGCTTCTTTGATCTGAACTCAATTAACCTTGAATGGACATTCCTGGGGTTCCCTGCCTCCCACAAGGCTACTGGGACTCCCGAGCTCATCTCGTGCTGAGTGCAGCAACTCACCAGCCCTGAATTTCTTCCCCAAAGTCATCCTCCTGCCTGTTAGCCAAGTCTCCTACTCAGACCCCTCGATCCCAGCCCACGGGGCAGGAGCCCACAGACGAGGCAGCTCGGATCCAGTGCAGCTCCTCTCCCGCTAGCAGCCGCGGCTCATTGCAGCTGACTAAGATGAATGCCCGTGTCCCTGGCAGCCTCCTCAGCACGGTACCCACGGCAGCTCTGACCAGATAAGATGCTTGTACCTAGAGTGTTACAGCGTGTCCTGGCAGCCCTGCCAGCCCCGCACTGCCAATCGGGAGACTGAACTGAAAACAATTAAAAATGGAATGGCACGCCTCTCTTACCTGGGAATTGACCCAGAAAGGAGATTGGAATAAGGCTGTGGGAAAAAGCATGAGGTAGTTTACAGCTACAGTGTTCTCCACCTGAGCCAAGCATGCAAGGAAGGATAATCCTCAGCCCCATGTTTCTCTTGCTCTCATAAGCACTATTTTCTTCTGTGAACTTGGGGGTTCTAGTTAGGCTGTTTGTGTTTTTATTTTAAACCCAAGGACACACATGGTCTGCATTGCATGGAAGCAGCAAGTGCACAGCATCCATCCCACCAGCCCTCCACATGGCTAATCTTGACACGGCTAATCTTCAGACTCTGAGTAACTGCTCCTGCACAACACAGCTGCATGGACATAAATGGAAGAAGGGAAAGCCATTGGCCATTTCTTGGCCATTGCTGCTTTCCTTTGCCTCAATTTCTAATAATACAGATTTTATGTACAAGGAACTCTTAAGAAATACCAATAGAGCAGGGGAAACACCAGCACTCATGTTGATGGTCTTGAGCATGGTATAGATTAATTGTGGCTCTCTAGTACTGGGAACCACAATCCATTAATTCATAATCATCGTAGACAACCGCTGAACACAACAGCTGCTCAGCCTCCCCTTTACATCTATTTATAGTGGTGGCAATCCAGAAAACAGACACTGCTTTACAGGGAGAGTTAAAAAGTGATGCCATTTGCAACATACACGCACGCATTAAACAACCATAAAGCTTCCCCCTGCACTGCACAGCATTGTAATGGATGTTGGCATTATGTCAGGAAAAGCAGCTTCCTGGATTCAGCCACATTAATGTTCACCCTAATGAACTCTCTGGAGGAGCTGTCATAAATGACAGAATATCATAAAAGAGCTTCGCCGCCAATAGAGGCCACGGAGAGCACAGACACGGATTACGTGCACGGGATGAACTTGGAGCTGTGATGTTCCGAGGCAAGGCAGTGATATTTCTGGTTAATCAGTTATTCATTGGGTTAAGTTTGCTGCTTTTATCTCTGCAGGTGCATTTGAAGTAGGATACATGGAAAAGAACTTAAAAGATTTCCTACAAAGTTATTAAAGATAATAACTGAAATAGTTATTTTGCCTGATGATAAAGCCAATGGCTAAAATTATTCAAGCTTTTAAAAATCAGATAATAAACTAAGTTTTTTCCTACTGGCAATCAGCTCATTTCATTGCAAAGATCTTTAAAAATTCAGCTTTGTTAACCCCAAACTTGTCAGAGGTTATTCAGTGCTGTGTAGGTGCTTTGTTTGTTTTATTTTGGGTTTGTTTTTTTTTTGTTTTCCTAGGTTTTTAAAAATTGTATAGATGCTAGGGAAGAGGAAGAGAGATGGGACAACATGGAATATTTCTTTCTGCTCAGCTGCTACTTTTAACCCACACCACAACCCTCTCCTCCACTGCAGCCCACACAGCCAGGTACAGGGAAGAGCAGCCTGACACAGAATTTCTCCATCCTTTCCAAGACCAGCAAGGGAAAAGACACCAAATGTGCTGTGCCTCACAAGCCCCCAAAGCCAATAACAGCCCTTTGCACTCAACACCTTGTTGTGGTTCGAGCCGCAGTTTCGTTTTTTAGTGGACCAATCAGAAGTTAACTTTTTAATTGTGGCATGTCATTTGGCCACTTAAAGAACAGAATGCGACTTTTGGTTGGTATTCATAAAAGCTTACCTCAGAGTTCAAAGCGTCTTTGCCTTCGGCGAGCAGTTCACATCTCCGTGAGTTGGACAGGCCCGGTGCAGGCCCCGCCGCCTC
>VZSR01002145.1:118910-231430 GCA_013398615.1 Brachypodius melanocephalos | reverse complement strand
CTCCTCCGTGGAAGGCAGCAAGTGAAGATGGAGAGAGAGACACAGCATCAACTAAAGTCAGTGAAAGAATTGATAAGGACTGCTGGAATAAAGGGATAGAGGAAGTGGACATTTTGTCTGGACTTCTCTAGATGAATCACAGAAATATGGACTAACATCATAATGCTGTTTGGGGGAATGCGAGTTCTAGTCAAAGCTTGTGTGTATAGAATAAGTCCCCGGCTCCTGGGATAGAATAGAGAGATCTCAGTTTTGAGACAAAAGAAGTGACTTGAGGCCCGGCTCCTGGCCTAATAGGAGGTTTCTATTTCTTTTGAGATAGAGACAATTTTAGAGGCAGAAAAAGAGAACCTTTGTTGTATATTAGAGTGAGCATTCTTAAAACAGTACCTTGAATGTGCCAAAGCCCATAAGCAGCTTGGAAAACTGCTAATGGGGTGGGACTGCACAGACCTGCAAACCCCAGGTGGTTGCAGATTTGTGACATTGAGAGCCACCAGATTTTTCTTTCTTGTGGCATGGTCTCTATGAAAATTCTAGGGAGACTCCTCTCCCAAAAGGAGTGTAAGGTCAGGTTTAATGGTTGTAGCTGACTGAAATCATGGCTTCTCTCTGTGCTGTGTGGAAAAGTGAATAGTTTGTGGGGGAGGAAAATGCCGCGTTTTGTTTTCTTTTTTTTCTTTCTTTCCTTCTTTAGTGTGTTAATAAACTATCTGTTTAGCTATAAGTTGAGCCTGTTTTGCTTTTTTCTTCCAAAATCCTATCTCATATTTAGTGAACGAAATTTGGTGAACTCAAAACCATTATATTAATTGGTGGCCCGTATGGGGAGGAGCGTAACCTAAACAGTTACACACCTGCTGGGATAAATTAAATCAATCCTCTGCCCAGCATGGTGCCAGCAAGACAGGCAAAACCAGGTGAAATTTCCACTTTTCTTCTTCATCTCTGCCACAGCTTTCCAGGAGAACAAACACTGCTGCAGTTTTGCAGCCCATCCCTTTTACTTTCTTCTCTAATCACTACAAAGGGGGGCCAATAGGAGCTAATAGAGCCTCCTGCAAGATGAAAGTAATTTAGCAAGTCAAAGGTGTCCTCATTTAATAATCTCTGGATCTCTATCACCCTGACAGCATGTCTTCATCAAGCTATTACAGTCTGAAAAGAAGTGGGGACATGAGATACGGAGGCCTGTCACAGTCACTGGTAAGCTGACTCTACAACTTACCTGTCAGCCGTGATCAGGCATCCAGAGATTGCTGCTCTGCTGCAGATCTGAAAAAAAAAAAAAAAAGAAAAAAAATCAATCACCATCATCCTGATGTGATAAAATCCCCAGTGCTCTAGACATGCCAGGTAATTGATCACTTCCTCATAACATACATCACTTCCTTGCTCTTCATCAAAAATAAACTCACCAAAAATTGAAATACAGAATGCAGCCCTGCCTC
Source organism: Brachypodius melanocephalos (assembly GCA_013398615.1). NCBI lineage: Eukaryota > Metazoa > Chordata > Aves > Passeriformes > Pycnonotidae > Brachypodius > Brachypodius melanocephalos. The sequence continues at coordinate 229,979 of VZSR01002145.1, read as the reverse complement.
TATGGAGCAATCCTGATTCCTTTGCCCCAAATCCCAGAACAATAACTGTTAACAAAGCTGCCCATTCCAAAGAGTCAAGCATGCTTCAGTCATGAAAAGTATGATGGGGTGATGATGTAGTCATTAAAGCAAGACTTCTCCCTGGATTAGGAGCAAGAAAGTTCTGGAGACAGCCTAGAGCAGAGTCTTTTAGGAGTCTTGAGAAGAGCTTTAGATAATGATGGTGTCAGCCCAGTCCTCCTTCACCAGCCAGATTCCAGTTACCCAGGTCTCTTGTGTAGTCTCAGCCTGCTACAGAACTTCAGGACAGGAAGGGACAAAGTAATAGGGGGAGTCAACACCCTGCATTTATCCCTTCCCTCTGGGAACGTCTCCCCTGAGCTGTGGAGGCTGACTGAGCCTGTTTGAGGGTTTGGGGCTTGGCCCTGAGAGGCTGCTCACATTTCTGTGGTACAGAGGGAACTCAGGCATCAGCACAGGCACTTGGCTCCTTCTGGGACAGAGGGTGGGCAGGAAGGGACCCCCGAAGGGTAGACAGGCAATAGGGCTCAGCTCCAGAGCAGGATACAGGTTCCATCCCAAACCCATCCGTTCAGGTGTGCTGCACTGCAGGTTAGTTAAAGCACTGTTTTGGTGCTTGCACTTCAAGAGCAGAGCTGGGTGTGGGTCTCCAGTTTTGCAAAGGAACTTCCATTTCCTTGGATTTCATGAACAGCAAAAATACAAATTGCTGGCAAAGAAATTAAATGTTGTCTTGCTTTCCTTGAGGCTTGTTCCTGGAAAACAAACCAGTTCTTTTCAAAAATGGTCATGAATCTCTGTATTTCCAGCTTTTTCTCACTGCTTGAACAAATACCATGCTCCTAGCATACCCTCCCATCTGCTACATGCTTGCAGAAATTTTGGGTCGCTTTTCATTTACCATCTTAATTAATTGCCCTGAAGCTTACCTTTCCCTTACCTTTTGCTTGTTTATCAGCTTATTCTTCCAACATTTGCTAATTACTGCAGACATTTTTGTTTAAGGAGGATTTGCTCCTTTCCTGCCAATCTCTTCTTTCCACTTGACCGTGCAGTAACTTTGCCTATGAAAGTAAACACAAGCTGCCTGGTTTGCTTATGGAAGAATAAGGACAGTAAGTGGCAAACAAATTGGCACTGGTGGTGTTTATGGCTGCAAGATCCTCACCTCTTCCGTAGTGAGGGCAGAGGTATTTCATTAGAGGAGAACAAACAGCACAGTCTCTTCGCCATCCCCTGCCCCAGTGGCTTGGCTGGGGAAAAATTGCATAAAGCAGCAGAGATGAAAGCTGAACACTTGTTTATGTAAAGCAGCAGATGGTGGCATTACATAACCTGAAATGTTATACATCTATATAAATATATATAAATATATATATATATATATATAAAAATTTCACTGAGGCAATAGGACATTACATCGCAGGGACAATGTGTATGGCTGGTTGTGGGGTGGGTCTACAAACCATGTGACAAGCTGAACACGTTTTTGGCTGCTGTGTCTCAAGAACAAAAAATTTAGGTGCAGAATTCCATCTCATACTTTCTCCCAGCAGAAGGAAAAAGGAAATGCTAAAAGTAATCAAAAAAAGGTAGGCAATTATCCCTGCGAAAGCAGCAGCATAAATAAACAAACATGCAAATGAAATTCCAGGTATGTGCTACATGCTGAATCCTTGCAAAATGTGGCCCAAACCCCCTCCTGCAGAACCCAGGAGCTGTTGATTACCACCCCAGATGTGGGGTACACGTTGTTTGAACCATAAGGCTGTGTGTCCCAGGTTCTCCTGGGCTGGTGGTCAGTGAGCTCAGCACCACGGACACCTGAGGCCATGCAGGAGGTCTGTGCTGTGGACACAAGCTGCCAGACTGAAGGAGTGACAGGATTGTGTGGATGAATCCCAGCTGTCCATCCTGAAGTGGCCATGGAGCACAGGGCTCCCAGCTGGAGGCAGCTGACAGCAGCTGTACAGGAGAATGCTACACATCCTGTGATGGTGACTGGCCATTTTGACAGAGCACACAGGCATTGCCCCTGCAAGGTGGTTCTGGGCTTGAAATGGCCATTGGCCTTTAAATGCAGAAAGAGCAGCAGGCATTGAGTGCACATTAATTTAAAATTTAATTTTTATCCTCTGCCTGAGACTCACGTGGGATTTATGCTATCAAATATTAAATACCAAGACCTTTATGCAATGAGGCAGCTTTACTGAATAAAATTACATTAAACAGTGAAATCAGAAGCTTTGCAAATATTAACCATGTAACAAGTTCCAGAAAACAGGGTGAGGACCCAGATGGGATGTGTCCTTCAGCCAGTAACCCCCAATGAGCTTCTCACCCAGGGCTTGTGGCCTCTGGCATGCACCTGAACGAGGGGCTCTGTCTTACAGCTGCACTGTGCCAGTGTCTGCACCCTCATGAGGGCAAGGCTTGCACATCAAAACAGGGCTTTGAAGGGTAGCTCAACTTCCAATTTGTGAGAAGTCCAACAGCAAATTATAATTTTCTTTTGTTTTCTCTTTCCTTACATTGCACTTCAGGGAATTATTTGAATATTCTGCATGAGAGTGGTGATTACTTTGCCATGACTGGCTGTTGGAGTGACATGGAGGTGATTTCCTTGCATGTCTGGATGGGAAGAAAAACATTTCTGTAGCAATTGCCAAAACTGACCTCTAATTAACACTGGTACCGCTAAACCTCAGTTCTCTAGGACCTGCAAATAAACAACCACAATAGAGTCCCAAATGTAATGAATATTCAGTAATTTCTTTTACTCTGAGATTGTTTCAGGATTTAAAACAATGGGATGTAAGTTATTATTCCACCTCACAGCCTGGCTGATACCCAAGTTAACACAGGTCCGGGCCACACCTGCTCTGTAAGCCTTGATTTCAGAAAACCTGCTTAAATGTGGTCTGGGATACAACTCAACATAAGCATAGGTAAAGGACCTGCTCCATGTGAGATGCTTCTCTGAAGTTCCTATATTTAAGTGTTTTCCTCACCCAAAATGTTTGAGTTTTCTCTCACATGAGTGCATTTGTTAGCAAGCATCCAGAGCATGAACTAGAGAGGTAAGAGCATCTTGTTATTAGAGCAGAGAGACTGATCCTCTTCAACCAGTTCACTGAGGCTTTCTAAGTGGAGAAAGGAGAGAGGAAAGCTCTTTGTTAATATACTCATCTTCCAAAAATAGAACAGGAAGAAAAAACTCTTTCCCAAGTATTCAAAATGGACTTGATGTTAAGATTGAGATTTTTAGAACAGAAGACTAATGTGATGAAAAGTAATTGGAAACCTGTTTGAACTGCTTTAAAAAGATTGTCTTTGGGGAAAACATCCATTTAAGGGGAAATAAAGATGCGTAAGGGCCTGGAGGCAAAGCAACCTTCAATAAAGTTCATGGCTTGCTTCTGCAGCCCAGGGACCGAGCGTTCCAGGGTGAGCAGCCCCAGCTCAGACGTGTGCTCCCCTGGCCAAAACACTCTGTCCATCACTGCTGCTGGGAAATAAACTTCACAGAGAAGCCCAGACAGCAGGAGCACGGATACCACAGAGCAGTGTAAATACAGACATTAGTATAATTTCTGTCAGAACAGATGACTGAAGGAATTTCTACTGTTCCATTTGCAGTTCCAAATTTAACCCATGCCACGAGAAGGAGATTTCCAAACATTAAACATGCTTGCCATGTGCTGTGGAAGGACTCTGTGTACCTTTGAAATTAGCCGTCTCCACCATTTCTGTTGCATCTGCTTATAGTCCAGCAACTTGCCAAGGACAGAGCCAGCCAAAATAGCAATAAAAATAATTCCCAAGGTCAGGGGAGTGCATCACACTCAGGGCATTAAAAATCTCAGCTTTGCTCTAAGCTGCGTTGATAATCAGCACCAGAGACAGCAGGGAGGACTTTCCACAGGAGCATTATGCTGCTTGGTGTCCATATGGCTCAGTAATATTTTGCTCGATTTTATTTCATGGTTGGAAAGATCAGAGTTTTCCTTGAAGAGCTGGCAGGCAGAGCAGACAAAATTCCCATGGTATTTTCCTGTTCTAGCAGCAAACTGCAAGGAGAAGAGTTCCTGCTGGACTCTCATGGATGAGAGGGCTCTGGAGCAGCAGTGGCCTAGCAGGACACAGAATTGTGCAGGAGGTGAGGACAATTCCTCACAGTGCTGGCTGGCACTCACCTCACCTCCTGCTCAAGTGGGGGAACAGGCACTGCCACCCAATGCAGCAGTCACTGAGTGACCATGCCCATCCCTCTGCCTTGGCATCCTGTTCAGATAACACTTCCAAAGGCACCCAAAAATCCTAAACCTCAGAAAAGCCAGAAAAGTCAGTGTGGTCTGGGAAGCTTTAGGAAAAAAAATATAGAGTTAAATATTGCCACCTCAATAACGATAGCTTCACACTACTGCAAATATTCTTCTACCAATATTTGGATGTTTTCATTTGCAGTCATTACAAATGACTTATTCCTGTCCCAGACACCAATCAGAGCCACCATTGATGATATTCTCACCACAGGCAGGAGTAATAAAATTGATCAAGGTGTTGACACTTAAAGATACAAGTAAAGAAACATGATAAACTGCCAAGAACTGTGAGCAAGAAACGCAGTGTTCTTTCTTTGTGAAATAGCACCTGGCAGGGATGGGTCTGTTGACTTTGTTTTGTGTAGGTAACAGCTTTCCAATTACCCAGGTGATCCAGGCCTCTCAGAGCAGAACAGGGAGGCAAAACGGCCCTCGTGCCCTTGGACATGGGGTGTCTCTGCTCTGGGCATCACAGGACACAGAAGAGCTCCGTCATCATTTGTCCCACCCTCTCACAAGCTGGAAATGAATCCACGTGTGTGCAGCTCATGGCAAACACCTCTGCACATTCCCCTCCTGCCCCATATATTTTCCAGTTGTAACTAAACTGTGTTACATGCCAACACGATCATTGTGTGGACACATCTAGTTTGTAAGAAAACATCCATCCCAGCCAAATATAATATTTCTGCTATTTTAAGCTTCTGTAACTGAAAAAAACCCAAAACAAACAAACAAACGAACAAACAGAAAAACCCCCCAAAAAATCAAAAAACACCACAACAAAAAAAACCAAAAAAACCCCACAAACCAAACCAAACCAAACAAAACAAAACAAAAAAAAAGGGTGAGAAAATCCCCATGTAGCTTGGCTTACCCTGAGCACTAGGATCATGCCCTGAACTGAGGAGGGGATGCTCTCCTGATCCTTTTGCTGTTTACACAAAGCTGCCACTTCTTCCAGCAGCCCCAGGTCTGTGATGTACAAAAAGGAAAATTAGGAAGATGCTGTTGCTGACTACCTGGCAAACCACTGTGGCAAATTCCCTGGAAAAGTGAAGAATTCTAAAGGGCAGTGCAAAATAATGGATTGCTCCAACAAAGGTGGTTTGACAGCAGCTGCACGATTTGAATTCAATGAGAGAAAAAACAGCAGGGCCTAAACAAGAGTGTTGACCATGAAGTAGACTTTCCTGGAACTGAAGTGGAAAGGCTAATTCATCAAACTGTAATGGGAACCTCATTGTCATTCATCTTTTATGTGAACATTTGCAGGCAAGAGCCTGGATGCCAGGGGAAAGCCCTGTAATTAATTTATCTCTCTTGTGTAAAAGGTAACAGATCTGAACAATGGGTTCTGTCCCAGCACAGCTGCCTCAAATAAAAATAAAAGTGATTATTTAGGTATTGTTTCTGCTTCCATCAAAGAAAAACTAAATAGCTGCAGAAAAACTGGAACCATGAAAAATGCACTGTTTGACAGAAAAGGCGCAGAAGACCACTTCCAAAAATCATGTTGGCAAGAACAGCCCAAACCCTCAGCAGGGAGGGGTGAAAAGAAGTATTATTTGTTGGCAATGGGAGAATTATATGCCTATCTGAAGGTACCAAATTAGGATTAAGGCCAAATAACAGAGGCAACAATCAAAGATATTTCCCATGGATAATTTGCCCTCAATGTTCAGAAGACCATGTCAAAAAAGTTAAAAAACTACAGTTAAAAAACTACAGTTAAAAAACCCTGGCTTACTCTTCTTGTGCTTGCTTTAATCAAAACCCTTTATTCTTTAGAGCAGGAGCACCAGTAGACTAACAAGAGTGACAGAGACTTGTCTGAACTGCCTTTTGTACAAACAGCTGTCAGAGAGAGTTCTTACAGCTATTGACCCAGAAATGAGCTTGTCCAGGTTGGGGTCCAGCTCAGGGTGTGTTTGGGGTTGGGCACAAACTGACAGCCCTGCTGCCAGGCAGCCTTCATCCAGCAGCTCCAACCGTCAGGGAGCGAGTGGAAAGGTAAGGGAGTGGGACAGCTGGGGCTGCGTGAATGATCGGTCACAGCGATGATGGATTGATACGTAAAAAGAACAAAGAGCAGCCTGGGTCGCTGTTCGAAGCCAATGCCTTAGGTGAGCTAATTAACTCCTTAATTTCTTTAACAAGAAGGAAATACAGGCAGTGGAAAGTCAGGTAATTGATGTCTGAGAAAGGAAAGAAACAACCTGCTGCCCATGCCAGATCTGCCCGGTGTCCCTTCATGGCCAGGTTGTGCTCAGTGCAGGGACTGTGCAGGGCCAACAGGCAGAAGTGCTTTTTTTAGGAGGATAAAAGCATAGCAAAGAAGAGAGAGAAGGCAAAGAAACACTGCTGAGCCTTGAAGCACAAAAGCAACAGCAATTTGGGTCTGTTCCTAGAGTTGAGATCCTATTTTTCTTCTACTTTGTAGATCACCATGCAACTCTTGAGATTGAAACAAGCAGGGTGCTCACTAATACACTGGTGAATCCACAAATACGTAGGTCTCCAGGGTTTTTTAAATGATTTTTTCTGTTTGCTGGTGTGGTTGGAATTCAGTCTTTAAGGATATTCCTGCCAGCTGGGATATCCCAAAGGACATGTTCCTTCCTCTGTTTTGCTGGCAACCGTGAGAAAAAAAATCATAATGAATGACCTCTTTTCTCCTTTCCTTCTGCACCAGCTGGCTCTGATACCCTTTCCCAACCTGCACTTGCATCTTCTACCAAAACAGAATCTCATTTCCCAGAGACTTCTTCAGGCTTCTCAAGATAATGAAAAAAAACCCAGCATAATGGAAATACTTTGCATGGACTTTCCTCTTTTAAACCAGCTTGCTTTTTTATTTAAATAGCTACTGGAATAAGTAATTTCCCTCTATTCTGTTAATCCTGGCTCCCTGCACATCAAGACACATCCTAAACTGGCCATACTGAAAGCCATTAGATAACCTTCAGAGGACAGAAACAGAGCTCTCTGTGATTGCTCTGACTAAATAGTTTGACAGAAGAAAAACACTGAATAGGTCTTCAGAAGAGTGAGGGAAGAAAAAAGCAAGAGCAGAAGATTTTTTTTTCCTGTAACGATCTCCTCTTGATTCTTTCCACAGAAGGTGGGCAGAGTGGATGCACCTGGAGCATGGCCGGGAAGAGCCTGGGGAGCAGGGTCAGCTCAGAGCCTGCAGTGCTGGGGATGGGAACATCCCAAAAAGGCTGGTCTGAGTCTCCAGCCAAGCCCAGAGGGTGGCTCTGCAAAATCTGGTACTTGAGTGACATTTTCCCTCCTTTAGTATTTTGTTTTTCACGTTAAGTTCTCTCCAGTTCCAGTTGTTCTGGTCTGAGTCCAGTTTGCTCCGTGGGTGTGACAGGTTGCTTAGCAGCCAACTTTAGAGTTCGATTATTGTATTAATATTGATGCTACCATTGCATGAATCATGACTCCTGTAGGAGGAATAATTTAAGTTTCTTTAAAATATTGATTTTGGAGAGATACCAAAGTGGAGGCACATGGGGCTGAATCCTGTTGGCATAGCAGCTAAAGGATGAGCATCATTGACTCTGCTGGGTGGGATGGAGACTGGGAAAAGCAGATGGAAATTCTGGGATAGTTTGGATTTTAGTGGATCTGCCCTCCACTGGGGGCAAAAGCTCAGGACAACACAAAAATGTTTCTGCATTCGAAGGAACTGATGTTCTCATGTGCATGGGAATAACTTTTTCTTGGAGCCAGGGAGATTTCCAAGACCACAAATGTGAGTGCTAGAAATCTTATCTGGAATCTCTAGAATATGATCAGAAGTCAAAAGAAGTAATGAACACAGAATTCTGTCAAGAATGTCTGTATTCTCTCGATATTTTCCACATAAAATGCAAAAAATGGCTTATATAAATAACATTCTATGAAAATGTCCTTAATAGCTGTGCTTTGACACATCTTTAAGATCATAAACTTCACTCTTTTTAATGTTTTTGGTAAGACTTGTAATGAGAAAAGACAATTCTGAAGTCCTGACATTAATAACTCTATTGTAAAAAGGTCACCTTTGCCTAAGAATGTTTTATTATCAGTGGAGCAGAATAGCTGTGAATATGTAATGACTTTTATCTAATGATTGCCTTGTATTCTTTCTGAGGAAAGACAGCTTCAGATGTTGATAATTTACATTTAAGCGTTGAAGTGTTTGTCAGTAGAAAAACAAACTGGTTCAGAGAAATTAATTATAAAGCAGCCATAGAAGAGACACGAAAATTAACTTCTGATCATCATGTGTCTCTAAGAAGTTTTAAAAATTACCACAGGACTGCCTGTCCTTGGGACACCACTGCATGGCTGGAGGCAAACACACACACAGGAGATTCACTTTCTGTATAAATCACTGGAAAGGCTATTTCTCCTTTTTAATTGGTTTTTCCACTTTGGTGTATAATCTCCTCCACTTGCATTTAGCAGAACGTAATGGATTGGGAGGTGCACAGAGAGGAGATATAGACAGGTATAGGTATAGGTATGTAGGAGTGTTGGTGGCAACAGGAGCTCAGATTAGCAACTGAGATTAACAGCCACATGCAAAACCAGAACTGTGTGAAGGTCTCTGTCCCCAGGAGCTACCAACAGGAGAGACAAAGGGGAATCATGCAGTCAGGATCAAACTGAACACATGTGGGACCAGCAACCTCATGGACTCCCTGCAGGAGCTGCCAGCCTGGCATGGGTTTGCTGTGGGGTACAGAACCTGTTCTGCAGCTCAGAAATGCCCCTTTTGCCTGCCACGACCCTGAGCACACCGCACACTCTGTGCTCATATCAGATTAGGTTTACCCAGGAGAACTGGGTGTTCATAAATAGCTATGCAGAACTTGTTTGTTATCTTGAGTCATTACATTTCACTTAATTACTCCCAATCCACCATCAATGAAGGTTTTTCAACAAAAGCTGCCTTTGCTAAGAAAGCATTTTTATATACTAATGATCTTATCTCAGGAATGTTTTTCAAAGAGTAGCTAAACGTCATGCTCCATTTGCCAGGGGACACAGTGAAAAGTAGGGATATTTTTATAATTGTAGTTTCAAGAAAAAATATTTTCTAGAAGTGCTATCTGGGACAAAGGCTTTGTCTTACTGTGAAGTCCAATTATCTGGGGACCAAATAACTGCAAAACTTCATCAGTGCAGCAGTGCTGTGCCAGCTTATCAGTATTTCAGAGGAAATATGATGGATTTACACAGAGCATGGTTTTGTGCTGCAAAGTGAAGGCTGCTGACTCCTGGAAGCCATTACAAAGTTCTGTAGAGGGGCAGCATGCCACCTCTCACAACAACACTGAGTTCATTTCATGTGCCACAGCATCAGAGAACAATCAGGAACAGTTCTGAGGGATAAGTGAGAATCTAGGAAAAGAAATGGAGAAGAACCAGAGCAGCAGGACAGGCAGCAAGCGAGATTTGTCAAGAACCCTTTTGTCAAGAAGCTGGAGAGACCTGAATTGCAAATGAGACTTAGCCAAACAGAAGAGAGGACAAAAGCAATCCAGAACATAATGAAAGCATGAGGATGTGCAACTGCAGCTCTTCAGGAGTCAGATGAGCTGAAGCTGGACTCTTGAGGTGCTTCCAAGCATGTCCTGTGCCATTTGCACCAATTACAGGGCTGCTGTCCAGCCTGCGCCCCTAATATGAAACAGGAGGAGCCCTAATCACTCTGTATAGGAAATGAGTATTTAACCTAATTTTTTCAAACCCTAATTGCATTCTTATTCTTCCTAATACTGAGCTAATAAATGAGGCATTCCAGATTCCACCCTGGCATTTCAGAACACTATAAAAAATACACAACAGATCAAGCAACCATTATCTGTGTTGTGCATGCTCAGCCAGTGCAGCTCCAATGCCACATTTCCCAGATGGGTTCAGTGACTGCTGCTCTGTGAGGGCAGGAGCAGCGAGGTGGGCTGATTAAAGCAAACTAACAGCATCATTTGAGGCTGCTTCTCCTGTTTTATTGTCATAAGCTTGAGTTGGTTTGTGCTTTCTCCATTCTGTCACCAGTGTGTCTTTTCCAACAGAAGAACTCCAGTTCCAGTGATGGCAGCCCCAGAGCAGAGCCCACCATGAGGGAAGCTGTGGGCACCAAGGTGCTTGTGTGGGACTATGCTCATGTCTCCATTAAAGAATGAACACTGACAGATGAAAATATTCAGTTGCCACAAAGCTTGCTTCATTTTTCATCCTGTCATGGATGAAACTCCTTCTTAATGGCCTTTACATCAAAGAAATTATTTCTTTATCTGGTATCATCCCCTCTGTTTTCCATTCCCAGTCTCCATTCCCTTAGAAAACTGAAGACTAATTGGTATTCAGTGAATAAAATGTCATTACCTTTATTGATTATATCACATTGTTCAACTCCCAAGATAAGAGAGTTACTGTTCTCAATGAATGATGCTGCTCCTGTCAGGAGAGAGAGGTGAGGGATAAAAATTCCAGAAGTGATACTCCACCGGTGAAAGGCAACTTTTGTCAGTTCTTCTGAGCCCCAAACCCTGTTTGGAGCTCTGGCTATAGCAAAACAGCCTCCTCCCCATGGGAGCAGTCAGCCCCCAAGCAGCCCCTGTCTGAGCCCTCCGTGCTGTGTGAGCACACACACTTTTCACTGGCCCCCAGCACATGCAGGACTGCAACCCAGGCTGCAACCCAGCAGTCACCACTGAGCTTTAAAAATCCACAGGTGGACCTTGCAAAGCTCAGGTTAATATGTAGGGTGGTGTCAGATTCAGAGAAGCAAGAAGAGGCTGCTCCAGCTCCTACACAGACAGAATTTATTCCACCCCATCTTGGAAGAGATGTAGTGTTCCTTTTGTCTTGTTTTTAATTTTTATAAGAGGAAAAGTCTTCAAAAAGAATATATCTGCACAGCCTAATTCCCAATTGACATTTCAGTTTTGAGTCCAGAGATGAACAGGATGCAGTGGTGTGAATTGTTACAGTAACATTAAAAATGCAGCACAACTCCTTATCCTAAATTTAATCTCTCCCTCTGAAATTCTGTCAGGTTCATTATGTTGGTTCCCTTTTTGACATGGTTTAAGCACCTCTAGGGAGCAGCTGTACAATACCAATATTAATGATTAAATTGCTGTCTAAATCTTCACTGGACATCAAAAATAAGTAGATTAAATTCACACTTATATACACTTTAAAAAGAAAATTATCAGTGTACCAAAATTGTGGAGCTTATGATATGCCATTATGGAGTAACTAAACACCTGCTCACAGAGCACATGTCCTATAAACCTCACGGACACAGGACTCCAAGGGGTGCAGGTCACAGCCCTGAGGAAGGAGGGGTTTTCAGAGAGCAGAAAGTGACACTTCATCCAAACATTTCACAAACTCCAGCTTTGGAAATGTGTTGCTTCCTGCCATTGCAGGGCTCCTGCCCTGTGCTCTGCTCACTGTCCCCCATGGCCATCCAGCCCCAAATCTCCTTCTGCAGCAGAAATGTAACTGCATGCTTACTTTTTGGAGGGGAGAGTTTTAAATAGAGCTACATAGAGATGAATAACATCAACCAAATTTGAAATTAATTCCAGCAACCCATTAACTGTAGGAGTAAAGTCACTGGAGCTTCACTAGTTTCTGAGACCTATGGATTGGGGTCCATTTACTTACTAAAGAACACAAATCATGCCAGAGTTTTATTAGGTGGTGTATTTACTAATATGGAGACTCTGTCCATCAGAGCTGAAAAGAACCAGAACAGCTTTTTAACTGAAATTCCACATCAGCACTCAAGAGTTAAGTGGGACACAAACAATATATAAACTTTGTGCTAACTTCTCCTTAAATTATCAATATTCCCACTGAGTCAGTAAAACTGACCTTCAGCTGTCCTGAAAAGCCGTGGTTAAAGGCGTGGAGATCCCGAGCTGCGCCTCTGTGTGCTCGGTCCTTTGAAGAGGCCTGGCTGTGTCCCAGCATGCATCCCTAAATAAACCAAAACTGAACTGAAAAGTCGCTTTGAATTATTATTAACAAGCACTGCACTATTTTAATTGGCCCCCTGGTGAATACTGGCCTAAGCGTAGCGACAATAAATTGCCTTACTGTGTGAAATTTCTGCTTTGAATCCAACAGTAAAAAAAGTCCCCCAAACTCAGAAAAAACAGTGACGTGCACATAAGCACATGGAGGATGCTGAGAGCACCAGGTCTGGTAAGAGCTCTCAGTTTAGCCAGCTCTGGAGCTACCACAGGCAGATTCCAGTGTTCTCAGCATCAAACCATCAGTGGTGGTTGAGAGTTTGAACTCAAGACTAAAACACCCCAGTTTTTGCGTATCAGCAATGCTTGGAAATTGTATTACTTAGTCTTCTACAAAGACTGTTTCTTTTCTGGAGGTTGAGGGAAAGCATCTTGTGGAGCCCCACTGATGTGTTGCACCTGACACTGGGCCTGTGTTTTCCAGCATCACTCAGAAGTCAAAACAGGACAAAGAAAAGGATTCGAGTCCTTCTACAGAAAGGAAGATCTGAGCCAAATCAGCCTCCAAGTAAGCTCCACCAGGGCTGTTGCCACCCTCTGTTCATCAGGAATAATGAGTGCAGCCATTGAAATTCCACACTGGTTTGACAGAGTGCTGCGTTTTTAGTATGTCACATTTAGGCAAGAGAGCACATTCTGGTTGTAAAAAAAGTACCCTTGGACCCTGCTTTTATAGTTCTTACTTGAAATATTTTTCAACAGTCCTCTCATCACATGCATTTAAACAACTGCAGCCTCAGGAGTGTGATAATTGATAGCAAATCCACAGACTTTTCCAGGGCAGAAATGCAAGTCCTTCATGCAGGTCACAGTCTAATGAGTTCATAGACAACAAAGTTCCCAAACCAGAGGGAAATCAATGCTAATTACGACAGAGAATCCCAGTGTCTCCATTGCATCTGTACTGTCACTTACCTGCAACCACTATCTGCTCACATATTGATTTTAAGGTTAGCATCAGGCACAGCACCTTGATGTGAAACGTGTCCCTCTGCCCTCAGATTTGCACTGACAGGGATCAAACAGCCAGTAATTTGTAGGGGGGAAACATCCCATACTCCCCAGGCACAACTGGAACAAAGGAAATCCCAGATTCATGAATATTTAGCAAGTTTCCACACTCCTTTGCATGACAGATGTATTTTGGTTTTAAAAGAATATCAAAACCATTCACTGCAGCTCCCCTGTGAGATTAGAGTGGCCCTTTTCTGGGAGCAGTTGGTTTTGTGGCTTCATCCTTCATCTTCTTGAGCATTGGTTTAGGGATGGAACTGTTTAGGGAGGAAAATGGCATCCATACAAACATCTTTTATTTTCAATTTTCATTTCAATTACATTTATCTTTGGGCTTTGAGGTTGTTTACAGCTGAAATACATCTGCCGGGAGTTCAAGTATTTCCTAGCCAATGCTCACATTAGTTCTTGGAAAGGATTGTCAAGACAAAGGAATCACACACAACCAAAAGTGTCACCTGAAGAGGATGTGTGAGCAGCAGTTAGACCAGAGGACCAGCCCTGCTGGCACCCTGACCAGCCCTGACTGCTGGGGGCTGGCACAAGGCACTGCCCTGGGCTACAGCCAGTGCCCTGAGCTGGGGACATGAGAGCTTGGTGTGCCCAGCTGGCCAAGGCAGGGCTTGGGAGCCACAGCCACCCCCTGACTGGGCCAGAGCAGCCACAGCCACCCATCCCTTGGGAATACAGGGCTGGAGTGGCCAGGAGAGCTGTGCAAGGGGCAGAGGGGTACATAAAATGTTCCACCGGTGAATTTAATGCCTGGTGATAAAACACTTTATCCATTCCGAAGGACGGTGCTTAAATAGATGTTGTTAGTGGTTGTATTTCAAAAGTCAGTAGGGCTAAATAAATCTAAAATTTACTTCTACTAAAAGTGTTATGAGGCCAAGGTATTTTTATTCTTTAGATGTTCAATTAAGCAAAAATCCAGAGATCTGCTGGAGAATTTAAGACTACCATGAACAGGAAAGCTTTTTAGTTAAGCTTTCCTCTCTTCATGTGAAGAACTAAATTGATGATTTTTAAATAATTTACATCCAAGAAGTAGTGTTAAAAAATGTCCCAAATGGAGTTAAAAGCATCATAAATATAATTTCCTGTCAGATTATATGAAATACCCTGATAAATGAACAGCTCTTAAAAGGACACTAACAGTGGACTTGGAAGGTCTGACTCCAGCTTTCTGAAAATGCCAGCTCTAAGCAGCTCCCGTTTGACTTCAGCTCTGCATGCCCTGAGCAAGCCATGAGATACAGAAGTATGAGTGTGCACTTTTTTCCTTTCTCTGGTTTATTACATCAATGCTTATGTTTTGAAGAGCCTTATCCATCTAAGAAACAAAGAGAAACTAGTCATCAACCCAGAACTAGGGGAAGGGGAGAGAGACATGACTGTTTATCAGCTCAACAAGGATCCTTTTGAACGAATCACCAGCTGCCAAAAAATGCAAATGTCTTTTATTTTCCTTTCAGTGAGTGCATGTGGGAGGGGAGGACAGAGAGGAAGGAGTCTGTGTTAGCTCTGCTGTTACATTGCTGAATTAAGATAGTCACCTACCCATCATCTACTTCCAAATCCCTCTTGATTTTCAGACACAACTGACATTTCACAGCCTTCTGTTGCCCATCCTGTTTAAATATTAATGCATCCAAAGGTTCAGATGACTGCAGCCATCCAGAACAGAGAATCAGAAATTAAAAGCAAACATGCAGAACAAAGCCCGGTAACGAGTGCGTGGCTCTGAACTTGCTGGGAAGGCTGAGATGAGCATACAGTCAGCTTGAGCTGTGAGTCATCCTTTTTTGTTATTAATGCAGTATTTATCAGCACTCACTCCTTTCCTCATGATTTCTGCCAGCTCTGTTTTCACACCACGTTCATCACCACAGCTTTCCAGTTTCCAGCTTCTCCAGTTTCTCTTTCCAGCCAGCACAGTGTCTGTCGTGCCCAGCAGGCCCAGCTCATATTCTCAGGCTCTGCCTGTGTCCCATACTTCCATTGTGTCAGCAGCCTGTTTCTCTGGGTGTTGTACTTCTTTTGCAATTGTTTGTGTTTCTACATGATGGGGCAGCAGTGGTGAAACATAAAGTGACAGCCTACACTGAGTGTTGTTATGACGCCATCATTTCAATTTTCAAGCAGATGGAGCCAGCACGAATTGAACGCAGCTCTTCAGATACACGAAATGGCTTCAGCACGATGGCAGAACTGACCTCTGAGCCCAAGGTGTGGCACTGACCTTCAGAGCACAAGGGATGATCTCACTTGTCCTACTATTGCCACTGGCCATCAGTCAGAGATCAGGGTACCTCTGGACAGGGGTTGTGCATCTCTGCTCAGGAGCCCTCAGCACAGCGCTGACCCTGGAACTGCTTCTCCCTGCACATCCTTGCAAGCGACACTGCCCTGTGCACAGGGAATGACCGTGGGCTCTTCCACCAGCCTTCCCATCCCCAACACTGAATCCACATGAAGAACCTGACCTGTCCCCATCCCCACATGGACAGGGACAGCAAGACCTGAGGAGCACACGGCGTGTCCAATGTGGACATTCAGCAAACCATCACAAGAGCTGAGAACAGACACCAAACACTTTTATGACACCAGTCCTACATGCCATACTGACCTGTCAACCATGGGGAGAGTGAAAGATGGAACTCTTAGAGGAGGAAAACCACGTTTAGGAAAGAGAGAGGCCAAATGCAGACATTATGAGAAGTGCTCAGTGTTTCCTTCCATTCAGCCTGAAAGTCAGAAATGATAACGGCTGAATCCTAAGGAGAGGAGGATGAGAGGGCTTCGCTCCTGGGCATGTGACACTGCTACCCTTTGTGGTACCAGATGTGGGGAAAGTGAGGAGAGACGAAAAGCAAAGCTGGAGCTGAAAGGCTCTTTTTTAAAAAGAAAGAACAAAATTAAAACGATCCTGAAAGAACAACTCTTCCTTTCAAACACAGTAGTTTGGGAAGCTGGCTGTAAAAGGGTACATTTTTGAAATGTGGCTGCAGTTACCAAGCAACCTGCTCTGCTGCCAGCAGCGTGTCCAAATTTGGGGGAGGCAGAGCCCATGGCCCTGCCCTCCCAGGACAGCGAGTGCAGCCGGACAGTCTGGATAGCTGGCACACCACCATGTGTGGAGCCAGAAGCCTCCACCCAGAGTGGCCCTCAGAGCTAGATGGGCCTTTGGAAGTAGTGAGGATGGCAAAACAATCGAGACATTGCCCTGACAGAGGACAGAGGAACAAGGAGAAGAGAAAAATCTGAAATTAGCCCAGTAGCTGCAGCAGAAGAGCTCTGGGTTTATGTGGGCGCAACTATAAGCAAAATTTGAAATATATTACTAAAACTAAGGCAAACAGCAAACAAAATTCTCAATTAACATTCACAGTTCTCATATGCATTGGACACACTGCAGTGCTTTGCAGGATTTTCTATAGCCCAGGGATCTAACAGTGGAAAGAAGAAAACAGATGCGCTGGGAACCAATCTTTCCAGGCTGAAAACCCCACAACTCTGCCTGAGTCCAGAGCTTCACTAGTGCTTTCATTCCATTAACTCTGCACAAGGATATCATTACACTTTTCTCATCATGAGCTGTTTTGTTACCTCCACTGCTGTTCTAAATGAGAATTAGGCACAACATGCACTTAATTTAGGCTATGAGTTGAGCTGGCAAAAATCTAAGCTTTTATCCAAGCTGTACAAAGAGCTGAGATGTTTTATTTCCTCCCATTTGGTGAGGAGAACTGGCCCCAAAACTTCACAACCTCATGCTATCCCAAATGCCTCCTGGCAGCCTCTGTCCCCAAAATGTCCTGAGCTGCCTGGTGCTGAGGGCTGAGTTCAAACCTCCTGGCTCAAAGTGTTAACAGAAAGACTGTAATTAAATGTTGTTTGAGATGTCTGAGGATGCCAGTACTAAAGATGGAATTTGGGCAGCACCTCCCAGCACCTCTTTCTACACGTTTGAGCTGCCCTCCCACCATCACGTGAGCCAGCAGCAGCAGCAGTGTGAGCCCCTGTGCTGCAGCATCACCTGCACAGAGCAAACGGCACAGCCACTGCAGCATCTGCCTTTACTCCAACAGCCAAAGCAAACTCTGAGACATACCTTAGCAATGTAAGATCTCTCACTGATCCGCACAATCTTCAACAAATGCTCCGTGCCTGGCTCTTGGCATATTTATTGGGTGCTCTGAGATTATGCAAAGGTTTGCCAATAATCGTGTTAGACATCACAGTTTTCCCTACACTACACCTAATATGGCATGTATGTTAAAAACACAGTCATTGTGAAAAGTCAGTGATGATGTCATGATGTTCTTTCATGAAATAACTGAAAATTGTAGGTAGGCATTACATGGAATGCCTCAACCCTGAGTACTTAGGATTATTAGGTGAAAAGGACAAGAAAACTATTTGCTATTACATTCCTTTAGAAACCACACAGTCTTTTAGATATTTCTTCTTGAAACCACACTGGCAAAACCTGTCACTTTCCTGAACTGATCCTTACTGCTACAATTGAGACTATTTTCTGAGGTGACTGAAAGTTTGAGTCATTTAGCACAAGAACTGCTCCCACAACAGGATTCTAAAAGTAATGCCACTCATTCCAAATTTCTTTGCTGTATTTTGTGCAACAACCATGCAGAACCATCAAGCAAAGAAAGTTAAGTGCCCAGGATTTTACTGAGACACAGACTATCATCTCCAGCTGCCACTCCTCCCATCAGTGACTGATTTCACAACATGACCATAACACACACAGGCCTTTTTCTCCAAGTTCTGCCCCTTTTCTCTTAATGTTATTAGGTAAAATTTTTCCATGTCTGTACCCTAGGCAGAACACCCTTTGGATTTACAGTCTGACCCACTTCCCTCTTAATTTAGTAGGAGCTGCAGGGGTCACTCACATAGGTCTTGTCAAGGTACGACTTCTCTGCAGACAATGAGGTAACACAGGTGAGAAAACAGTGAGAGTAAATCACGAAAATAATTTCCTGGAGGTCTGAGCCTGAAAACATTTGAAACAATCTCACACATCCCTCTCCATCGTCAATGCCACTCGTGCCTCTTCTCATACAGTGCATCACGTTTCCAACTTCTCCATCCCAGCAGTGAGCACTCCCAGCAGTGCCCTTCACGGGGCCGGGGTGGTGGCACAGGGGCTGCTGCTGGTGGGTGCTGAAGGCACAAAATTCACCTTCAACACACAGCTACGGGTGGGCTCCTCTGCTCACCCTTCACAGCGATGGCTCTGCTCTGCCATGCTTGTGTCTGTGCTGGTGCCTGAAACATTGAACAGGTAGTTCTCTTTAAGGCATTTAAACTGCAGCTGTGAACTAAGTACAAAAACCAAACACATCACCCCCCTCCGCCGTCAGGCTGGGTTAAACAGAGCTGAGCATCTCTCAGCTGTGAGGAGTGTGCATCGCAAAGCCAACCTCCCACAAAGCTCTTTGTGAGAGATGGAAAAATTCCCCAGCGAGCGAGATAAAAACTGTATTACTAACCAGACTGGAAACCAGGGAGTTGGAGATATTACGGCCAGGACAGGGAGCTGCCAGTGCCCCCGATGGCAGCTGCGGCTGTGTGACACAGCATCAGCCGGCAGGGGACACAGAGCACCTCCTACCCCGACCACCAAATACTCCACCGCAGTAATTTCAGGAGAGAGGACTGCTGCCATCTCCCCGGATACAACACTACCCTTGCTTTATTTTCTTGCTAATTTCCCCTAAATGTGGCTGGTTTGAGTCTCGAGTGGCTTGACACTGCCGTTTGCAGCCCGTAACCCCTCGGCCAGGTAATCTTATGGCAGCAGGACTCTTGCCCAGCGATGTGGCGGGTCTTGCAGTTCCCCACGTGGTATTTTGTACATGAAGTCCTGGAAACAAATTAGCATTAGAGAGGGCTCAACGCAGCGGGGCTCTTGTTTTATAATCCCCGGCAGTTTGTCTGGGCTTCACCTGTGTTTAGAAATCTAGGAAGAGCAGCTGTGAGACCCCCAAACAACAATGCTTGTTTTCATGCCAAATCTGTGCAAACAGCTCATATGTCACAGTGACAGCCTCTCCCCAGGATGCTCCTCACGCCGAGCAGGTCTCTCCAGTGCTCTGAGTGTGCCAGGTGGCTGCAGACCTCGCAGTCATCCCTCCTGCAGCAAAGGTGCTGAGTGGCTGTACCTGCCCACACACACCTCCACACCTCTGCTGCCCACACACATGCTCCAGGGCACGTCAGCACAGTTTTACCCACTGAGAATGCTGACTGCATTTTCTGCCACTGCTTCACCTGGGCACAGTCCTGCAACTCTATGTGCCCCAACCCAGTACATTTTAAAATGTCATTACATTTAACATTTGATTAATTTAATTTCAGTAAAACGAAATTAATTTCACAATTTTACAGCCTTAAAGCTGTACATCCACATGAAGGTTGGATGGGTTGCAATCTAACTGATGCATAACCTCTTGGGGTCGAGAATAGACCTCCACCCACCAGCATTTTAAAATTTGAATGTTACACTGCTAAGCCTCAGGGTTTTCTGTTAATCAAAATTCACTAAATCACTCTAGGATTGCAGCACTATCAATCCATCAGGTCTCAGAGAATATTTGTTATGACAAAAGCACTTCTGTTGCTCATGTTGAGCTGAACAACCAGGTTCCTCTACTCCAATGTCATGTGGAGATGGGAAAGCCAAGTGTCATTTAAGTAGTGTCAGCATCCTATTCAGACCACACTCACGGGGTGCACTGCATGGAGAGATGCGCACACCTGCATCACTCAAGTCCATGGAATTGGTCAGAGTTTGGAGCACTGTGCAACATATAGAGGGGAAATAGGATCAGTCCTCACGTGGCATCCCAATGCCCTCTTTCCTCGCACCCACATCCAAGAAACCCCCGAGTGCTGTTTTTCACAGCCAGGCAGGTATTGGGTCTGATGTTTCTGATCCACACTCTCTGGCACAGAGGGGAACCAAAGGTTGGTCCCATAACCACGTTCTTTCTTGACTCCAAGAGGTGGATCTCCACAGGTTTCATTAGATATGGGTAGACCATAGGATATTTCAAAACCCCAGGCAGGGGTGCCACCAGCCCCCATTTAAATGCAGATGCTTTAAGAATAATTATCAATTGCTCAATCTCCATGTGAAGCAGCAGCAGAATGGAGCTGGAACATGCAGGGAAGGTGGCAGCGCAGGCAGTCCTGAGGACACCAGCAACTGCCTTTCAGCTCTCACATTTATAAATAATTTATTTTCAGCCACCTGTGCCCAGAATAACAATTTTCTGCCCGAAATCTCCAAGCTGGTGCCGGGAGACCGTCAGGGACTCGCTTTCCCGGGACCCTCTCGACCTGTTGGGAAGGGGTCCGGGTCTCCAGAGGGGCAGTTCTGAAGGGATGTGCCCCTAGTGGGAAGAGGCACGAGAAACAAACACGGAGCATCCGTTCAGCTGATCGCATTAGGCTTCTCTCTGCTGCTGCCGCCACTCAGCTCTCTGCCGATGCAGCCATCCGTGCCTTTGGACAAACACCCAGGCAGAGGGAATGGGTAGGTCTGGAAACGTCGGCAGCTGCAGAAGGCTGCAGAGCTCTGCTGTGAGGCAGCCTTAGAGGAGAGGCTGTTTCCCCGGGCAGGGGAGCGTTATGAAACACAAGCGCACTGGCTGTGCTTGAGGATTTTGGCAGCGCAGCGCGGAGGCTGCTTCCATCCTGCCTGTTGGCGCAGGAGGCCATGGAGCGGCTCCCTCCCGCCGGCTCCCGCAGGGCGCAGGACCCCGATGCCCCGGCCCGTTGAGCCGCAGGGACCCGGGAGAGCTGCAGGGAGCACGGCCAGCATCAGGGACACCGGCGAGCTGCAAGGACCACGGCGAACAGCAGGGACCCCGGAGAGCCGCAGGGATCCCGGAGAGCAGCAGGGACCCCGGAGAGCCGCAGGGACCCCGGAGAGCCGCAGGGACCACTCGAGGGACAGGGCGGCAGCGGTGAGCGGGGCGCGGACAGGGCTGGGCGAGTTCGGGGGCAGCGGGAGGGAGCGGAGCGCCGCAGACCCGGGCACGGCACCGAGCGGTCCGCGCAGGATTACGGCTCT
Source organism: Brachypodius melanocephalos (assembly GCA_013398615.1). NCBI lineage: Eukaryota > Metazoa > Chordata > Aves > Passeriformes > Pycnonotidae > Brachypodius > Brachypodius melanocephalos. Next base: position 208,461 of record VZSR01002145.1, on the reverse strand, counting down.
GCGCGCTGGAAGCGAGAGGCAGCGAAAGGATTAGTAGGGAAGGGCAGAGCGAGCAGGATTTATCAGCTTTTCAGCTATGCATTACGGCCTTTTGTAATATTTCACTGGATTGTACAGGGCTTTGCCTGGCTACAGTAGGGGTTCCTCAACCACAAAAGAAAGGTGAGGTTTTCCCTCTTTTTCTTACACTGTTCGGTGTCTGCCTCTGCGAGCCGTGTGCCAGCTGGCCTGGGCACGAGCAATAACCGGACAACTTTTTGCAGAAGCTGGGGTATCAGCATTCATTGCAGTCTCAATGACTGCTTGTTTTACTAAATTAATCCACAGCATCTAAGCAAAGGAGCTTAGCGGCATTATTTACAAAGACTGCAGGTTGCTGTCGAGACGCCCTTCCCTAAGCATCCACGCAACATCATACTTGAAAAGTCAGCAATGGATACTGCGAGTATGTTTGTGTCACAGCCTAGCAAGGCAGGCTGGAATGTTCAGCTTCTCCCATCGGTTTCTGGGGCATCACTATGCTGAACAAATAGTCTCTAACAACGTTTAGTAGGTGAATGTTGCAGGAATTGAGATATTGAAGGGTTTATGAAAGACACTTTTAAACTACCTACGATTCAGTTGCAGAGCTGTGTGTTATTTTAATTCTAGTAGATTTCCTTGCACACAGGGAAAGATCTCATCTGTAGTTCCTGTGGGCTAAGGCAAACATAAATATATGGTATATTTGTTACAACATTCTTGTGCAAAACCTCAGCCACAGACCACGCAGGTGCTTTTGGAAACTGCAGGTAGAGCATCATTTGCTGGGCGCTTGAACTCTTAATATCTAAGAATGTACATCATTCATGAATGCTTTATTGTTAATAAAATACTTTTGAGATTCAGTAATAGTTTGCTGAAAGCTTTCAGTTTATCAGAGAATGGTGACAGCAGACTGTATGTTACCTCTGGAGCACACATCCCTCTGTTTATAGAATGCACACACATGGATGTGGATGCACACGTACACCTGAAATGTGGGTATGCCTATGCCTGCATGCATCTCTTCCATACTGCCATGGAATCAGTCCTGCTGATTACTGCATTATGACTTGAGCTAGGTGAAAAGTGTGGGATTAATGGAGAAATACCATGGTGTGATTTCTGCTCAAGCTGTCCCTGAGCACTTTCCAAGTCTGTACTCTCACAATAAGCCTTGCTGGACCATCTCCCTCCCACAAGCTGTTCTGCATCCCTCACCTCAGTCTCACCAATAACATTATTGTATGGATTTACACCTATCTATGATAAAAAATTGGTCGTAAAAAGTCGAGTATCTGGTGAGAGAGCCACTGGGACAGGATTTGTGCAAGTTAGCACCGACCTCTCCAGCCTCAGGCTGCAGCTCTGCTCTGTGATACTGCCTTTCCCTTCTGAAGCTGAATTATCTGTCACTGTAAAATGCCTCCTGTATTGAATAAATAGGGTATAATATATATTTAAAATCTGTGTTACTTTACCAGTTTATGAACTATTGAGTTTTTCTTTCTGCTAATTCCACAGAAAGATATTTTTTCTTATTTATCCCAGTTCAGTGTTATAAAACAATCTCACCATCAAAGATAACTTTGCGATCTGATTACATCTCGTAGCAAGCCCTCATGTAGCAAGCAATGGTAAACTCACTGCAAAGCCCTCTCAAGCTGCAACACTTGTCATGTGGAGAAATTTGGATGCTTCTACCTAATTTCCAGATTGTTGGCAGACCTAACAGGGAGACGTGTGGGGTCAGCACAGGCACATCCTCTAGCAAGGAAAACTTCATAAGTTGTAAGAAGTGCTTGAAGTTTCTGAGAATGATTTTAGCTATTGAAATAAAGGGAACTGCAAACACTTGACAGGGTTCCAACATCAAATTTGTGGCTTCTTAAGAGTTTTGCTTCCTATGTGCATTCACACAATATGATGTTTGTTTTGACTTTCCAAAATGCCCTTAGAAAATGGCAGTGTGTATCCAAGGAAAAGGCAAAACAGAATCCTTCAGCTGAGGGCTGACTGCATTTGTCCTCAAAGAAAGCTGACAAAGGAAAGGAGAGACATGGAAGAGGGATGGATTTTTCTAAAAATAGTAATCATGAGTCCAATTCCCTTCAATTTACAATAGGAAACATCATCTTGCTTCCTTGCCAACACTGAATTTGCAAAATCCTGCTGGTCTTTAGACAAGGAACAACTCTTGATGACCTGCAGCTGTCAATGCAGCACTGACCTGAGCTTCTGCACTGTGCACACATCAAGGGACAGTCCTCAGTTAAGCAACTCTTCACCTGTGAGTCTGGGGCTGTTTTTCAGTGTCTTCACCCCTTACCAGCATTCATGGCATCACTGAAAATATTCAGTCTTCCCTTAAAAATTCTGTAAATGCTCCTTCAGCTAGGAGACTAGAATTGCCAAGAACTTATCATGTTTCTTTTATTCTCTCTAAAAATACATTAATGCAGCTGCCTAGTGTGACATCCTCTGTCACACTTTCATTTTGTGTGTTCCTTTTGGAACCAAGATACTGACCTGTTTTTCTTTTTTGGTGGCAAGGGATCCTTTCTCTGCCAAAGTCCCAGGACCTTGTAGAACTGTACTTCCACTCACTATGCCCAAAGCTGATATTTTCCAGTGCTAATTATTGCCCTTTTTCCAGTGCAATGTTATCCCTTTCATTGCCCTCTTCACCTAGAGGTCTCCTCTGGCATTTAACAGTACTCGCTGCCCATCAATTATCCATCATTTTCCTTTCAATTATAATTTTATGATTTTACTAACAACTTTCAATTTATATGGTCGGAAGCCCCCGGCTATGAGAATTGATAAACAGGGATAGAAGAGTTGTTTTCTTCCATCTTGCTTCATTCATTTTAAGTAAAACATGCATGAAAAAGACAAATGCCACATTTTCTGTTACCAGATACTAGTTCTTTCCTCCTTAGGCTTTCCTTTTAAATATCATCACCAGAAGTGATGCACTTCAACTCTTTTAGGCATACTTTGATGATATTGCAATATGCAGTTTATGGAAAAATCAAATGGCAGTTTTTATGTCAGCAGCACTTTGCTATTTCCCCACTAAAAAGCAACATTTAATTTTTGAGTTGCACATTTGCAGCAGTGGTTGTGGGTGGAGAGTCTGCTTATTTATTTGGTTGGGTTTTACTACAATGTACTGTCATGGCAACTGCTGTAAGGGTGGGTGCATCTGGAGGTAATTCGTACACATCATGTTGAATGCAGCAAAATTACCTTGTACCATTTAAACTTTTTCAACCACTAGGCAAGAGCAAAGTTACCCCTTTGAGACTCCGAAGCAGCTTCTCCTTACTAAACAAGCAAATACATAAACAAACTTGGCAGAGCACTAGGAGCAATACCAAATATTTCTTGATGTTTGGATGCAGAGCCTGCTGCACAGTTAAATTAGGTCCGATACCTTGGGTGTTTTCTCCAGTTCTTTCCCTCCTCTTCATGTGGAGGCAGAACATTATATATACCCTGGCCACTTGCTGTTTGGGCAGGCATTGGCCAGACAGTGTCCTTTGGCTCCAGGAGGAATTGCCATGTGCTGCCCAGGCAAGTGCCAGATCCTCTCGTCCTGGCAATGATGCGGCCTCCAGCTGTTTTACTTTACATCATTGCAAGCATGGAGAAACTCTACCATAATCCACTGACAAAGCACAAAAGTGGTATTAAAAGGGACTTAATTGGGTCAGTGATGCAGTTTCAAGCATAATATATCTGACCTTTGCTACCTGGTCTTGATGGCCCTTCTCCAGCCAAGCTGTGGGCACTGCTTGATGAGCCAGAAAGTTCCAGCTGCCCCAGCACGCCCTCTCCAACACCAGCAACTGGGACTCATCTGAGAACTTGGGCTTGAAGCATCTCTCTCAGTGAATAAACCAAAAGAGCTGTGAAACCCTGAATTACAGCTGGGCAGGAATGACTGTAAATCTGATAGATTTATCTAGCCTTATCTTTGTGACAGGGGGGAGGAAATCTTAAACCTTTTGAGCTCGTGTGTGACTGCAGCCATTGCCATCTGACCTCTGAGGGTTCACAGCAGTTTCACAGGGCAAGGCTGCCTTGGGCAGCGTGGAGTGCCCAACACTGAGGGGTGGGCACCTGCCCTGCTGAGCCAGCCTCACCTACAGCTACTGCACAGAGCATGGGCATCCCCAGTCCGAATCTCAGGTGGCTGATACCTGCACACTGCTGGCTTTCAGATCACACAGCCTCCACTGGGAACAGCTCAAGTTTACAGTAGCCCCACGGCAGGAACACTAGTGAATTAAATCCCACCTATGCTCATAGACAGTATTTCTTCATATGAATTAGTGCAGTAACAACCTGCAGGATCTAATTATGGCTAATTTTCCATTCATTTGTATCAGTACTTCTGACCCTTTTACTGCAATTCTTGAGCACTCACAACATTGATCAGAGATTTTCAATAATTTAACTCTAAAGGTCAGCTCTTTAGCTGGTGTAAATCAATGCATTTTCTTTGGCTTTGGAGCTGATCCGAAGGGAGGTGTGCACCTTCCACTGTAGGGAGAGCAGTCGGAATTCACTGAAGAAGCTACAGCCTGGCAGTGCTTTGCACCTGCTCACCAGCCCTCGGAGAAGGAGTAGCAATCAGCACATTGAATACTTTTGGATATTACTCAGTCCTCTACAATTAAAATCAGCATACATGTACTTAAAAAAAATACCATTAACTAAAGTGCCTAAAAGAGGTCTTCACGATCACCTGAATTGTAAGATTAGAGGCAAAGACTCCTGGCTTGTGACAGCCTCATTTAGGAATTGAGGCTAAAAGGTCACACAAAAGGAATTCAGGATCAACTGACAAAACAGTTAACTGAGCTTTAATTTATTTTTGTCCTAGAAGTTTTGGATCTTTGATTTGGTTGATAATTAACAACCAAATGAAAAAGGTAATGCGTGGAGAGTTAATTGGTAACATTTAATTAATAAAGCAGCATAAGTGAACATCCACGAAACCTTAAATCAACTACTGAAACAAGAAACTGAGAGCAGATATTCCTTGCCAGGACTGCGGATTTCATGAGTGTGCCCCAACTGCAAGCTAAGCAACAGCCGTAATATTTTCTTTTCTGGAAAACACTGCATCTTTTCTCCACACTTGCCTAGCTCCACAGAGAAAGGATAGACTGGGAAAACAGGAACTTATGGGGACATGCCAGCTTTTATTTGCCGTGGGAGGTTAAAGGTTCCCTAGAGCACAAAGGAGCTTTTCTTGCCCAGACAATCCCATCGTGGTATACATCAGCACAACTAAAGCTGCAAAGCTCAGCAGCAGTCAAGAGAGATCTGCTGAACTTGAGCTGAAATTTTTTCAAACATTTACTAGTTTTTCTCCACATGCATCCCCACATCAATAGTTGGCAATATGAATCCACTAAAAATATATAGCAGGATCTCTGGTTTCTGTTAAAGCAACACACACAGAATCTCCAAATATCCTTCCAGCATAAAGCCCAACTTCTTTGTGCTGCACAGAGATTAATAATTATTATCTTATCTATTGTGAATTGATGCAATTTCTTTTTTCCTCCCACACACCCACACTTCTGTTTCCTTCTGATCTGCATTTGTAGCTGAGCAACTGTTTAGCTGAAAGGAAGGAATTTGGTAATACCTCCCTAAAAAGATGCCTGTTCATCCAGTGACAAAGGACGGAGACGTTGGCTATTGACAAAAGAAAATAAAGAACAATGTTCCAAACATCCCAAGAGAAATAACCTCATCATTAAGGTATTTCTTGTGCATTGCAAGTTAAAAGAAAGAAAAGAAAAAAGCCTGAAGATCTGAAACTCGCTTGAGCTCAATCAATCTAGCTCATTTGACTATAGTTCTTAACGTGCATAATTATAAACAACAGATGGAGAAATGCTCAGATTAAGCCAATGGCGTGGGTGAGGGAAAGTCACCCTGATGGTGGATGTTTTCAATCTGGATGTGAATCAGCCTTACACCACTTGGTCTTTCAGGTTTCAGCATCAGCTGTTCGGCAGCTCGGCAGGGCACGATGAAGGCATCACTGCAGGAGCCCATGGAGCCCCTGGGTCATCCAGGCGCCTGAGGTTGGCTGCAGTGCCACACCAGGCTGCTCTCTGCTGCAGCTGGCTAGGAAGAAGTTTTCATCAGGAGAAGACACTGAAGTGATGGGCTGAACTTATGGAAGGAATGAGTGTCTGGCCAGGCAGAGATTCGGGGGCCAGTTGGGAAGCTTGAAGGGCCAGTTTCAGTAAGGGCATGGCCAAAGCTTTCTTCAGGCTACAGAAGTTTCTTCGTCGGACCCAGTTTCTGCTCCTCTTCCTCACAGCAGCTTACCTGATGGCTGGCAGCCTCTTGCTACTGCAGCGGACCCGCTTGGTTATCCAGCAAGGTTTGCGTGGGACCCCCACTAACCAGGCCCTGGCGGTGCCGGAGGAGATGAGCAGGGTTGGGATCGCAGAGCCCTGGACCCTGCAGAGCCCCGGCCCCAGGCTGCCGGTGCGCACGGACGCGCTGCAGGAGCCCGCCCTGGACCCGCGGCACAGCCCGCACTGGCTCATGTCCCGCAACTCGGAGCTCAGGCAGCTGAGGAGAAGGTGGTTCCATAAGTTCACCAGCGACCAGGAGCCTCTGCAGACAGCAGGATTTAAAGCTATGAAGCACACTGCTGAACACAAAGGTAAGGGATGGAGCCGTTTTCTGGTACACGCATAGACTGTGCTCTGCTGATCCCAAGCAGACACAGGCCAGCATCACACACCCCTGCAGGTCTGCCTTCCTTCTCGCTCATCACCACTTTCAAAACAGTTCTTAGGCATAGGCATAGGCCAAAGCACAAAGGATCCATGCTGGGTGACTGCTGTGCCCTCTCTCCAGCAGCAAAGTATCAGTTTGCAATCTTCGATGCTTTGCCTTTTAGAAGAACTAGTTGTTCCTGGAGAAGTTTCACTGATAATAAAACAGGAATGGGATCTGGATGACTAGACACCACATTTTGGAACTGCTTTTTGTTTGAATAAATTTGCCCAAACAAAATCCCACAAAATGGGTGCCACATCATGCTACTTACTGAGGGAATTGTCAGAAACGGGAATGAGAAGGCAATAGTGGTGGGAGATGAGTCACACAGTGTGAGTCTGGCAAACTGAACCGCTGGGGCTACCTGAAGCTCCAAGCTGGAGCTGCTCCAAGGACGCTTCAGGACACCCTGTTGGTGGCAGGTTTTGGTGGCAGAGGAGAGACTAAGCTGCTCAGCCAGGGCATTACTGAGGTTCTAACTACTGCTGTACTGAGAGGGGCCAGAATGATTCTATATTTGTACATTTCACATATTGAGCTGTAGATTCAAATATGCATCATTTGAATATCTAATTGGACATGACGGGACATTATTAATAACAATATCGTTAACAAGCATTGGAATGACTTTGAAGGTAATTAATTAAAACCTAACTACCTACATATAGCATATTATATTCTCCAATTCACTTCTAGTAAACTTAGAGGCTTGTTATTTCATTATGGATCCCTTTCAAGACCTAATGAACTCCTCTGTGCTTATAATGCTTAATAAAGTTTCAATGATGCCCTGTGGCTTCTGCTTAGTAGAGCAGCATTGCCTGACCATGGAGGCTGGGCTCCCTCATGGGTGCCATCCTAATAAGACTGTGGCTCTGAGGCAGTACAGCTCTGCCCCTGCTTGCCCAGGGGCTGCTAGCCAGCCCTCTGAAGGCTTCCCCAGGGAGACCCTTAACCCAAGCCACAAAAAATGGCATGGCCCCAGCCTGTTGTGAACCTCCCAGCTCTCCACCCATGAGCACATAGCCTTTGGGGAGAAAATCCAAGTCCTTTTTTCCTCCAGCCTAGGCTATCTCACCTGCTGACATTGCAAGTGGCTCAGGGTAGGGATCACACTTTTCCTGGCAGAGACTGACTGGCAAATACTGTCAGTACAACAATGAGATTTGCTATTCCGATTGCTCCCAGCCAACGGAATTTCCAGTTCCCCTGGCCTAGTTCTGCCATTGAACAGGATGCAGAGGTGACAGGGACTGTATCACTGACATGACATGACATGACATGCTACTCTGCGACCGTGGAATCTCCATGACTCATTCATGGGAGGATGTGAATGAGAAATGGGAGGGACACAGGGAGGAGGGCAGATGGTGGCTGGCCTGCCCAGGACCCCCACTCAGGCTCTTTGGCCCAACATCCTCAGTTTTCTGCTGCTACAGGTTTGAGTTGAAGTACCCAAATCAAAAGTCCCCAGTAAAACATGGAGCATATTTGCTGCAGGTACATGACTCCCACCTTGTTAATGGTGTGCTGGGGGTGTGTATTCATAGCTATTGAATTTCCTAATTACACGCTGGCAAATTACCTTGCAGGTCTTTGGATCTACTGTTGTGTTTGTAATATTTAAATGTTTGATTTATTATTCCTCGCTCCAAAATCCCTGAGGGAGCAACTCAAACTTCCTTTTTTTTGTGGATTAGTTAATATAATGGTTTTTAGTCTCATTTTTCTCCATATATTCTTTTCCTATCCACAGCTTACATTTTTAAATTTTCCTGTGTTATCATCTCAGTGTTGCTGTTTCTAAAATCAGATTTCCTTTTTTCCTTCATATTTTGATGATAAAATGTACTTATAGACACACAATTGCTGTATAATAGTGGGACTCCACATCATAATTCCAATTGTATATTAAATAATGGGCTGGATTTTTACAGTATTTTGTTCATGAGAACAAAAATTAGGCTGAGCACTGAATGCAGTCTAAGAGAAACATTTATCTTTTCTATGCTAAGTAAAGCAAGACACATTTGAAGAGATTCCTTTGCATCAGAGAGGAGGTAGCTCAGTACAATAGCTACATTTTGTTGCCTAGTTAAAAGTGAATTTATCTTTCCATTACAGCTTTAATGTAACCGTCTATATCCAAAGAAAATTGATTTTCTTAATATTTCTCTTGCACCATCTCATTATCAGCTAGAGATTTTAAAGAACACTTGGGAGGAATCCAACAGGATTTCTGGAAGTTTTTAACATTTTGAAGGCTACAGTCTCCTGTACTTTAGAGAAGTGCTGTGTTTTGTCACCTAAAGGAAGGAGCTGAGCAGACAGCAGCTGCATGCAGGAGCTGCAGTCCTGGGTGTGTCACAGACTCTGGGTATGCAATGGCACTGCTGAAAGGAACTTGGGGAAGGGAAATTCTCATCTTCTTTTTGCCCATTTCCATGGGACAGTGGCCCTGACCCCTTACCAAGGTTCAGCAGCAATGGAGAGGTCTGCAGAGGGTGTGGGACCCCAGACAGGTTGGGACAACCCTGCTCACAGTGTGAAGCACTGGGTAAGCCTGGGATGGGTTTTTCCCTTCCATCTCACATGCATTGCCTAACCCTGGTCATGTACAAACACAGGGACCTACATGGGATGCTTCACTCATGATTCAAGGGAGAGGACACTGAAGGGAGCTGTCTTTTATGACTTAAGAAAAATGACAGTAGCTCACTGTCAAGAAGCTTGTGCTGAGAGGTGAGTGGTATTTTTTCACTGCAAGTTTTCTCTTTTCTGACAATAAGTGGAACTGAATTTGAAATGGAAAAAGCATTCCTATGTTAAACATACAGCATCTATAAGAACAGTGATTATCTCATACCTTCAGGCACACTTGAAGCAGACTGCTGCACTGCTGCCTATTCTCTGGCACCATGACTACTTACATTATATTCTCTATTGTCCTGGACAAAAATTACAGTTTGGTCTTTGTAAGATATCTGTCTTGATAGATATCGGTCTCTAGCCCGTATCTTGTTGAGGGGCTGCCCCTGCTGAGGAGGCCATGCTGTCTCCAGGGTGGACTCAGCTCCAGAGCAAGGCAGCAGGAGCTTAGGCTGTATGCAGAGACATGGGGACAGGTTCCTCCCTTCCCCGGGTACAATCTGGGGAGCAGACAGACCCCTCTGTGACAGCGGCTGGCATTTCTCCTGGCAGGGCTTACAGCTACGCGGGGCTGGCGTACGGAACAGAGTGCTACTGCGGGAACACGCTGCCCGCTGCCACCGCCAAGCCCGAGGAGTGCAACATGGAGTGCAAGGGTGAGAAGGGCTCCGTGTGCGGGGGCGTGAACCGCCTCTCAGTCTACAGCCTGGAGGAGCTGCGGGCACGAGCCAGGAGAAGTAAGTGGGACCGGACAGGGGAGGCCACGAGGGAGAGATGTCACGACCAGGCTGGGCAGGGGCTGTCCCTGCTGCTTGTCTCGCTCCGTTTGTCATCAGAGTTTGCAGCAGCAAAGGACAAAGGTGCCTGAAAGGCACAAAGTCTCTTTGCTGCTGGTCTGATCCCTAGCTCTTCCCCGGACTAGCTGTGCTGCTCACCACCCCGGAGCAGGGACATGTGCCTGGCACGCTGCCCCGGGGCTGCCACGGGGGAGGTTCCTGTCACCGGGGAGGAAACTCAACACAGTGCAGAGTGACTGCAACAGAAGCACAATTTCAGCTGAAGAAAATACTCCCTTTGGTATCTGTTGAAGGCGTACAAACCCAAATATGTTTAAGAAATAGCCTTGGAAGAGGTGCCCTGTAACAGGAGGGCAGAAAATCACTCATATCAAGGCCACTCTACACTCAGATGATCCTAAACAAAATGAGTGATCTGTGACTGCGAGGAATAAGTGGAGGCCAGAAAAAGCCACATCAATCTCTTTCCTGAGGGAAGCGAGACCAGAGTTTTGCTACTCTGTTCCAGCAGCAGTTGGGAATTTTGTTCCATCTTTAGATGGCAACACACTCTACCCATCACTCAGTTAGTTGCCATGGGGGACTCAGTGGATAAACTTTTAGGCGAACGCAAAGCACATAACAGATCTAAACAGCTGATCACTCTTTGCAATTGGCAAGCTCACAAGACCTTATGGATGTTATTTGCTGAGAAGAAGCACCAAGACCTTAGGCTGTGCCAGTATTGATGGTACTTCATTTTTTCTTAAAGACAAGTCAAGGTTTGTACAATAATCCAACCAGCTACATATAAATTATATATCAAAGGTACATAGACCTAAATTGCCACTGTCAGGCTGACAAGCATGTTGGCAGGTTTCCCAGGACATGCATCACTGTTTAAACCTCCAGTATGAAATATATATACACATTCCTCAGGAAAAGGCAGCATTTAAATTTTTTTTAAGTATTAATGAATTACTCCTCAAATTAGTCTAGCCTGAAGCTAGAGCTGTAATTTTCTTGCCGTCAGTAATACCCGATAGTTGTCTGTTTGAAGAATCCCCCCGACACAAGTCAGCTGAGGGGCCAACAGAAGTATTAATCACAATGAACATATTAGAAAGTAACTCTGAGACTGTAAAGGCCCTCGTGATTTATGCTGTGTGCCGTAGAGCACAGACTTCACCTAAGTCTTTTACACGGAGCAGATTCAGTGACATCTCCACTCAAACCTTCCCAGGCAAGGCTTGCTGTCTCCTGTCTGTGCCTGCCCTCCCCGGCCCGGCCGTGGCTCCCCGGACAGCTGACTCGTGCCCTCATGTCACGGTGAGGAAGGCCAGCGTTCACAGCTGTGGAGCCCAGGGCTGGCTGTGGCAGAGTCTTGCGTGCCTCAGGGTGTCCTTCCCCCGAGAGAGAGCGGGCAGTCCACACAGACTCGGCCGTTTCCATTGCGATCTGGGGGCTCTCCGGCTCTCCCGATGCCGGTGTAGGCAGGTCAAGCTTTCTTTCTGACCACTGAGAAAACTAAATATGTTTGTAAACATTTTGTTTCAGTAATTAAATATAGGTGTGAGATTTCGTAAAAGACCTTTCAAGAACATTCTGAGAAGTCCAAAGACTCCTTTTATTCTCTGGTGCCATGCTCAAAGGGACCTAGGTGGACTCCTGTTCTTTCAGCTTGGGTGGAGTTATTTTCACATCACCTGAGTCATCCCAGAGATCCAGCTCTGCTTCTAGTAAATGGTTTGAACAGTTACAAGAACAAAATTTAAGCAGCTTCTTCTTAGATTGCTCCAGGCTCTTGCTAGGGAGTCTGGGCTTTTCTGCCAAGATATTCATGCAGAACCGATTTTTTTTTTCTTCACTGCACCACGTCTCTCCTGTCATTCAACTCACTTCCCACAGTTCTGGCAATACCGTTCAAGGGAGCAACTGCGGTACTGCCAAGCTCTGTGGTGTTTCTACAGAAGCAGGTGAAATCAGAGGCTGGTGCTGAAGACACAATGGAAGCTGATCTCCCTGAGCAGCTGACAAAAGCCCGGTTTAGAGTCTGAAAGGCTGCAGCAAACTCCCTTGGCCTGAAAAGGCGTAGGAGCAGAGGGGCAGCTGAAGAGGAAGGTGGGTCCCATGAGGGGGTTTTCAGGAGTCATTTACATTCCTTCCCTTTTCTGATGCAGAAGCTTTGTGGGTTTTTATCAGGGCTTTTAACTCACGGAGGGAAAGGCAGGTCTTCAGAGGAAACTGGGACCTGCAGACAATAGCAATGCCCTCCGCTGGTGGAATTTAACTCAAACTCGGTGTTGTAGCGCTGCTTCCCGTGGTTTGTACAAAGATAAAGGCATGTGCTCCTTTCAATACCACACGATTTGGAACACGTTTTTCTAGTGTATATTATAGTTTCTCTTATTTCTGCAGCCTTTGTAATATAAAATTTATTTTATTATTTTTGGCTTCTGAACCTAATATTATTCTTTGTCAAAGAGGCAGGATACTACGGACATCGTTTTCTTAAAGAAACCTATTTCATATCCCCGCAGGGAGGAATGTTATCTATCGAGGATGTTTTAGAGCTCCAGAAAATTTAACAGACACCTTTCCAGCCTCTTTGATACAGCCCAATTTGACGGTGGAGATGTGCTCTGAATTTTGCTCCAAGAAAGTAAGAACAGTTCTCATTTCACATCCTTTCTTTTACTGTTATTTTAAATTCTAACCTACTGAGGGAAGGGCAGAGATCAGTGCCTTAGAGCTTTGAATTTGTAAATGAGTTTCTAAAGGACAAAACTCATCAGAGTAAATACCCAGTGATGCATCTGGTCCAAACTGCTGGAGTGGGGAGGGAAAGTCATCAAATTGGTGCCACTAGAGATGATACACAGGCAAGCTGCTCTAAGTGATGAGTATCGACCACGAGGAAATCAATACCGTTTCCGTGTCACATTCCAATCAAGCCCTGAGCCACATCTGACCCCGGGGGAGGTGGCTGCAGCTCATGGGGAGAGCTGCCAGAGGGTTTATGTGGGCTGCCAGCATCCGAAACGTGGCTCTAGTGCCCTCCAAGAGAGCCAGCTCCACTCAGGGAGCTATGCACAGGGCACGGGCAGCGTGCCTGTTTAGTGGCTGTTGGTTCCCTTCCTCCCCACTCTAATGAGGCTGGTTTTTTCTAAACAGGGTTCACTGTATGGTCAGATTTTGCCTCCAGCCACATTCAGCCTCATGCATTAAACTCAGTGTTCAATTATTTTTTGCAGCATCACAAAACTGATTAAAACTATTAGCTAGCTGATTACAGTGCTCTGACTGGGACCCGTGGCCTCAGCGCAATCTCCTCTCCCACGGAACAAGCAAATGGCCTCAGATTGCACCGGCAGGGTTTAAATTGGATATTAGGAAAATTTTGAGATTTCTTATGCAAAGCTCACTCCAGTTTTCTCTCCTTCCTCACTCATGTGCTCCCCAAGCTGTAGGAAAGTTGTGCAGGTGAGGGTCAGCCTGTCCACCCAGCCGGCCCTGGGGACAGACACTGCACGACTGGCACCCTGCACTGACCACCTTCTGAAGATGCAGGAGTACAGAGGAGCAGCTATTTTGTTGCCTCGCAGAACCTTCAGCCTTCCAGAAAAGTTCATCTCTTGCAGGGGCCTCTTGGCATGAAGTACAAGGAACATTTTTACTCTAGGCTGTGTTTGAGGGCAAGGAAACTTACTAATCTCTCAAACTGAGAAACACTGCTTCATTGTAAAGGAAAAATTTCTGTTTACAGGCAAACCCAGAACTGTTTTGCCCTTGGATCAAATCTGTAAATAGTTTTTGACAATGTCATATCTCATTCGCTAAGTAAATGTTGGCTGTTGGGCACACGTGTTGCATTCCACTCCTTATCAGAGGATGAATGCATGGGAAAGAGCAAGAGATAAGCTGCTCAGCAGTCCTGTCACATGCTCCCAGACTCCAAAAGACTTTTAAAAGGCAAAAAGTGTTGATATGGAATAGATGGACTGGAACATTCTGCACTCAAATACTCCCTGAATTTCCTTCAGCCTTCTGCCCGCCCACACAGCCCTGTGCCACCAAGAGAGCTCCCGGGGGACTCTGAGGCAACCCAAATCTTTCTGGTAAACAGTAGGAAATCTGAATTTTAGGGCCAGTAAACAACTGCTACTTTCTTTAGCAAATATTTAGCACATTTCCCTCAAACTTTTTTTCATTCTCACCACTATTAGTCCAGCAGCTGGGGTTCACTGTCCCACCACTACACAGGTTTGCAGCCTATTACTATTCTTGGGTAAGGCTGGCACACCAAAACCTGAATTACTCTGCATCATATCCATTTAAAAACACTTCTTACAGACAAGAATTTTCCTTAGGAATTTCTTCCTTACAAACAACACTAACTATAACTTCCTCATGATTGCACACCTCAGTAGGTTTCCTATCCAGAAACAAATGTAACACAAATATGAAGAAGTAACAGGGAAGTAGCACGAGCTTTAGAATGACACTGCTTTCATCGTGACAGTGGCCTCGTGAAGATTTCTTTTCTTTGCATGGCAGCAGCCTTCCCTGCAGGCTGTTGATGCCATGGCAGTTAGACCCCAATCCGTGTCCGTCTTTTGCAGGAGTTCCCGCTGGCAGTGATCCGAGGGCAGGAATGCTACTGTGGATACCCCACCAGGCGCTTCTCGCTGCGCGAGGGCACAGACGGGCTACGCTGCAGTGGGACCCACAACGCCAGCAGCGCTGCTGGGGGAGACTACTGCCTGGTCTATCAGACACCAGTGCAAGGTATGAGCTCCAGCCTTGCTGTGCCAGGGCCACCACTGCTGGAAACAGCCCCTGTGCCCCTTCTGCAGTGGGTAAAAGCGATCTCATTTACAGGAGTCTGAGCCACACTAGTGGATACCACCATATGGGCAGGAATTTAGGAAACAGTCTTTCTCTAAATTCCCCCCTTGTAATCATGCTCATGAAGATGCATCTTTCCATTCTCCCATTACACAACACCTTTAAGACAACTTGCTGGCAAGTACCATAGTTTGTTGCAGCATTATCAAAAAAACATTGCCTTACACAAAACCACAAAAAACCTCTTTGAGGATAATCTCTTTGGCCTCGTACAGCTGAATTAATTTTAGGAAGTAGATGACTCACAACCAGACCAAATTGACACCCTATATTTCTAAGAGAGAAAAGGAGGAAGCAATAAACTCTGTAATCAAGAGCTGTCAGTGAAATTATTAAAAAGCCACGGTGCTAACAATGAAATATCTTCTCTACTCACAGACACCCGCTGCACGGACAGGAAATTCTTAACCACCAAATCCAAAGTGTTTGTTGCTTTGTCAAGCTTTCCTGGGGCTGGGAATACGTGGGCACGCCATCTGATAGAGCATGCCACAGGATACTACACAGGAAGTTATTACTTTGATGGAGCCCTCTACAACAAAGGTACCAAGGCCCAAGAGATGAGACAAAGGCAGCCCTTCCAAAGCACAGAGCTTTACTCATTGCTCTGCCATCCTTTTGCTTGAGCCAGCAATGGCTGTCGCTGTCAGCATGTTTGGTACAACTTAAACATGCCTGGACCGAGCAGCCTCCCGCAGTGCAGATGGCAGCAGGGACAGCTCCAGCAGCACGCTGCTCTGACAGAGCAGCTGCCCTCATAGACAACAGCCAGACTCTCCATTTGCAAATGTGCACAATGCCTGCACTGGTATCCTGTGCACACACACATGTGCAGCTCCCACCTGGCAGGCTGATCTAAAAGGCCAGTTACCTAAATGTTGTGGTTAGGACCCTTCAGTAAACATGTAGGTTAAATTTTCAAACATTACTAATTACTGCAGGAGAACAGAAGCAGCAGAGGTTTGGCAAGCACTGAGCACTGGCCCTGTGAAAAGCTGCCTCATTGCAGCGAGGGGCTAGGGATGCCTCCCCCAGCAGAGGGATAGCCAGCACGTGCCCAGCATGGTGGCTGGGGCTCCAGCCATGGTTCAGCTGACTGGTACTGTCACACCAGCTTTACACCACTGTAGGGAATGATTTAGTGGAAACAGGCACAGACTTATAATCGGGCAAAAAAGCCAACAATCCTGTCTTGTTAAACAGGTTTTAAAGGAGAAAAAGACCACTGGAGAAGTAGAAGGACCATCTGTGTGAAAACACATGAAAGTGGCAAGACAGAGATTGAAATGTTCGACTCGGCAATCCTGTTGATAAGGAACCCATACAAATCACTGATGGCAGAGTTCAACAGAAAATACGCTGGGCATCTGGGCTATGCCACTGACCGCAACTGGAAGAGCAAAGGTGAGCAGTACCCCAGCACAGGCTGGTTTGAAACCCATCTCCTCAGTGTGCTGGGAAGGGGAGACACTCTAGAACCTGAGTGAACACTGCAAACAAATTCAGTAGGAGATCAGTCCCAAAACCTCTGATACCTGCACAGTGAGACCCATTGTGGTCTTGCTGTATGACCACCCCCAGAGGGGAGAGGAGTGCAGCACCATTGCCACAGGCACAGGGGAGCATCACTGCCACTGCACTTTTGGGCATAGAAAACATGTCCATGTACAATGCTCCTGTGTACAGCCCAGTGACAGGCTGAGCTGAAGAAAATTTGCCCCTGCAGCATGTAATAACCATGAGAAATCTAAGATTTGGAGGATCCAATGGAGCATGACATCTCATGAAGGATATTTTACAGCACTGCACAGGTGCTACTGCACTGCAGAAAAATAAGGATAATAGGAATAAGTGGACCTGAAATTCAGGGTCCCCCAAACACATGAAAAGACTTCAGAACTTTAACTGGCAAGCTGGCTGGTGACTGCAATTTCCCCACTGGATACCCTGCTGCATTCAGACTCTGCAGCAGAAAAGCCTTTTTGGCTTCCATTTCTCCTTGTACATATTTTAGGCATTAGAGCTGTGGCTTGGCAGAGGGCTTGGGGGGGAAGTGTCCTGTGTCACAGCACATTTCTTTCCCAAGCTGATGTATCACCTTTCATCAGTCACAACTCAAGACTTATTCATCAAAAACTGACAAAATAGGCCCCAGAAAAAAAGAAGTCTGCTGGGAATAGCTTTCTCATACTGCAAACTGAAAATTGTTACATTTCAGCCACAAATGCTCTTGTCCAGCCCCAAAGCTTTCACTAGGACTGTCTTGATTTCAGGAAGTTAAATTATCAAAGAGAGCAAATAGAGATCAAGGTATCATTAAGGTCTAAGGCAAAGGAAAATTGCTGATATGCAGCATGGCTAACAGTATCTCATTTTCCTGGTTTCCTGGTGATCCAGAGTGGCCGGATTTTGTGAACAGCTATGCCTCCTGGTGGGCCTCCCATGTCCTGGAGTGGCTTAAGTATGGGAAGCGCCTGCTCATTGTGCATTATGAGGACCTGAAGCAGAGCCTCATCCCCAAGCTGAAGGAGATGGTGGAGTTTCTGAATGTGACAGTGACAGAGGATCGGCTGCTCTGCGTGGAGAACAACAGGGACGGGAATTTCAAGCGGTCTGGTGCTAAGCAAAAGAATTTTGAGCCATTCACCCAGGAAATGAAAGATCTTATCAACAGATACATCCTGACAGTGGATGAAGCCCTAAGGGGAAGAAACTTCTCAGGGCTGCCCAGGGAGTATGTGCCAAGATGATAGGCTAGTGTCATGTTGCTGTGGTTAAAAATGAAGGGTTTTTTTCTTAAAAAACAGAAAAGAAAAACAAAACAAAACAACCCCCCCAAACAAACAAGAAGAAGGAAAAGAAAAAAAGCAAAAAAAAAAAAACCCAAAAAAGGACCAGACCTCTTTAGCAGTTATGGCAAAGATACTTGTGGAGGCTGCTGAGCAGTGCAGCAATTGGGAATGCCTGGGTTTTGTCAGCCCCAAACAGCCCCAAACCTGGCTCCAGGGGCATGGAGGAGACCCCAGAGGGGTGGCAGAGAAGGGAATGCCAGCTCTGCTACATTTCTGTACCTCCATCTCTTCACCTGGAAAGTCACAGTGGGTCTGGGGGGACACCAGGGCCAAATGTCAACACAGTCAGTGCTCTTGGTTCTAGAAATGGCTGCAGCGAGGCCAGACTAATGTCAGCTGGGAACACCAGGAGAATTGGGATAAAGGGGTGAACCCCAATCCTTCCAGCCCCAGCAGGGGTAGGATCACACCTCCTACCTCATCCCTGAATCCCTGGAGGAACTCCAAGGCAGTCCAGCCTGGAAAACCATGACTACTTAGAGCTGACCTCTGAGCTCCCTCCAGCAGCCATGGAGGTTTGATTTTTAACTCCTGCAGTCACCTGAAGCTTGCTTGAACCCTGCAGGGGGCCCGTGTGCAGTGCGGAGAGAACAGGGGCACACAGGGCTGGCAGTGCAGCTGGCCCCATGATCCTGGGCCACTGGGCAGCTTGGAGATGCTTAAACCCTGTGGCCAAAGGGGCTGCCCTGCTGTGACATGCTTCTATTCACGTGAAATAAAGGATTTCTTAAAAATTTGAGTGAAAATACTAATTTTAATAAAACAAGTTTATATAAAGGGAGCTGAACTTCCTCTGCCTGTGTATCATTGGTGCTTTAAAAACAATGCAGGACATGGAGTACACTTCAACCTGAGTCTCTCCCTGTCTACACCCCACATGTGGCTCATCTCTGTGCCACCCGCCTGGTATGGTGCTTGTTGTGGGGCTGTCATGTCCCCATCCCCAATATTCAGTGCCTTCCCTGGCAGTAAAGGTCTCAAGGGCCACAAACGGGTGAAGTACTGCAGTGGACTGAGCTGGTTCCCAAGGAAAACAGAAATTCTGTTTATGCAAGGGGTACAGCTTTAAAAAACCCAATTCCGTTTGGGTGCCGTGAGTCCAAATAAAGACAAGGGGTAAGACCTTGTTGTGGTGCCTGCACAGGGTGGCACAGCCCTCCCTGAAACACCACGCAGCCCCCACAGCTCACACACACAGACACCAAGAAAAAATCCCGAATAATATTGTGCCAGAACCAAACACCACCGACAGTACAGAAACTCCCAGGTACAGAAACATTCCCATAAAGCAGAAAAATAAGGATGCTACAAAACAGGACTATCACTATATCTACTCTGACTTAGTGAAGAGCTGATTCTTTTTAAATTATGCATTAACGCTCTTCCAAGTCTCATTTGGGCAGCAGTTGCTGTTGAAGGACGTGGGTCGCAGCCCACAAAGTTTGAACCTGGCCTACGGAAGGAGTACAAATACTTCACAGAAAGAAATTGCTCTTAGCCTCACTGAATTACATGCCTGAGACTACAAATCAGGATTTGGGCCCACCACAAAACATGAAGATTATGAGAATGACATTTTATTACATTGCCTTTCCAGCCTTGTATAGCATTACAGGATCATTTAAATTTTTTTTTGATCACTTCAAACCTGTAAATGGTGAGCAAGCACAGGCTGTAAACTCTCAAGAAGGCAATTTATTTATGCATATGTCCAGTAATGAAGACTCTAGGTGGGTAAAATTAGAGCTTGCAAAAATTATGAATATGCATTAGATCCATAATGCCAAAAATCTGTTCATTTAACCAAAAAAAAAAAAAAAAAAGAAATTGTAGCCAACCATTTCTTAATAGCTGAGGTACAGGGGCTACCTCTTTATACATTTTGTACAAAACACGTATACATGTTATATACATTATACATCTGTATGTACAGACCCACAAAGGTATCACTTGCATATGTTCTGCCGGGGCTCTTTTAGGATCATAGGAGTAGTGAAGGACTTCATGGGTCATTGCACACAGTCCACACCAATAGTCTGGACAGAGGCATAGCTCACCCTATTCTTCCCAGCCACACCTTTTCTGGTCAGTATTGTCTTTTAGCTGAAGCAGCTCTTCATCTTTTCCTTGGGATGTGTTCACAGATATTGATCACATCCTCTCTCAAGCCCATCTTGCAAGGGCAAATATTCTGTGGTGCTTTACCCAATTCCCCTGTAAGGCAGGTTTTCCTCTTAACCATCTCTATGCTTACTGCACCTAGCTTTACTTAAGCAGAATGTCTCAGTTTTGTTTTTTTTTTTTCTTAAAAAAAGCTATTATGCCACTGAAAGCCATGTGATGTTCACTCCACATAGACCTGCCTTCTTATTTTGCATTTGAAATATTAGAAATGGAAGAAATATGCATGCAATTCCCTCAAGCTTTCAGTTTTCCTCAGGAAGTCATGAGTCATAAGTAGGCAACCGGAACAAAACAGAGATGCTACATTTGAAAAAGACCTTAACACTTGAGATTGTTAAAGTGAACAACAGGCACACTATGCAAGGGGGAATCCAAATTCTCCATTGAACTGCAGCTAAAAAGTGGGTAAACCATACTAGAAGAGAGGACATAATAGGAGAGAATGTGTTTTTTCTTCCTGGAAGCCAACTGCAAAATAAAGCCCTTAAAGCAATCCTAAAAAAGCATGAATGTCATCACCAGCAGTTCTGTCTTTCTGCACTGCTTTATGAATTTTCCATTAAACCCATTTCTTTTAAAACCCATTACTCACTGCTAAGACCAAGCTACTGTACTACTGCAGCAATATTAACCTCCATTAAATAATTAAAGGATGGATTATCAGCATGAGACCTTACATGACACCTCTCTGGAACCTAATGTGTCTTCCAGTGGCCTGCAATATAATGAGATGTTCAAATATAAAATGTTGAGTTACCACTTTTGTCAGTTGTGACATTTATTCAATCAGAAAGATTCGACTTTCCAACTGCATTACTTACACTTTATTTTTGACCTTGGGTGTTTGAGAGCAATCTTTAAGGAAGCTATCCCCTTGAATCTCCTTTTTACATTAGCATTTAATTAGTCTAACAAATTTCCTGATGTACAATTATAATGGACTGTAAATCAGTTCTTCCCCTTTGAGGCACGACGTTGCACTTTTTAGCCTTCTGCATATTCAGACCAGCAAACACATCCATCTCTCAGCTCTTTCTACACAGTACCTCTTTATCTTCAGTTGCTGGTTCCCAGATCAGGAGCTTTTCCCATCGCAGGACTCCACCACCCACACACCCTAGTCCTTCAGTCTGAGGGCCCCTCAGGTTGCACCATCATGCTGTTTCTGTTACAAACAGAGCAATTCACAGGTGTGTTCAAGAAAATGCTAAAATCTTATCAGGAAGTGTATCATTTCTAGACACGGGGCATGATCACTGCTAATGGCTGCATGGTTTTGACCAAGCTACCTGAAAGAGCACCAAAGAAGAGAATGGCTTCTCTTAATCACATGAATCAGTGTCAAGCAATTCCTCAAAGGAAAAGGAATAGGACTGAAATGCATTAATAAATATTTCATGCAATAGTTAAGATGATGTGAAAGGCCCAAAGACTTAAAAATGCAACCAGCTCTAATTGAGGAAATGTTACCTCATCCATCCAGTCTCTCCCCGCCCTCTCACTGCAGAGTTGTGTCCTGCCCCTGCTCTTGGAGCCTGCTTGTCACACCCCTGTCTACAGGAGGGTGGTCTGCAGGTGCCAGCTTGCCTCTTGTCCACCCTGGAGACACCAGGCAGGATTTTTCTGCAATTCAAGACTCACCAAAGCCTTGGCTAGAGCTCCTTCAGGTGCTGCCCCAGTGCAGGGAACAGCATCCAGCTGCCCACATGGCTCTTGCTGCTGTTGCCTTTCAGCGTGCCCAATGGAGAGCTCCAAGGTGTGTGGGCAGGAGAGGCTATGGAATCACAAGCTCTTAAAGGTATTGAAAACAAAAGTAATTTCCTCCCATGAACCACGGTGGAGAGAACTTTCCAGGTCCTGCATCAGTGGGGTGGGTAGGAAGCAAACTGCATTATCTGGAGCAGTTGCTGCAAACACATAGTGACTGGATTATGAGCACTTATGCCAAAGGCAAAATAGACAATTACAGCCTTTGGATTTTTAGATATGTCAGAAGCTGCATTAGCCTATAATGCTTCTGAAATAAAACATTTAGTACCACCCTAGCAAAATTACACAGCTCATTTCAGAGGAGGAAATTCAAGTCACAATGAATGAAAAACACAGAGAGGGGAGTGATTTAAAGGCAACACCTTGCTAATGACAAGAACATTTCTTTGATGGGTGAGGTTATACAGAAGCAGTCTGCAGTACAACTGCATCCTTCATGAAGCATCAAATACGCTGGAAAATAAACCAAATCTTCCATGCTGACTTACCCTATTACAATGATGTTCTGGAAAATTGTCAAATACACACAAACACATGGACGTGTGATTGCATGGGCAGCTGGTCCCACATCTCCCACACAGGGACCAGGAGGTCTGCCCCTGCCTGGAGCCCCCTGGAGCCTCTGCATCGCCTTGAGGGGCACAGGGCTGGGACCCCACCCTGCAGCAGGGAGGGCAGAGCTGGGACAGCACCCACCACCCCAGGGGACAGCTGCACCTGAGCCACTGTGCTCTGGTTAAAAGAATGTGCAGAACATTTGTTTTCTTAGAAACACTCTTTTCAGTCACTCATTTAAATGGATTCCACTGTGGTTGTTTTATGCTTCTCTTTATTCCAGCAGAGACTAAATTAAGCTTTGAAGTTTAGTGAGAAATCCTAATGGCATTCGACTTCAATGCTATTGCCTGAAACCTGGGGAAGGAAAGAAAAGGGGAGAGCAAGAGGAAAGAAACCACTCTTCTCTTTGCTTTCTACAGCTTGATCCTGAAACGACTGACTTTGAAAATAACCTTAGTGCCTAACTTTATGCATTATTCATATATAGTAAAACACGTAAATACTGTTTCCAAAGGTTAAAATAAAGCTCCTTTCCTATACAGGTTACAATTATTTAGTATTTTGACACTGCAACTTACATCATTAACATTAAACGGCACATAGGGGAAAAAAGTGACCTAAAACAAGCATGAACTTTTCTCATCAATATGGAACATTTACATATTGTCCAGGAAACTGATGGACTACAACGATGCATAAGGTCTGCCAAAAAAAAGAGGGAAGAATTAAGCATTTTAATTTCGTATAAAACTGTAGCTGCCACTTTGCCATTGACTAAGAATGATGTCTGTCAAAATCTCTATTTGCAAGAAATTTTCTGGCATGGTAACAATCTTGGGGGATCAAATAGTGGCATTATTCCAGTTTTGAGGAGTAATAATGACCATGCAGTCACAAGCAAAAGATAAATTAAGGTGTGTTTGATTACTACAACAATACACAGGCTGCACCTAGAGTGTACTTGTATACACTGTGTGGGCTGATTTAAGCCTGTGCCCTCCCCACGGCAGAAGTTTTGTATAGATGTGAGCCACAGGATAGCCCAGAGATGCAAATTCTGTGCTCTTTGGGCAGGGCCAAAAACATAATTTCACCCAGCACTGTCATGACTAAGTTTCCTGACTGAAGGATGAAGCAGGCTTGGGCTTTAAAAGAGTGTTCACTTCTTGTAATGTTCATTCTGAGAGACAACAACTTCTGCCTGTGACAACTTCTTCCCAGCTACAAACAGGATTAATCCTAATTGCCAGGGACAGAAATCCTGTCAGGCTATCCAGCCTGGCTCTTTGGTAGCACAGAATTCTCCCCTGGGCTTCTAGGTTATTATCTATCGCTTTGTTTAGTCTGTCTTCCATCCTGTGTTGATGCCCATACCTAGTACCTCAGCACTTCTCCAATTATTTACAATGCTGAGGAAGATCACACATTTCATGGACTCTCAGTTCTTCATTCAGGTCACTCAGCACACTGGGGGAGTGGTGCAGGACCAACTGTTAGATCCCAACGAGAGCACCCTTGCATCCTCTTTCCGCTCTGTCAAAAACTGCTTGTGGAAAAAGACCACGTTCAAAGTGTCCCAAATTAAGAAAACAAACTTGGAAAAACAAACAATGACAACAAGAAAAATTGCACCTGCCAAAGCAGGTGCATTGAAAAAGACTTGTTTTAGTTCAGACTACCTCAGCTTTCCAAACCCAGTTCATGGTTGGTTGTTTTTGAGTGACTGAAGGTAAACAAGCATCCTTCCTGGGCCTGTTTTGTTCCTCAGACTATTACATTCATGCAGCCACAAATTGTCTCTTCAACTCTCTTATGTGGCAGCAACATGGGACAGTAAAAAGGGTAAATAAATGGAAATTTCAAATTTCTTCTGGGACAGGAAACAAAATCTTCTGCTCACATCTACAGCAGTATCAAAATTAACTTCTGATCTTTTGTAAACATAGAGGTTTGTTACAAACACTTAATTCACCTCTACCCACTCTCCATGTAATGAGGCACAACAAAATTATTTTCAATGTACTTTCTGCATTATTTCACCAAGGATTGTTAATGATGTTACATTTGCTATTTCTGTAAATATATAACTAATTATAATTAGACAAGAAAGTGCAAACCATGCATTGACTGTCATTCTCCAGAGCTGTGTAAGGAAGACTCCTGTTTTACAGAACACCCCTTACCCAGGAGCGGTTCACTTCTCTCAAGTCAGAAAAGCCGAAATCCTTCATTTTAAGGAAGACATATGCTGCGAGACATATCTAAGTGTAAATACATCCAAGTTGAAAATTGCTAAAGCAATAGCATATATGCAAAATACCTTTAATCAGAACCATGCAAAGGGAAACTTCCAAAACAACTTGTTTCCACAGCATTTTACAAAAACTCATATTGTTATTTGTAAATGTTTTCCAAAAATAAAAGCAGGCCTGCATCCCCAGTGGGGAGAAATAAAAGTTACATCCACTTCTGGTCAATCCTGCCAATTTAATCTGTACTAGGAGCACAATAAAACTATTTTTATGAAAAGAGAAAAATGAAAAATGAGAATGGCTTTTATTTAACTAATCTAAGAATAAATTAAAATAAAGATTTGCTGTCAGTTGTGAGCATTAACAAATGAACAAAACATTATTCTAATAATGGCTTATTACATTATTTCTCTGCTAGAATGCAATATTGATTGGAAATCCTTGGGATGGAATAAATTGATTATTTGTGCAAATTTAACAACTGTTTGCTTACACATGCAAATGCTTATTGTTCAATTTGAAATAAATCTATAGGCAAGTTCCAGATGCTGGCAAAGAAGACCCAGTGCACCCACAACCCTAAGTATTTATGCCTGAGATTCATTAATCCTGCTCATTTTCTCATTGTGCTCAAGTGAGACTCAGTCCAGCCTTTCCCAGAGCCCACCATCCGAACGTGGGTTCTACCAGCTGGTGCTTCAGTGGATCATTCAGTGGATCTCCAGGAGTCAGGTGTGCTGGGAAATAGGGCTGGCACATCCCGCCGGCTCCTGCAACCCCCAGGCTCCAGCATCTCCCGGGGCTCCCACATCCCTTTGGGCTCCCGCATTCCTCAGGCTCCCGCATCCCCCAGGCTCCAGCATCCCCCGGGGCTCCCGCATCCCTTTGGGCTCCAGTATCCCCCGGGCTCCAGCACCTCACAGCTTCCCCCCCGTCCACAGCATTCAGCCTGAAGCAGACCCAGGCATTGCTGGGGTGCTGGAACACCCACCTCTAGTGTTCCACATTTAATGAGAGTCATCAACAGCCCGCTCCACACTAACACCGAGCCACAGCTCTGCCCGTAGCCCTCCTTCGGG
Organism: Brachypodius melanocephalos; assembly: GCA_013398615.1. Classification (NCBI taxonomy): domain Eukaryota; kingdom Metazoa; phylum Chordata; class Aves; order Passeriformes; family Pycnonotidae; genus Brachypodius; species Brachypodius melanocephalos. The sequence goes on along the minus strand of VZSR01002145.1, from coordinate 182,587 downwards.
AAACTCCTGCCCGACTGCCGGTGAGCACGGGTGGCCAGAAGAACCTCCGAGGCAGAAGTGCTCAGGCAGCGTTTGACTCGCAGCCCCAGCCGGGCAGGACGTGGGAGGAGAGCAGTGGAGGGAAATCCCTTGCCTGTAAGGTGTCATTGCTTTGGCAGCGCTTTGCTTCCCCTGCTAGGGAGCTGTCATCTCCGTGACACTCCAGGGAAGCCCGAACGGGCAGACAGCATTAGATCTTAATCAAAAATCTCTGCAGGCCAGAAAGTGGCGGGGGAAGGTTCTGTCTGTGGGAGTGTATCTCACAAACCATGGTACAGTATCACCTACAGGGAAGCAAATGGCACAGCTCATCCTCTGAACCCCTACTGAATTTACCTGTGCTTTGCCAGGCAGTGACATGTTTCAGGAGTCAGCCATCCTGCTGTTCTAGGGCTGTCAAGAGCCATTGCTTCAGCTGCTAAAAGTTAGCATTATTCTACTGACTTCAAACAGACTTCTTTTGGTTTATTTGTCGCTGAGGATCATCTCCTTCAGCCATTTCAAGGTAATAAAAATGTTGTTTAAAAAACTTACTACAACTGATAAACTGTCCATGCAAGAAGATATTAAAAGCAATTTCAAGGTGTAAGTTGCAAGTCTGAAGAGATGCCTATTGCTGTTTGTGCAGTAAAACAGACAAGGGAATCATCAAAAGATTTGGTTTTCAGTACAGAAGGACAAATAGAGGGCAAAATGCTGCCCTGAAGTAGAACAGAAGTCAGGTTTTCATTTCATCAGATTAGCAAGAGAAATGCAGTGTCACAGTACTTAGCTGCCTTTTCCCACCAGCAGAAGCTGCACTGTTAGCCTCACACTGGAGCAGGGTTACCAAAAGTTTGGCAAAAACAGCAATGAAGTTTAACATGGAAAAGCCTCAGATGTTAAAACCAAGGTCTGTTAATATCCACAGGCTTCTACGTCTGTTGGGAGGAACAGTATCCGAACTGCCAAAACAACTTCCAGACTTCAGGAAGAAAAATTTGTAACCATTCTGAAGAAAGAAATACTCTGAAACATGTTTGTGGGTCCAGAACAGTGAAAGGCAGTTACAATATTAATAAAAATATATCTTTGAGGCAAAGAGCAAGAGAACTTATTTCACCCAAAACAATGAAACACTTCTTAAATCCAGCCCTTTTGCAGCTCCATAAATTGCAATAATTGAAAGAGTGGGGAAAAGCTTAATGCTGATAGATGATTTATTTCAGTGAGTAACAGCTTTTGACTCCTGGCAACCTGATAGAAAGGAAATGACCCAGGGGCCTATTTGTGCATTCTCCATTACCATTTCACATCACTTCCACTTGCAGATTACCTGCCTCATTGAGGAATAACACACTTCTGCTTTGGCTGAGGAGACAGAGCCGTTGCAATTTGTCCAGGATCTCCTGTGTCCTGTCAATATTCGTATAGCAGAGAGATGCTCAGTGGGGTGAGGTGGCAGCAACCCTTTCAAAGGGAGTCAAGAATGCCACCAGCAATGGAAAAGCCATCCAGTGTCTGTCATTTTATTCTTTATTGAAAATATTTTACTTTCCCCTTCTTCCATACAATTAAATTTCCCATGGTGAATTGGCATGCAAAATTGCCCTCTCCATATACATTGTTGTTAAATTACTCTATAATTAGTACTAACATATTGTACTTAGAGCATTTACTATGTTTGATCATTCCATCAACATACCCTTATTGTGATCTATAGCAGTAAGGACAACAATTAAAATGGTATTACTCACTTTTAAAGAGCCACTGACAAGTTCTACCCACATTTGCAAGCATCCTTTCAATCATGCTTAATCACTTCCATAAACTCTATTAATAATTCTATAGTGCTGATTTCCCTGTGGAGAGAGAGGGAAACAGAAAAGCCTTCCCACCCCTTTTGGGCAGGAACAGGAAGCAGAGAATCCAGAGTCATGATGGAGTACCTGCCTCCCATGGAGCAAACACCAAGGGCCCAGGAAATCAGTCTGGAAATCCCCCATATCATCCAGCAGGATTTGGGATCTTAAATTCTTGAGACACTTCTGCAAATCTTGGTTTGTTGTCCTGGAGGGCAGAATTTACATATCCCCAGGGACCCAACAAAACAGAGAGGCAATTTCTCTGTTGGAATTTTATCCAGTCGCATGGGCCTATTCCCTGTGCACTGTCTCAGAGCCAGGACAAAGATTTAGCCCTTGGTTAGAAAGAATATTTATACATCTGCTTCATGCAAGCTGAGTGCAGGACCCACCATAAATAGGTAACTTAACACTAAAATTACTTTTTAAATGAAGCCTTCATTTTTCATATGGAAAAGGAAATCCATTGGAATACTAATAGCCTACATCTTTCAGATTTGTATTCAGGTACAGGGGAGCAGGGTGAGGAGGAGGGGTTAAAGTGACCTCAGTTCTGACAGTCACATAATTTTGTGGTTCAAAAGTAATTGGAACGTTTCAGAGCATAGTGCCCAATGATTTGCATTCCAGAGACCTTGCCCAGAAACTGAAGGACTGCTAAAGGGTGCATATCTCAGCTCTAATGCTTGTGCCCTTTTCTCAAATTAGTGATACTGTCAAGCTCTGATGAGATCATATCTGACACAGGGCAAAATTATGGTAACAGTCATGTGTGATCTTATCCAGCCCAACTCCTATTTCCATGGGAGTACAAAAGGAAAGAAAGTTCCATTAAACTGTATTTGGTAAGGTGTTATTCACCCTGCAGATATAGGACTATATCTGAGCACTACTTATCACATCCTCAGAAAAGAGTAGAAAAAGAAAATTCAGAAACAGCACCAATGATCTGAGCAATCATGAAATACAATCCCAGCTACAGTTTAGTGCTGATTATAATGCTAGGTTTCTAGATGCAAGTGAAGGAAACCAGATGAATTTTGGGGAACTGTTTCTGCATGTAGAATTAAAAGGGTGCTACAGCAGCTGAGGATCTGGCCTTGTTTGTGAGAAGCAGGGTATGAGCAGTGTGTTTTGCTTATAATTTGGCTATGGCCAGAACACATCCAAATAGCTTCCCACTTCCTTAGGGGAGGGATGATTAGTGACTGAGAGAAGTAGGCTCTGAGAGCCATCTGTGAACTGAGGTGCAAACCTGAAATTGCCTTCAAACACCCAGAGAACCAAGAGACACACCACACATGGCCACTAAAAATAGGATGAGTGGGACTGAATTATTTGCTCAGTTTCTGAGCTCACCACCAGCTGAGGAGCCTCCTGATGGGTGTATCTGCCTCAGGTCTGATGCTTTCAGGGAGAAACCACAACTGCTGTTGTAGAAGGAAAAACACTTAGCAACACCTCCAATTAAAAGTATCAGTGCTCTCAGACAAGCACTCTAATATGGATTTAATATGAATGCCTATGTTAATTATATATCCATTTATTGTTAGAAGTTCACTAAAGATTTAGTAAGAGATTAATCTAGATGTGTGCTGATTAGCTGAAAGCTGTATGAAGTATGAAGGGTAAAACTCCCACCTGCACCAGGTGGTGTTTGGTCAGTGCTGGATTTGGCTTCCACCCATCCCTGGTGCCAAGAGAACTGAGCTGGTCCTGAGCTGACCTCACTGCACAGACACAACTTCATTGCAAATCCACAATGACCTTTTCATCATCAATACTAGATACTTGCAAAGATATTTTTGTAAAATCAATTTAATGCTCTACCTGCAATTCAATACCAATGCAATCAAACCAATATTATGCACACACAGCTATGACTCACTGACTGCTCTGCTCAGTCACATGGTGTTTGAGCAGGAGAATACAAAGCAAAGAACTTCCCTTCAAAATACAATGTAATGTTAAATTCTAATGGGCATTTTTTGGAGGACCATCTTTAAACATTTGACACACCTGCATCCATTTGCAATTAGGGTTATCAGACACTTAGACGCGAGCCAGACTTTGCTCAGAGTGCTGACAGCAAGACCAGAACCTGGAGGAATTATGGATGTGATCCACCTTCCTTCCCATGGCTATGCCAAGAAAGCAGTAACTTGCTCTTTAAAGGTCTAGACTATCTGCTGCAGAGCCCTCTATTGCCAAGAAGACCTTTCCACAGGGAATAAGCATCTACCCATTCTTTAGAGTAAAGGGTTGGATTCCAATGTCTGTCGCCACAAAGTACAGTGACTTTATTTAGACCTCATGAGAGTGAAATTTAGTCATGTTACTCTGAGCAAAAGGGTATTAGAGAAGAGAGTTTTGACTTGAGTATCAAAAATGTCCAACCCCCCCAACAGTTGTTAAACAAATAGAATACGACTAACTCATGTCAACATTAAAACAACATGCAGGGGGAAAAAAGTGAGAAAGCAAGCAAGCGAGAAAGAAAACTTGATATAAATCAAGCCTAAACACTCCACCAATCATCACCTCTCTAAATCAAGAAATCTGACAGATTTTCCAAGTGAGAATCAATCTTCCTGTCTCTGCAGTAAGTATACTGTAATCGCTTTTCCAGCACAGTACAGAAAATGTAACTGCCACATTCAAGATTTATTGAAAAATATTCTGCCAGACTGTTTGAATGCTGCTGTTCCAAATGTTTTTTAAACAAGAGGTCAGAAGAGTTTTCATGGCTCTATCCTCCTCCTCCGTCCAAAACACCTTGGTGAGAGATACTTCACATAGCTTGTGCACCTGTCCCGACAGTACCCGTGTCCAGAACCTGAGGTGAAGCTCTTGCCAGATGACACTCCCTCACCTCTTGGGCATGGCAGATGCTGCTGAAAGCACAGAGAGGTCAGTGTGAGGGAAAGGAGACAAAAAAACAAGGACTGTTAAATAAGCAGGAAGCCAGTACTAAATCCCTCTCACTCCCAGCACTGCCCCTGCTGTCCCTATCTATTGCAGGCTGCAAATCAAAGCTCAGCCCTCAGAGGACAGACTGGGATAGGAACAGATTCTGACTACAGGCAACAGTACTGGAAAACAATCCCTTAATTCTCAGTACAATACAGCAAATCAATGCTGCTGGCATTGGAATCTGTTCATGTTACAAGAAATTCAAGTGATTCTGCAAAAATAACCCTGAGGCAACATGTAAAGGGAGAGGGAAAAGCCATTGGATTAAGAGACTATTTAAATTCAGAAGCCACTGGAAAAAACCAAGGAGCTAAGGTCTCACCAGGGCTTCTAGGGCCGTTTTTAAAGTCCATTGATGAGTTGACAAGAGATATTCTTCTCTTCCCCATTGCTTACAGCCAGGGGACTTCAGCATATCCATCTAAAGGCGCTACCTCGCAAGCATTTCACGGCTTGCAGAAGGCACTGGCACTATGGCCATGCTCCTGGGCTGGTGGTGCTGGTCATTGAGCTGTGGAGTCAGCAGAATTGCAGTGAATCTGGACACCTTAGAATATTAGTTTTCGACGCTGTGCTAACACTGGCGTCTCGGCTGGATTTGAGTTTGCTTGATACATTCCAGCACTGTGCAGCCCCTGTGCTGCTGGCTGGGAGGGTGATCTCTGTCTGCCCTCCATGACCATGGCATGGCAGCACCGGTCAGTGCTGGGTGAGGCTGGCCTTTGGTGAGGGCAAAGTGACAGCCACGTTTGCTCCCTGTACCGACCAGGGATGTCGAGGTGTGTACTTCCCATGGGAACTTACAGCAAGGCCAGAACTACGTCGTTTATCCATGATAACCCAGAGGGAGGGGAAGGCTCCAAGCAGGGATGTGAAAAAGCAGCAGTTTGAGGATCCCAAGGTTCAGTCAATGCTGAATGAACAGGCTGATGTTTTAGGAGCTGGCCTGGCAGGGAGGAGGCAGTGAGATGCCACTGAGCTTCCTCACTTGACTTTCACAGGAAGAAAGTGATCTGGTAAAACTAAGAGATGCATGTTCCCACTGGTGAAAAAAAGGGAGCAGAGGAGAGTTTCCTTCCTGTTTATCCTTTAGTATCTCTAAAAATCTACAGTGAGAGCTTAGTACAGTTTGGTTTTTAACTAGGATAGTTTGTATTCCAGGAAAAAAGCTGAGGTTTGATGTTCCTTCTAAGCCTATATGATACAACAGCTTCTGTTTAACAGCAGAAGGAGATCTTGCAGGTATTCTTCTTCTACATTGGTAAAGATGGTTATTCTTTTTCAAAATGCTTTTTTTTTTTCCTTTGCTTTCTGCATATATTTTCACTTTCCTATAAGCAAAAGTAAAATGCAAAAGTATAGTGAGAATGCCCCCAGAGCTCCAGTGCAGATGTGTCACTGCCCACTTTTCCCATGAGCTGTACCTGCTCCTCACCCCATCAGTCAGGAACATGCCCCTGTGGGGAACAGCCTAACATCCCTTCAGATGAACATGCAGGAAAGATGGGATCTGAGCTGGTGTTCAAAATTCAGCAAGAACAATTTCCTTTAAAAATTAATTACTGCTGACATCTAATACAATTGCAGCATGCATGCAGACACCAACAATTAATTAATCGGCAGTTTTCAAAAAAGAGGGTATTGATTTGTTGTTCCTCATAAACCTGGAATATTAGATTGAGGACAAGACAATTACATAAAGCAAAGAAAGGAAATTGGCTTTCATGAATGAGACAAATGGAAAGGAGTCTGTGCGTCTCTGGTTTTCACCTGAATCCCCATTTAGGGTCACGCACCAGAAAGACACATTCAAAACAGCTCACTCATTCTTCTAAAAAATTCTCTCCAATAAATAAACTATGCTGTCCCATCCCCTGCTCCATCTCCAGCACAGAGCCACTTGCAGCAGAGCAAGACCTGGTTGTGCTGTACAGCCCAGCAGCACACTCCTCCACTGGAAAAATGTCAGCTCTCAGCTCCAGAGCATCTTCTTAAGCAGTTCTGTGAAGTTCAGTCCTGCTTCCCTGCAAGCTTCCTTTCCTTCCAGACAGCCATGGCACATGAAACCTGAGTGGCATGGCCAAGGCAGCATGCTATCAATCACACTCTGTTTATTCCTAGAGCACAATTGTCTCTTTTTAATTATCTGCCCTGTCCATTGCTGTCACGCCTCTCTGCTTCTCTTTCTCTCCATACATGTTATTTATCCCCTGTAAATACTCTTTCCCATGAGATGGAAGCTTACATTTGGGGCATCGTTTAGGGGTTTGACAGGCACAACTTCACTGATTCAAAAGGGAAAACCAGCTGAAAGATTTTGTCCTCCCTCCCTGTGCACCACAGCCCTGGAGGGCAGCAGCAACGCCCCTGGGCACCCTCTGCCTCTGCTGTGCCCATCTGCACCTCTGGCCAGCCCCACGGCTGCCCATCCTCTGCCACAGCCCTCCTGTGCACGGAGCACCGAGATCTCCCACAGCAGAGACCGTAATTGAGCAGTGAATTTTAACTGGTCACGCAGTGTCTGGTGACAACACTGCCGGCACAGAAATCCTGGAGAAAAACAAACAGGAAGATCTCACGCAGGCAGTTTCCATGGATGCAGCTGCTGTTTGAGTGGGCTAAAAAAATAAAATAGTCTCTCGTCCAGAATTTCACATTCCCTTTCTCCCTGCAATCATGTGCGTGGGGTTTGAAGCTGTTGATTCCCATTTCTGTTCCTGCTGCTCCTCCCCAGAGACTGGGAACGTGCCACCTCCTAATTGACATGGCAGGCCAGGGAATAGGGACGTGATCAGCTTGCCTCTTCAGTGTTCAGCATGCTGACAAACAACCCAATTCTACATTGCCAAAGAAACTAAAGCCTGCCTCAGAAAGCCAAGCCTTCATTAGCAGAAGCTATTTACTTGCTGCCCAGACCAGGAAGGCAAGGGCCCTGCCAGCCGTGGTGGTTTTGGCTGAGGTCAGTGCTCAGACCTGGGTGCTGCAGGGTTCAGTGAACATGAGAGGAACTCCCAATGATACAACTTTTTGGCTTGAGTTCCTGAGAAAATCAGGAAAATCACCTTCTTTAAGTGTGCTTGTCAGAGGGTCACCTTACAGCTCTCCTCCTCATCTTCGATCACACCTTCATCTTTCAATACATTTTATCCTTTTTAAACTTTATCCTTTATTTTATTCCTTCCAAGGAATTTGGCAAAAGTTTCAAGGCTTCTGAGCTACCCAAATTCAGACAAGTTTCACCCCAAATAAGCCTGCTGCTTGCAGAGGTGACAGGCTGTTTGGGCCAGAGGAAATCCTCCTCCCTGATGCTGCTGCTAACAGAGGTGTATTCCCAGGCAGCACTGATCTCTTCCTGAGGGTCTCTGTGGCCTCCTTCCAGGCAGGACTCACTTTGCAGGGAGCAGAGAGGCAGCTCCACCAGGCTCAGTACAGGGTTAAATCAGTGCCGAGGTGTTGCTGCTGCGTGAAGGAGTGAGAGACACAAAGCACACAGGACAGGTGGGGTACCCAGCGGGGCTGAGCCCGGGAGCCCCAGCAGAGTTCCCATTATCAGCCTGAGATGTCCTAGTCTTGGGAACCATCAGGAGGATGGACCCTGCTGTAGGAACAGCTTGACTGCATCGGTCACCGACTGTTATACAAACACCCTGCTGGTAAGCGTGAAGCCAGATCAGCCTAATTACAGCATCCGAGAACTCTCAGGCTCAGCACAGCTGATCTCATTGTTTGCTTGGGAAGGTGTATCTTCCACAGTCACACATGTGACTTAAAAGGGCTTCCCCGCAACTCTGAACTGACTGAGGCAGATTTGGAGTTAGGAAGGAGAAGAGGACTGTCACATAGGTGATTTCCAGTAAAAAGCCCTCACCTCCACTCAAGGACATCACTCAGAGTATGCTGTTCAGGACCACCACCAGCCAGGTTTGGATATTTCCCACGACAGAAGTCACCCTCCCTCTCAGCAGCCCATCCCAGGGTCTCACCACCATCACAGCAAAGCAGCTTTTTCCGATGTCAAATGTAATGCTCAGCGTTTCCATTTGTATCCATTTCAGTCACAAAGCTGAAAGATAAATTTTGGAGTGCTTGATGTGCTCAGATTGTGACACAGAGACAGCGGCTCTGCCCACGGGACTTGCTGTAAAGGAGCAATCCAATCACTGGGAGTGCTTGTTTTCACATCACCTGTGGAGAGAACCACTCTCCATCTACCCCAAAAAAGCCCTGCTTCAGAAAACATGCTGTGAGTGAAGTCCATGGACAGAAAAAAACAACCTGCCTTTGCATATATAGGAGCCCCTTGTGTCTCCCAGGAGAGGGAATGGACTCTGGAAAGTAGAGCCTTGGCACCTTTCATTGTGGCCCTGTGCATCTTCTCTGCCAGGTGAGGAGCTGGCAGTGCCTCCAGTGCTGTGCAGTCCTCTCCCTGCACCCCAGCTCACACCTCCACCAGGGCCGTGTGTCCACTCAGCCCCGCAACCACAAGCAGTGGGAAGGTTATGGAGTGCTCAAGCATGGCACTGGAGATTACAATTATTATTCTGGTTTGTTCTCTTGGAGGTTCCTCTCTGCAGGCAGGGCCCCTGGGCAGAGAAAGAGGCATTGCCTTCCAAAATATGACTTCTATCTCCCCCAGACCCAGCTTCAGCAACAATGACAACAACAAATGGTGCAGCCTCGGGGCTGATTGTCTTTTGCAGCATCTCCCTCCTGTTGCATTGCATTTTCCCCTTGCTATTTAGCACTTGAGAAACAAAACTGATTAGAGATGTCTCACTGGAGACTGGTTTCAGGGACTAGAAAGAAGCAGCACTAAAAGCATACTGAATATTCATTCAACAATGAAATCCTAATTCTCCTTAGCAGCTCCTCTGGGCAACACATTTCAAAGTGAGACGAACATCAAGGTGAATATTCATTATGTTGCAGTTGGTTTTTTCCTCAGCAGATCTCATTGCTACATCTCGTTTCTGCAAATTCTCATGTACAACTAAACTTACTGCCAGGGCTGAACAGAAAAATAACGTCATTGAGATTTGTATGTGCAGGGTGGGCAGCAAACACTAAAGATTTGTAAAATAAAAATTTGACAGCAGTTTAGTAAATACCAACAACTACCAACTCACCAGAGTTGTCCAGGGCATCTTAATGTCTGCTTGAGCCTTTTTCACCTTATGTCATCCACATGCTTTCACCTCAAGGAAGAAGAAGATGGGGACAGGAGGAAGGACACTATCACTGTGAGCTGTACAGCATTTACTCAAGGGCAGGACTGGGCTTTGTGCTGAGCTCTTCAAACACCTCTTTTCTAAAGAAGGGTTTCTTCACACTGTACTTAAAACTATTCCCAGTTCTTCATAAAACAATGGCCCAGCTCACTGCTATCAGATGCGAATTGCAACATACATGTGCAAAGAAAATAAGAGTCAGTTTTTATTGAGAAGCTGCCTCAGGGATTTAATTCAAAATTATTGTTTTCAATTTTATTAAAATCAATATGAAATTTTATTACAGTATAAATTAAATGGGAGGTTATTTGCTCCTCAGATACCAGAAGCAATAGTATGAACATTGCTTCAAGCAATGATATTCATCCACGTTTCAGCTAATGTTATCCATGTACAAGTGTGGAGTTCCATTTCTTTTTCTCTCTTATTTTTTCATCCCTTAAACATCAGGCACAGTTCATAAATTGTGACTGAGGCTTACAGACGATATTCAGATATTTTTAAAGGCACGGGAAACTCAGAAAAGATTTGAACAAATTATTAAGATCTGAGGGAAATGCTCTACAGTGAGTGAATAAAGAGCTCAGATTGTTTAGTTTATTAAAAAGAAGGTGAAAGGTGGCTTGATTACAGCATATTAATAGGTTCACGGGGAGAAAACTACATGGGACTAAATGGCTTTTAACCTAACAGAGGAAATAGCCACCATGCTCAGCAGCATGCACCAGCCAGGTAAGGGAGCTGCAGGGGTGCCCTGCCCTGGCACATCAGCACCACTGCCAGACACAAACCCTGCAGCAGACGTGCCCGTCCCCGCGTCAGATGGAGGGTTTGGGAGCTGAAACAAAGAGATTTGGGTTCACGTTGCTGGCAGCCACTACAGCTGGGAAGCTCTACGCTCAGGCATAGGTGGCAGTCAGGTAATAGCACTGCTTTGAGATTGAAATTTCTAAAACCAGAGTGAGAAGATGGGAGATTTCACGGCAATGCCAGAGTGTTGGAGGAAAAACCTCAAATGCTGTGTTACAGTAGATGTAAAATAAACTGTCATAATAGCCAATATCCTGTCAAAGTTAATCTAATAATCACTTAAACTGGACTTAGATGCTCGAAAGGTTAATGTGCCAACAACTCATTTCACTGAGCTGTCATATATTAGCAGACAAATAATTTAAATAAATGTACACACACACAGAAGAAGGTCAGCAGAGCCCATAAATGCAGGTCATATCCTGAAATACTGCCAGTTACTATAACTTGGAATGAAAAAAATTATGCCAGGCTGATTTGAATAGGGAGAAACTGGACCTAAATACTCAAGATGGAGAAATCAAATGCAGACGGCAGCTGGTTACATGATCTTTAAAGTTCATCCCAAAACATGGTACAAAACTAAGCACTCCTAGTTTCCCCCTAGATCTTACTCTTTCTTTAATTAGGTCATTTGCATAAAAACTGGATTTCTACATTCAAAGTTTAACAGTTCTAGCTGAGGTTTTGTGCAAGGGGTTTTTTCTCTCTTCTGAAATTGCCTTTGCTTTGGGGACATAATAATTTCTCTCATACTAATTATGATGTCAAAACCAAAGGATTAGCTACTCCACTAGGAATATATACACAATGAGAGGTGATTACACAGCATTCCCTTCTCCATGCAAAAGCCATTGGCACAAGCCAGCTACACAGAAATAACACAGACCAAACATTGGCTTGTGCCCCTGCGTGCAGCATCAAGTAGAACCAGATGAGGTTATGCTGCATTTACACCAACCAAGACCAGCTTCTGCCCTCTGCCCGGTCCCCTTGTCTCTATCATGTGATTGCAGTTCTGTGCATCATCAGAAATTGGGTGCTGCTCTTTCTTCCCTCTGTGCTCTACTCACCCATACTGGACAGAGCCATCAGCACAGATTCTATTCTTTTCCTTATTTTATGTCTTATTTTTAAGTCACTGAGTTGAAAAATCAGTTTTAAAAGAAAAGAATGATCTCTCTGTTAGAAGCATGACCAATAAAGCCTACTGAATAAAAATTTCTGCAGGTTATTAGAAGTGACATATCAAATACAAACTGAATTACAGGCACACTGAAGTAATTATTTACTAGAGAGACACAATTAAACTAGTCTGTAACACTTTGAAACCCTGATAGGTAATGACCATGGGGGGAACCCCTTGGGCCCAAGGGATGTCCCATACCATGAAGCGCCTGAGAGTACTGAAAAGTTCTGAAAAGTGTCTAAGACATCTCATGACTAAAATTTTGCCATCCTATTGCCACACATCCTCTGACAGTTCAGCAACACAGGAGCAACCTTGCTAAGAAAGAGACACACTCTTCCTTTTATGTTTAGATGAAATGAAAAATAGTAAGACACAGTGTCTTACCTGTTATCAGAAGGAGCTACAAGATCCCTTGTACCTCTCTTTGTAAACTAAGAATAGGAGCCATTTTAATATGCTGCCAGATAGAGACATTTGTGGTTGAACATGCTCAAACACCTCCTCAAGCTGGGATCCAGCTGCTCACAGGAGTCTCCCATCTTTCCACACTCAAAACCCCTCGTTCTTGTGATCCTCACCAAATCAAATAAATATATAATACTCCTGTTTTCTTCACAAGGAATTTACGTAGACCGTCATTATTAATGTATAAAAGAATAGATATGCTCAATTGTAAGCAGTGAAATAATTAAATATAGCAACAGATAAGCAGGGGACATGGTAATTTTTTCCTCATTTGAGTTTTTAAAGATCACATTTCTTTTGAAAAAATGCATGTTAGTTTAAACAGACACTATCACTAGACACAGGAATTAGTGAATGAGAGTCCAGGATTCAGGATGTAAATGCGGCGCATAAATGGGTCCTGGGCCCAGCGTAAACAATTAAAGGTTTTTTCTCCCAGGGTTACTATGTGACAAGGGAATTACAGTTCATACTGTATTAACCCCTTTTCTGTCACTGTCAGACATGTTCTTCAATACAAACTTCCCCAGCTGCTGGTTCCAGAGGAAAGAAAAAGAAAGTTACTGAAAAAGAAAGGAAAGAAAAGCAGTTATTGAACAGGATCTCATGAGGTTAGGATCAAAGTTAAAATTGCTTCTGAGAGCAATAGCAGTGCCCTAGGTATCTTGAGTGAGCAGTGAAGCACTAGTGAGCAGTGGCACAGACCTTTTCAACCCAACGGAGATTAAATATGGGACAATAATTTGCTTTTTTGGAATGTAGGACAAATGACCAAAATAGAAGATGCAGCAAAATTAGTAGAGCAGAAAAGTCCAAAGGATGTGGTGATACTTCTGTTATCAAATGCCTGCTGACACACAGTGCAATTCAATAAAGGCACTGCTACCACTCTGTGCTGGGAGGGCACAAAGGGGCAGAGAGACAGAGGTGTCACAGCTGTGCAGGGATTGCACCATCCCAGCCCAGGGGAGAGGGCTGCCCGTGCCACCCTGCCACTGCAGCAGCAGCCAGCCACGGCACAAACTGAGCCAACAGCAGGCAACAAACAGAAAACAGGCTGGAATGTCTTCAGAGGATTTACCCTCCCATGGAGTGCCACAGATAACAAAAACTGCTTCAGCCCAAAATGTGCCAGCAAACGCGTGGCTCTTGATCACCTGCTCAGACAGCACAGATACAAGTCTTAATTAACTCTTGATGCAGGGTGCTGTTATAATGATAAATAGCACAATAAAAGTGGAAAAATATTTTCCACCTGCTGCATTTGGCTTCCGCAGGGCAAAATGGCTCATCTGGATTGTTATGAAGCCATCCATCACTAAGATTTTCAGTTACCTTCTTACACAGAAAATTGCATTTTAAGAGTTTGATGGTGAGTCTGAAATAATCCTATCGGCTTCATACAACAACACAGCCAAGATGTTGAAGAATCTTTGTCTTAATTCAAGGTTTCTACTTGATATTTAGTTGTGCCACTGCAGTGCTTAACAACTGTGGTCACTACCAGCAGTTTGTGCCACAGGGCACTTCACATGACTGGAAGCTCCACATCTCTGGAGAAATATAAATATCTGCCTTGCTAAAAAAATTACAGGGCAAAACATCTACTAGCTTAACTTGACCTTATGCACAAAACTCTGATTTGTCCTGTAGGTAATAATAGATGTAAGTGGCATTTAATCCTGTTTTTATGCTCCTTTCGAGGGCTATGAAGTCTTTACATCACCGAAAACCAGTACAGGCAGAATTAGTGTCTTTTGAGGTGATTCACAGAGAACTGCAATGGCCATCTAAAACTGGAGCCTATGCATCCCTATGGATCACCACAAAAGAAACTACTCATTCCTGGGTGAGGAACCTCATTGAATTCCGATGAACCATGTCCAATCTCTTGGTCATTGCAACCAGCACAGGAGGGGTTCCAGTTTGCTATTACAGATAATCTGATTAAAAGAAGCATTCAGTTTCACAGGGAAAGAAGGGAAATATAATTTCCATCAGCTGTCTAATCCTAATGCCTTATCAAAGCATAGAAACAGATCCAATAGCATTACTACTGTCAGGAGAAATCATGTACTAAAACATGGTAATTCTCATCTCACAAGCTGTCAGCCAAAATCAATGCTCCCACTGCTGCCACAGCATCACCAGGAGACACAGGGATCTGGCTTGCAACCTGCTATGAACATGGGTTAAAGAGCTTTTCCAGAAGCAAGTTGGAAAGAAAGGGTTCCAGCCTCAGGGTTCAAATGTTCCTCTGTGTTCCCATGTCTCACTCGAGCTGCTTTATCATTGCACAGAACTGCCTGCTCCACTGCAACAGACTGCAGTAACAGCATCTTGCAGCCTCGTATTAAGCAAGAGCCAGGCCATTTCCCAAGCAGAGTTTGTAGACTTGTGAAAGAAACATCCATTTTTCATTTCATTCCAAACTTTAATGAATGTCTTCAATTTATCAGTAAAAATTTGAAAATGCCTGAAGTTCTTCCCAAAAACACGAGAAGAAGAATGATATTTGCCAATAAGATATCTATCTTGTTGTGGTCTTCAATCACGAACAACACACCATCTGTTCAGAGTGGAATTATATACTCCTATCCACGTCTCAGTTTTCCTGTATATGCGTTTATCTCCTTTTATTCCTGCTTCTTTACTCTTGCTCACTACTTGTGGTTGATGGGACTGTGATTAAGCCCAGACGGACAGTGAGGCAAGCAGGCCCCAGTGCAGGGCACCACAGTGCCAGGAGGCTGATGGCAGATGGCAGATTCACCAAGAGAGAGCTGGTGTCACACTGCTGCCCCATGGGAGTGATGGCAAGAGACTTTGACCCTCAAACTCCATGCCTACTCTAGTAAAACAACAGTCCAATAATGTGGTCATCTTCAAGTTTAAAAACACTTCAAACTTTCTTCATTACAATGATTTTTGCAATGAGCTGCACTGCTTTTATCAAGCCCAAGGTTTGCATACCTGAGAATAACTTGTGCGGAGGGCCAATCCCAGTTTCTTCACCACGCCAACGTGCCAGTGATCCAGAGCTAAGCCTGCAAGGAGAGGGTCTCCTTAGCACCATCCCTGTTCCTGTTGTCATTGTGGCATGTCTGCTGAGGAGAGGGCTCACTTCGATACACCTGGAACTTCAGGTGAGAAAAGACACCTGTAAACTGCACTCCCAGGCATAACTTCCCAGGGAGAGCAAAGGCTCAGGCACCCCGATGGATCAGTCAGTGTTTGGTGCTGGGCACACATTGTAAGTAACAGGCAGGGCCTGAAAAAGCTTTTTGCTCTCAATGAGATGCAAAGGTAGTTATTAAATTATTGTGAGCTACAAATAAAGCAAAAATGTCTTTTCATAAAGGGTCTTTTTCCATCCACAGATGGGGAAAAATAAAAAGCCTTCACATAGGTGTCCTCAAACAGCACAATGCTGCCTTTTTCAACATCCTCAGCTTTTATCTGCTCCGGGAGGTTTTTCCTAAGCCCCTGGCACAGTGTCCAGCTCTTTAGGCACATGTCTTGTGCTGGGCAGTGCTTCCTACAAGAGGCAAGGACAGGCAATGCAGAGGGGTTTCAGCACCCCCCAGAGCTCCCCAGCTGCGAGCAGAGCCTCGGCAGGACAGAGCAGCCCCAGGTCCAGGGAGGCTGAATGTCCTCGCCCCAGGATAACAGGCTCTGCTTCCTCCCCTGCCCCAGCCTTCAGGGACAGCCTGAAAGCCTCAGTGCCTTTCTTCAGAGCCTGACGTCCTGCTGCACACGGACAATGCGAATCAGAGCGAATGGGGCTGACAATATGGTGATAATATACGATTTCTTTTCCTCAGTAATTGTTGCATGCTAAATTTAAACACGACAAAGCACATTGTATTTCTGCCTCAACTTTATCACTTCATAAGAAAAATGCTTGAATAGTTCCCAAATTACAGCCCAGCCTAGAAGAGCTTTTTAAGCTTCTAGCAGAATTGGTTATTTCAGGTTAATAGAAGTGTTGCGAGGTCAATGCTGTTGAGCCCAGCACACCCCTCTGTGTGGAGGATGAGAGCATGCCAAGGGCAATAAATGCAATGCACAGCAGCAACACTCACGTGGCCTGTCAAAACACTTCCTGTATTTCTTTAGTTAATAAAAATTAGGAAATTATTCCAAGCATTTTAGGAAGAGTAAATGCTACAGTAATGCAGTAAGATATAGATAATCTATTGCAATATTAATAGGCAATTTCTTAAAATGCATTTACGGCCTCATATAATGGAAAAGATCCTGAAGTGCCAGCTCAGAAATGCGCAGCTGCTTAATTCTGAAGACACAGCTCGTTCCTGGCAAGCTTCCCTGGGAGACTGGCTTTGGGAAAGCAGAGTCAACATCTGGCTCTCCTGACTCCAGCAAAGGCCGGCCCCTGCCCACACACACAGCACTGGCAGTGCACACAGCTGCTGCACTCCTCACACCTGGGCTCCGAATTTCAGAGACGGAAAATCTTGCAAAATGTATCCAAAGATCAGCAGAATAGGGTAAAAGGCTTCCGAGCCCAACGAAGTGCTAGGTTTCCAAAAGGAAATGAGATTGTAGTGAATCAGTCTCTCCTGTAATACTCCTGCTTTTATAAACATGTTTGAGAGTTCCACTGGGGAGGAACCTCAGAACATGGCCATCAGCTGCCAGCTTGTGTCACAGGCCACATAGATCATTCCCAGCCCATTACTGGTGACAGCTTAAAAGTTTGACCTGCTCTTTAGAAGTTAGTGCACAAAAACATTTCAATGCACTATTCCATGCTGGGCATCTATTAAAGGAAGCAAATACAGTCTAAGCCTTACCATGTTGTTTTCATAGAGAAAATAAACTTTTCTGCCAATAGTGTCACCTCATAAATTCCCTTCACAGCAGAGCAGCAGTGAGTTATGTAAAACAGGCACTAATCCATTCCAGTGAATTATAGTATGGTCTTGAAAGCAGTTTTTTAACACTAGCAGTGGACTTTGGCTCTACTGGGTATTTATCTATATTTGGTTATTTAGCTGTGAATTTTGGCTGCTGAACTGCTCACTTCTTATGTTAGGCATGAGAAGCAGCCATCTGGGTGTGCAGCCCTAGCATGAAATTGAGGGGGAGTACTTAATATCTAGTCTCGTGTCACCCAGGTGCTGTGCAAGTCTTACACCACTCTGGGGACTGTCTCTAATACCAGACAACCAGAAAACAAAAGACAGATTTAATCTGGATCTTTTGCATTAAGGCAAAAACAATGCTATGACTTGGCTGGATGGAAATGCTACACTGAGTATCCCCACTACACAGCCTACATCTGCCAATTTTAGAAACAGTAGGATGGACAAGCCAAAGAAACACCCAAAGAAGTCCAAAAGGTTCATTTGTGTAATTAAGCAACTAATCAAGACATCAGCTCAAAAGATGCATCCATGGATGGTGTAACAGAGATGAAACAAGGCAAGTGCATTTTGCTGTGAAAGACACAAAAACTACACAATTTATTTTCTGTATCCATGTCCATTTGCATGGCATCTGTTAGTAATCACCACAGAGCCTGAGCAAGATCTTATCCAGATCAAAAATATTTTAAAGTTCTAGCCATGAGATCAACAGAGAGAAATTACTGTAAAAACCTGTCTAGAGCCCAGCTGTTCCACCCTTATGAAAAGGAGACAAATAGCCATGTACTGCAGGTGACGCCTCCAGAGAAAACAGATTCTCACCCACTGTCTCCTTGAACTGGGGAGAGACAAATTCTTACGGAATATTTCCATGTGTGCCTTATTAATGCAAACAGCTGCATAGCAAGAAAAAAAATCAATTACTTGTAAAAAACTCCATAAATCTCCTGCACTATGTCACTATCTTCTTTATGGTAATGGTCAATACTGAATATTAATTGAAAATCAATGGTACCAATGATACTTCAACTAAATACAGACCATAGCTCTAAGTTTTCTTCTATCTCCTGTGTGAGGCTTTCTCCAATATCATCTTAAGCACTTCATTTTTTGGCTATAATTAAAAATGCTATTGTGTGCTGTCTGAAAACTGATCACACTGTGTTCATAAAAACCTGCTAGGAAATGTATCATTGTGATTACAGCTTTACACAGAAGCTTCTCCACGGAGCCAAGGCAGTGGCATGCATTCATTCAAGATGATCAACTGGGTCTTCAGAACACACAAAGAGAGATTGCTTTTCCCATTAATGGGTACAAAGGCTGTAGTTTAATTTATAGAAATTATACCCTTACTACCTTCCCAGAAGCATGGCTTTGAATGACAGGCATCCTGATTTTGTAAAACAACATCTGAAATAGAGTGGCACAAAAATGCTGTCTCCAGTGTGTCCATAAGGCCACTTCACTGCCCATCAGGACAAATGTCCTGGGGCACTAAAGAGATTGCCTTTATAATAATTATGTTAGAATTACAATGATGAATTCTGACAACTGTAACTTCTTCAGGGTTATGACTGGAATGCAAAATTACATATTATCTTTTCATCCTTCGCCATTTAACTTGTATTTCTTTCAGCAAGTCTTGGAAAACCTGACGTTAGTGTTACCATTGGTACACCTCCACTGCAGATTCATGGCAAAAACATGACCCCATTTCAACTGATTGACAAATTCATACCCTTAATAAAGGAGGATTTAAATACAGTGTAGCATCCAAGTAGTTCACAGAATGGTACAACAAGAGTCAGGACATAAAACAATTACAATTAAAAAAATACTGTAATTGCTGATAATAGAACCTAACCTGTAAAAAGAATAAAGCTCTGCAGGGATCAGAATTTCCATTTCTCAGTGTTGTACAGTTTTGAACTACAGCTAATTCCAGGTCAGAAATTACTTTTCTTTTTACCACAAAGGTAGTTTATAACATTTCAATCCATTATACTACAAACTGCAAGTAAACTTTCGTATGAAATATGAAGATGCATTACTTAAGTCTCAAAAGGTGTATTTTGACAAAGTGTTTTGTGTGTCCCTGACTATTTCCTTGGTATCAATACACCCTCATTTTCACTGTTAATGAAATAGGAATTCCCGAAAGAAAAATGTCCCATCAGAAAACTCTCCATAGCTGTAATAATTAGCCAGAAGGCCAGGCTGCCAAAAGGCAGCAGAAAATTTGGTAAATGAAATGCTTCAGCTGTCTTTCTGGAATACCTTAGCTATCAGTTCTGAGGTTATCTATCCAAACCTCTGACCACAGGCCCTGAGCTGCAGTTCTGCCTTGCTCTGAGCACTTAAGTGAAAAGCACAGCTCTAGGGAATGGGATTTTTTCAGGACAGCAGAAACCATGAACATTCTTTCCTTGGTGCTATTCTTAGACTAAAATATTCATCCTTAAATTGCTTCTGTGTCTCCAACTGGGTTGTCTGGCAAGCTGACAGACAAATCTTAGTAAAAGACATACTTGATAAATATACCAGGAGAAGTACTTGCAGTCTTGTTACAAAAAGGAAAAAAAAAAAAAAAACAAAAAAAACCAAAAAACACCTAAATGGGGGAAAAATTAGGAAAAGAGCAAAAGAATAAGACAGAAGAAAATGCAAATTGCTCAGCTGCTCTGGCTCTATGCATAACTTTTGGGAAAAGGCAGTGAGGATTAGCAAGAATGACATTTTCAACAACTGGGTTAATGTCTTCCAGCAGATACAAGATCTGTTGGCTACTGAGTTCAACAGGGCCCT
Organism: Brachypodius melanocephalos; assembly: GCA_013398615.1. NCBI lineage: Eukaryota > Metazoa > Chordata > Aves > Passeriformes > Pycnonotidae > Brachypodius > Brachypodius melanocephalos. Next base: position 162,336 of record VZSR01002145.1, on the reverse strand, counting down.
GACTTGCACAGCCACACAGTGCAACCTCAGTCCAGCATGGTGAGAAAATGATTGATTTTGATTGATTGATTGCCAAGGCTCTGGTGCTGAACTTTGTTTTCTCCCTGCAGTATTCACAGCAAGGTAAGCTACATAAATAAACGGCCCCGAGGCACATTAACTCCATTGAAAGGAAAACACATAATCCTGTCACAAAGCATTCATCCAACAATTCTTCAAAACCATAAATGAGGCTGTAATTTGCTGTCGCTGTAATCCAGACATTCATTTACTTTCCCAAAATTGTTCTTTCCATAGAGATCATTCTACCTCCAAAGCAAAACTCAAAATTGTTTCACCGACCTGTTAGGCTTAGGTCTTAGTTTTGAGGATTTTTGTTGTTTGATTTTACAACAAGAGGGATTAAATACCTCAGAGCTCAGTCACCCCAGCAAACTGTCTGCATCCAAAACACCTCCAGCAGGGCTAAGCTTCTCCTAAGGAGTAAAAAAAAGGTGAAGAGGAATGTTTCCATGAACCAAACTTTTTAGGAGAAAAAATTTACTGAGTACATAATTTTGACTAATTTTTTTTTACCACAGCTAATTAGAATGCATTTTAATGACTATTGAACTTTTAAGAAAAAATGCAAACCCTGAACAATACTTCCTCTACCACTCACAATAGCAGTCAGCAATGCTTACTTGTTGCAGACTCAATCAGAAATGGAAATTCATTTAGCTCCTGACTGACTGATCATGATGCCACAGCTCTTCAACAAAATGGAATTAATGGAATTATCCCACAGGAGTGCAGCCCCTGCCTCACACCTCACTCAGCAGACACATGAGCCTAATGTGCTATCAATCTCTAAACCTCACAGAGGAAACTTGTATATTAGACTTCAGCTTCAAGTCCCAGCAAGGTGTGAATTATTAACCCGCAGTGACCATCTAAATCTCATAATAGCAATATGTGATTATAATACCTACATTGTAGATCCTTTCTCCAATAGTAAGGTGGACATAACAATCAAGTTAGTAGGTATATGCCTGATGACTCTGCTAGGATTTTCAATTTTTGAAACAAAATTGGTATGGGTATGCCTATACTTCCTGACTGCTCCAAGTGCAGGATTTATTGCTCTGCCTTATGTTTTTAACTCCTGCTATGATTGGAGGAGGCATCTCTTACTTGCAATATGTATTGATGTATCTTCTCTGCCTTTGAGCTTTCTGAAAAAGAAGATGTAGCTGCAGGAACTATTCCTTACTCAGTTTCACCTAATGACAGGCAGGGTTTCACAGATTATTCCAATGCTGGAAAAAGAAGAAGAATGAAGAATTTTAGTGGATGCAAGGATACAAAACACATATGGCTATCAATGGAAAGAGCTACTGATTCCCTTGGGTAAATTCAATGGCATAACTGAATCATCTCTGTGACAAAAAAAAAAAAAAAAAAAACAACAAAAACACCCCAAAAACAAAAACAAAACCAAAACCAACCAACCAAAAAAAAAAAAAAAAACCCAAACCAAAACCAAAAACCACAAAAAAACCCACAAAACCCCCAAACAAACCCTAACAAACATTTGTGTAAGTATGAAGTGTAACTTGTAGAGACCCAGTAAATGGGGGCACAGTAAAAGTTTAGGCTCAGTTTCAGAGCCCAGTTTTCACTGAGGTGTTTAAACAAGCGACATTTTCAGTAGCACACAATGCCCTCCTACTGTGTTAATTGACTTGAAAATTTGATGGTGTGACTTTGTGCTTAGCTGGGCATTGAGTGGTTCTGAAATTCCAATTTTCCTGTTACTCTTTGAAACCTTGGGGAATAAAATCACAAAGCACCCTGTGATGATTAACATCTTCTTCCCTGGTTTAATGGACTTGAGTCACAGTGTGCAGCTGGAGCAAAGAACCCATGCTGGTACTGACACTGCTTGTGTCCTGATGCTGTCACTAAAGCAGCATCTGTCTGTGACTGAAGTCATGTTAAAGAAGAACAAAGCTTGTCTTCAATCGGCATGTCTTTGTAAGCAGGAGATGCTGGTGTTCACATTTGTTTTTAGACAATACAAGCCACAACACTGGCTGCAGGCTGCAGTGTGCTTGGACATGAGCCTTCCGTGGGGGTGTGGTGAAGTGCTGAGGTGGCTCGGTCCTTTCCATGGATTTCTGTTCAGAACATTGACTGGTGATATGAGGGTGCTGTCAGCATAAGCAAAAAGTATCTGAATTTGTCTTGGATACTAACGCTTGCAGTAAATTGCAAAATTTATCAAATCAGCTGTGGCTCAGTTTCTGTGCCTTCTTGCCCTTACCCAAGAGTAATCAGAGTTCCTGATTACTCCTAGTAATGCACAGAAAAATGGTGTTCTTCAGCCCACCAAAATACTGCTGAATCCTCACCCACAAGGTACATCATGCCATGTTCCTGTTCTCCCCTTTTCATGGGCAGGATCAGAGGGATGGGAAAATTAATTTTTCCCTAACCCTTCTAGAACAAAACCAAGCATAAAAAGAGACCAGGAAACGTTGCCTCTTCACATACTCTTGGAAAACTAAAGAACACTGGTGGAATTGCTGTTTCACATGTTCAGATGTGATGTTCACACACACCTTTCTGCCATTTGAAGAGCAGTGGCTTATGTCTAGAACATTATCTCCACAGCAGAACAGAGACCCTGGTGGAAGGAAAAAACCTCTAGAAAATACTCTTACTCCTGTGCAACCAACACTCATGGGCTGCCCTGTTCCAGTCCCTATGCTCAGGAACTCTTTAATGAAAGCCAAGCCATGTACTCCAACAGCTGTGTTTACTAGAGCAACTGTGACTTGCTCTCTAAAACTAGTTTTTAGTTGTTGTTAGCTGTGTTTATACAGATATGGGAAACTTCACGTGGCAAACCATTTGCCAAATACCCTGCAAATTCAGCTATTTTCCCTGTGCTGAGATAACACTGGCATTACCTAGTTTTAAACTTCAACACATCTGTATGACAAAGCTGCAGATAAATCCTCACCTGAAAGTTCAGCCTTGAAAGCAATTCTTTGGCAAGCACATACATGCTGAACACAAAGGACACCCTGCCTAGTATGTCTTTGCTTTGGAGGATCACATATCAAAGCCACTCTCTTCTTCAGCCACTGCTATTTTGAGAACAGCCCTCTTCCTCCTCTGAGGAGGGAGGTTCACAAGGAGGAAGACGCAGGAAGTCACATCATCCTGCGTGGTATAAGCAGGGTGTCTGGGAACAACCCACCTCTGAAGAAAGCAAATTCATGTCTTTTCATTACCTGAAGCCCCTAAATTCAACATGTTAGCAATGCTTAATATGGTAAGTGTGTCACAGGCAGAAGCATACAGGAGATACAGAAAGTCTTGCCCATTATTCCCTCTGGATTCTCTTAGACATGGATAATTGACACCCGAAACCCAAATGGTGCTGTGCTAGAATTGTGGCCAAAGCAGCACTGATAACACAGCGACATCTCAACTATTACTGAACACTGAGGCACAGCGCCAAGGCTTTTTCTGCTTCTCCTGCTGCCCTCAGTCAGTCAATAGGGAAAAGGCAAGAATAACAGGCAGGACAAACACACAGGGTAAGAAACCTGTGATGCCTGTGCAGCATCCTGCAAGAATGAATCTATTATCATCATGGATTATAGATGAAATGTGAATCGACTTATGATGTTGCTGCAAAATATCAACTGGAGAGAATGCAGAGGGGAGTGATCTGAGGTCTCAAAATTGCTTAGGAAAAACAAGTGAGAGAACAATTTAGTCTAAGGAAGGTTAGACTAAGGAGATCAGGTACAGATGTAACAGAGGGGAAAAGCAGTGAACATTAACATTTTAGGGCTCTTTTCAGAGGCATTTAGACACGGTAATTATCAAAGTCTGTCAGGATTATGCTCCAAGTCTCTCACCCTACTACTGAAAACAAATGTATGTTCTTAAACTACAGCTAAACACTCATTCAAGAAAATAGAAGGCCAGAAGAATCATTTCAGCAGAAGAAGCAAGCTTCTGCTCTATGAACAGATCTAAATTCAGAGTAGCTGAAATCAGACCTCAGGATCTTAACTCCAATTCAAGCCATGTCTATGCAAATAATTCCAACAGGACTGCCGCATCTTCTACAAATGAAAAGAACAGAACAATCCTGCTCACCTGCAGCAAGAGGCAATCTCATTATACATCCCACATCAAGTACCTCTCAACAACTTACTGGAACATGATGGTTAAAAATTTGAGCAAGCAGCTGTCAAGGAATTTATCATTCTGATAACGTTTGAGGTACAGAAGTCAAGCATTAATAGATCTGCTACAGTGCAAAAGAGCAGGAAGTCTCGGACCTTTCAGTACAAAGGGAATAGTAACTCAAAGTCCTTTCGATCTGGTAATGACCTGCAAATCTGCACTTACCCGTTCATTCTGCTGACTCTCAAGACAGTCAAGAAGAAAAACCTTATGACAAGCAACTTGGAAAGGCAGATTGTTACAGGATACACAACAGAAAAAACACACAGCTGTAGTAAGTGTATAGTGATCCTCTCCCAGTATGTTTCTTAATAACTGCAACAATTTATCTTTTTCTTGATGTTTCAATTAGACCAGATCCCAGAACTAGTGAAGTCAAGGAAAATCTTTCTGCTGATCTCAGGAACTTTGGACTAGTTTCTTCTGAAGTGATTCGTGTTTCATTCTGCATTGCAGGTTAAACTTATGTTAATCAAAGCACTGGCGACACTATCAGAGCGACAATGTGACATTCCGATGCCATTCCACCAGTTTAAAAAAATACTCCATGAAGAAGTTGACCTTTTCTCAGTCAAAATATAAATGCTAAAGTTGGAGGAATCTATCTTTCAAGTACTGTCACCTTGATAGTGAAAAATTCTGTAAGCACTACACTTAAAACATTACCAAGACCAGGTGTACTTCAAAGGCAATCTTCCCTTTCAGGGTAGATTCTTCGTTTCTGAAATGCAGTGAATCTTACACAACTTTTCCTCACAAATGTGACAATACTAGGGATTAAGACTCACTTTGAAGAGGGAAGGACTATGAAAATGTTGGGGAAGGGCAGGAGCACCAGGAATTTGCCTGACTACACGGAGGGGCTCTTGGCTACGGGCTGGTTGGGGCAATTAATGCCCCTCAGTCCGGCAAAGAGAGATCAGAACTCCGGGTTCCACTACATCAGCAAAGTTTCTGCCAGCGCTGTAGGGAATGCTGCCAGCCAGAGGCAGAAAGCACAGGCACCAGCAGCAGGGAAGAGGGGTCCCTACCTCCTGGGGAACAAGTGTCTTTCTTACCCTCTTCCCAAGGTTCACACTTCTGCCAGAAAACGTGCTTTCAAATGAGTTCCCTAGGAAGCAGAAAATAACATCCAAACCCCTAATTTTTAAAACTCAGCCTGAAGCAACCACATAAAAATTCTGGTTGAGAAGAAATGCTGTAAGGAATAAATGATCCAAAGTCCCTGCTGCTCTTTAAACACATATTTCCTTTTGCTTTCTTTTTCCTTTGAACTGAATGAGGCTACAAGACCAGCTTGTCAAAAGAGTAGTAAACACTGCTCTTGAAAGCTCTCCAGAGGTGAAACTTTACGCAGGCTCAATTCTATTTCAGTTCCATTTGATATTCCAAATCAGGATTCTTCTCTGCACAGGTGAATGGCAAATGTTTAATTCATCCCTCTGTGTCACTGTATGTCTGTCTCATTATCTATATACCCATGAAGTTACAGGATATTCACAATCATGAAATATGAGCCCCTGCCCTTCAGGAAAAAGATTACTACATTTAACATAGAGTTTTGGCTCAGAAATAAAGAGAATTTATACCAAAGTGTGTGAAGATCCTTAAATTTCAGTTATTTCTTCCATTCCTCAAAGAAGGCACGTACTTGCAGTGCTAAGTGACAGCATAAAACCCTTAGATAGATGCATAATAATTTATTAATTACCTCTAATATAGACAGAAGCCCTTGGACAGAGATATGATACAAGGAAACTGTCGTGAATCACCACCACAGATTAAGAAACATCTGGTTTTTTGCTTCCTCTTCTCACTCATTCAATCTTTTTCATTTCCTATTCTTTCATCTCATGGTAGCAATGCTGAATACTAACAAGATGTATGTATTTAACTGTGCTCACTCATTTCCATGCTAATTAATTCAGGTTCCAATATATGCATTTTGTACAGGTTTGATAAATCCCTCTTAAATTGGTAATTTGAGCCCAAATCTTCTCCCAGGGAAAAGAGAATCATTCAGCTTTTGGCCATCTCTGCCTACGATGTCAGTGCAGGGATTATTTTAATTAAAACATGGGTGAGAAAATCAATCAAAAGACATCAAACAGGCCAGATCACCCACTACCTGTAACCAGTATATATACATAGGATTCTAATCCGATTTATGAAGCTTTCAAGCCAGTAAACCAATTAATTTTAAAATGCGTTTCAGTCAAGATGAAAAACTACTTTGTCTTTTGCTTTGTTTTTTAAGGTGCAGGATGAATAAGTCACAAAAGACAATAGAAAAGCATTTTCCTTTTGTTTTTTTAATGACACAAATGCAGTGATTACTCCTAAGTGATATCCATCAGAAGTCTCCTGGCAGTTTATATACAACTTTAACAATAGTTATAGCACCTCAAATACTTTGAGAGTGATGTTAGCAAAATGTTTTTCTGCTGTTACTTGCTTTCATTCCAACACATTAAACCATGAAACAGAGGGAATCTACTATGGTCCCACTGTGTTCTCCTTGGTGTCTTGCCACTCACAGATGTCAGAACTCTGAAAGCCTTCAAGGGAACAGTAAATATTGAGGAAAAGATATTGAAATTATTAGATACAGGACCACTATGCAAGTACATAGAATATAATTACCTTACATCAGTTATTTCACTGAGCTCAAGACTGTCTGTAATTATTATCTTGGGTTATGCCACAATTTTAAAAAATAGGAAAAAAACAGAGTCATGCAGCAAAAAAAGCTCTTCGCTATAGAATATTAAGCGAAAGTATTGAAAAACAGGATAGTGTGTAATTAGACATAACATATATCCAAGCAGATATTTACAGTCTTCAGGACAGTAAGACAAACAAGAAATAAAAACCTGCCCAAATACAACACAAGTCACCTTCAGTTTGGTGTACCAGAGGGTAATTTCATTCTGCATCACGAAAAAGGGTTATTCAGTTGTGATGTATTCTATTCTTCTGAGTATTTTTTCACACTTTTTCAGGGTTTTTTTTGTTGTGTGGGTTTTTGGTTTTTGTTGTGGTTTTTTTTGGGGGGAGGGGGTTGGGTGGGGTTTTTTGTTTGTTTGTTTGTTTGTTTGTTTGTCAGGGAGAACAAAAATAGGAGAAGGAAGGAAAAGGAGAACAAAAAAACCGTTCACCCAGCATAAATCGTATTTCATAGTACAAGCACTCAGAAATCAGAGGAGGAAAAAAATTCCTATTTTTATGCCAAAGCTATATCATAAAATAACAGTTTAAGAACTGCCTGTATTCATAACCTCAGTTTCAGTACAAATGCCGCATTCATAAAAAGAAATATAGGGTGGTAGGGCTGGATTTATCACTGCAATCTGCACACTGCCTTAAAGAATGTCCTCTATTAGTGACAACAGCTGTTGGTTTAATAACCCTAGAAAAGATCATTACATTCCTTCAAATTTCCCATAAACAGATGGAAGAAATGCGAAAGTGTTAAAACATATGGGAGAACATATTGGAATTCAGCAGCCTCCTGGAGCGGCCAGGAATCCCAACACTGCAGCCTCCAGGCTGACACAGGTCCCCCCACAGCACTGGAGGTGGCTTTGCTGTGGAAATGATGGAAATACTGGGAGACAATGGAACAGGCTGGATGTCCAGGGGCAGGGGTTGCTGTGACAGTTCACCCTCATGGGCTTTGCAGGCACAAATTTCCTTCCCACTCTATCTCCTTGGCAAGTTCTTTGCACCCAGAACTTCAGGACATGCAAAATTTTAACACACAGAGGAACCCTTTCCCCCAAGAGCTAGAGCAAACCCGTGACCATGGATCACCTTTGCACTTCCTAGAACAATTAAAAATTCGTTTGAGGAAATGGAAATTTCCCAACACCTTGAAAGAAAAATCACAACAGGTCCCAGATGAAACGTTTCCTCTGAGGCTTTTTTGTCTTGTGCTGCAGTAAATCCCCCAGGGTGGGACCCCCAGGACAGAGTGCCCTTTCTAGAGGCATTGGCACTGAAAACTGAAAAAGATAAATTAAATCCTTCCTCACCAACCAGGCTGCGACTCACTGCATGTGGGCTGGCCAGGAAAGCAGGAGCACTGCTTCGCTGACCTCACTCAGTGAGTGTCCTCATGCAGCTACATGCAGAAGCCCTTACATCTTTTACTCTTCATATATCATCTGCAATGGATTTTGTGACCTTTTTATCTTCCCAGTGAACGCAATTCTCACTCAAACAAGCTGACAGGCAGTTCATGAGCCATCTGCAATATGCTGCACCTTCCTTGTGTACACAAATAACTGTAAGTTTGCTCTTTCAAAAGACTACTTTTTCTTCTGCAAAACTCAGTTAAAATATTAAGCCATAAATTTAGGTCTTGTCTCATTGTTTATTTATGGTAAATTTTCATAAACAAATGGTTCCTGTCTTCTCTAAATTGATAGCACAAAATGAACAAGTTTATCAAAGTTGTACCAAACTATATATAACATAATCGTGGTTTTGTAAATCCAAGTCAGGTACATAATTATTGCAAATAATATTTCCTGCATTACTCACTTGAGCAGAAAGGTACTTCAGTGAAATTTTAGCTAATAATTGACTGTTCTGAAAATCCCTCATTTCAACTCACAAGTACACATGCAAGTTGATATGTTTTATTTATGTACAAACTCTTTTACTTGCCACCTCCCATGCCTGCCTACTACAGTGTACATCACCAATCCTGTGCCAAATTCAATAACTCTCTGTTCTGCCCCAAAGAAATGTTATATGTTGAAAGGATTTACTCCCTACACCTTTTTTTTTTTTGCTTTTGTTTTGTTCAAAATGCTGCCAAGCTTTAGAATCTAAATAGGTAGGCTTAGCAGAGATAAAACTCACATTTAACAGGAAAAATCCATTTGCTGGACTCATTTCACCTTCCAGATTTGTTTCCACTCCTCAGGAACAGCATGAGATGAAATCAAAACGCACTTTTGGTGCCTAGTGCTGGTGTGGGGTGTGATAGCCTCTCCACAATCCCACCACAGCTTCCCCAATAGTGATGGCAGAAGAGGCCAAGGGCCCCTGTGCACCCACCAGCACCATGTGAAGGGACAGGGCTTCTGCCTGGCCCCGGGCCTGCTCTGCTAGAGCAGAGGCTGAGGGGATGGTCCTCATCATCCAGCTACAATGAACCTGCAAAGCAGTTCTCACTCACAGCCAGGGGCAGCTCCCACAGCTGTGCCTTTCAGCTCCATGGCAAACATCCTGATGGCTGCACCTCAGATCTTGCAGCCACTTGATCCTGGTGCTGCACACAGGACTCATCCACTCACACAAATGGGATCATTCACTCCCTGAAACTGGAAAACTGAGGCTAAGCCTGTACAGGATTGTGACCAGCAATTCTGTCTTTCCAGTCAATATTTAAACACCAGCAGCGGAGCTTCATGAGGGAACTTGCCCCCAAAGCTTCCTTTGAAGGCTGTATGTGCCTTTCCCAACTCAGTGCTCTGCAGCTAGCACAGGGTTCCTTCAGTGTACAGGCTGTGCTGCACCTGGGCTTTAGGAGTGCAATCCTCAGGTGACACTGCAACGTGTGTGTGTGTGTGTGTTAAGTCCCACCTTACTCAAAGCAATCAAACTGTTTTAATTACTTCAATGCCCTTTAAGCACAGTAATAGAACAGTACTATTAAAGCTGAATTGTTAATCATTTGAGCTAGATCAATAAATAATTATCTGTGCCATACCATTGTGCTCATAAACAGAACCTTCCACACAGACACACTGGAAATAAACAAAAGCCATGTGGACACGTGCAAGAAGTAAAACAGACATTCCTCACAAAAACTACTTTTTTTTCCATAAGTATATAATAGTGAAATTTGCAAAGTGCCAGAGCTGTGAACTGATAATTTATTCCTAAAACAATTAGAGGCTTTTGAAATTTGAAAAGAGCAGATTAGTAATTACCATATCTGGTATATTTCTGCACTATAATTTTAAAACTGACCAGACATGCACAAGGACACATAAACATGAGCAAAGTGATCATGACACGCCAAGGAGCAGTGATGTGGGTCTTGACCTGCATAGGAGCTTTACGTAACAAATTTCCTTCAATAATCTAAAAACTGTGAGAGAAGGGGGAACAAAAAGTAGGCATCCAGTCACTGCCACCATCTAACTCCATTTTAATGCCCATGACACCTTGGAGAAATGCCTATTTATTTATCTCCTAATTAGGAGCCCACCCACCTCTTCACATCTCATCAGCTCCCTTCTTCCTCTCAGAAAACTCTGGGAACTGGAGCTTCAAGGAGAAACAACAAGCACTGCAACACTTTAAATAAAAATTGCAGGACGTGTCAGCCCTGATAATCAAATGTTTTCCTGAATTCAAAGGTGAGCTCTATGTGCTCCACCATGGCGCTCGCCCCGAGACAGGACGTCACAACCAGGCCCAGCATCCCAGCTCTCACGAACCACCCCTGCAATGTCCCTTTTCAGTCTCCCCAGAGACATAAGTTCCTTTTTGAAGAGGAACATTGCTCTAGTTTCAGCATGATTCCAGGACTGAAATTCTTACCCGAGATTAAGAAAACAAAACAAACAAAAGTAAACAAACAAAATAATCCCAATGCTCCTCTAACAGAATCTACATAACATAATGCAATTTTTATAGTGCATGAAAATAACAAAAAATATTCAAGCTCTTGTAGAAATCAATGATTCTCCTATTTCAAAAGCTTCTGTGCAAACAGTATTTCCTTAAACTAATACAATACATTGAAGTGAAAGTTGTAATTTTACCACAATTTAATCAACAGAGCAGTCGAATTCCTCCATAGAAAACTCTGAAGATGAAATTTTAAAGCATGGTTCATAAATACAAGAACAGAACACAAAATAGCTTCTTTTTTGATAATTAAACAGTTAGCAGCTAAATTGCATTGTAATTGATTGGAAAATTGCTTTTTAAATGAAATTTAGTCACTAGGAAATGGCTTTTTTCTTCAATACACTCAGTGTGCATTGGGGTCATTTAAAGAGCAAATTGCCTTTCTGAGTTCTCCCACAGAGATTGAACTTTCTGTAAGAAAAGTCACATCACCTAGTAAAGGAATCCCAGCCAGTCTAAACAGACAAAACAATGTGAGAAAAAGTACCAAAATATCTTTTTAAAGATGTATTATTTCAGACCTAATGTACTACTATAATTAATGCAGTGTGCAAAAAGATAAAGTAGCCTTTCTTCAACACTAGAAAGGCCATTAAAATATTTGCTTTCAAGGATATAGGAAACAAAAGTCCAAAAGAAATCTTGTCCAGCTACCTTAAGAGCACTGAGTAAGCACATATTAAATGTAAATTATCATTTCACTACTATTAGTTAAAGGAATTTTCCAAATGCTACAGGAAAAAAAAAAATTGAAGAATCCAGGTTATTGCAAACAACCTATTATGTACAACAACACATGCATTGTACGGTTAAGTCAGATTTTTTTTGTTTCGTTTCCAAGATTTCTATTGATGTGACTTGGACTGCAATATAAACAGCAGTGATCGCAATCATTTGTTGCTGCCATAGCAACAGAGAAAATTAAAAGGGCAAACACTGAAGCTGAAGTGGCATCACAGTTGTAGCTTATAATTGCCTGACAGTAAAATGCTGTGTGCAGGTTGGCAGCAGCACTTCCAGGTATCTGTGAAGCAGGTTTGCTTGCAGAGATCAAAGTCATTTAGATCAGGTTCTGAAATCAAGAATGAGCACCAGCTCTCATTTTTCTACAGTTCCTTCTCTCTGTTTTTTTCTTTCTTTCATGTAGGTAGATTAAAAAAAATTAGTTCCGAGCAATCTTATAGAGATTTAAGCTACGTCTCCATTCTCCAGGCTTCTACTTTGGAACTCAGACATAACTATTATTTGCCACTTCTGCTCTGGATTTTAGAATGTGGCAGAGAACAGAGTCCCCACTATTTATGCAGTTCCATGATACCAGTTTCCATAGCCCAGGAATGAATTTGCTTCTGCTCTGCTGCGTCTGCAATTTGCAATCCCTTGGAGATATTTCTGCCTACCTTAGTCCGCTCACTCTCCCCTGCTGGTTACTTGCACTTTTACTGCATTTCTTTCTGAATTTCAGAGACATGTGTTCATATAGCATAGGAGAAGCCGGTCCTGGTCATCCATCTAATAGTTTGTTTACTTTTTGCAGAGTTTTTTCTAAATAATAAAAAAAGTACTTGAGTTCAAGCTTCTGCCAAATTTTATCCCAATGTGACTCAACTCAAGACACCCAGAAAGCCCTCCAGCAGCAAATGAAGAGACATCAGTCATAAGGTACTACACACGTTACATTGCTGGATATGGTTCATAAAATATATGCTGCTTGTTTTAACATGCTTAAGCAGTGTGAGGGCCTTGTGTTGGCTCAACGGATGACCTTTACCCTCTGCATTATTGAAAATCCACACCCATAGAAGACAACAGTAAAACAATGAGATCCTGCATTGTCTTTTGCAACAGAACCATTAAGAAGCAGCAGTGGGCAAATTCAAAAATAGGTCATTCAGCTTCTCCCCATCAGCTCACTGCAGGGTATATTGTCAGTTTAATTTCCTCATTTAGTTCCTTCTCCTTCCCATAACACTGCTTTCAAATCACAACAGTGTCTGGGAGTAGGATATGCCAGCTGGTTTTGCAATGGTTTGTGTACACACAAAAATCCTGCATTCAAATGAGATTAACCTTTGAGCAAAATTAATATACACACAGCACAGTGACGAGCAGCCACCAGCACACAGCACCTAGGAAATGGAGAAATATGAGGTGTCCTTCATTCTGGTGCCTCAGAGATTGGTGTTAAAATTGCCCCTACAACAAAGGATTGTTTAAAAAAATACCATATGGAGAGGCATGTAGGTAAGGGTTTACTAGGGAAGGAGGGTCATACAGAAATGGATTGCCTCCTGCCACTGCCAAAGTATAAAAATAAGTCTTATAAGCTACACGGTAAAACACTGAAATTCCGGAGTATTTGAAACCTCAGCAGTGCTTCAGGAGTATGATGCCATTTCCTCTGAGTACCTGTCCTGCTAAGGCTGAGCTTCCTTTTCTTGCACAGAAATATATTTCTAACCTGATAATAGTTTTGTGCTTAGGAAATACAGCCTATTTATTTATTTTAAGAAACAGACAGTAACAAAACAAATCCTCACTACCGAGCGGAACGATGGCACATCTATTTTCTTGGCTTCTCTGGTATCTCCCAGTTCTATCTCCTGGGGCAAACCCAGGCCGAGCTCTACGATCCTCCCCTGCTGCCCAGGGAAGAGCACATTGGGCCTTTATTGCCAGCTAGTGACCAAAGCGAAGCATTGCCACAGGAACATATCTGGGAATTCGGAAACCGACAAGCGCTGCTTCTCCCTCACCCTCTTACCCGCATCCCTTACGGACCTTGGGCCTCAGGTTTGGAGTGTGGGAACTGCTGCTTTCATACAGTCCCACCGCTCTGCAAATGAACCGGCCCTTCTGGGACCCGGTAGTTTAGAAGAGGCCACTCACAAAACCAAAGAGCCTTGGTTTGTCCCCGAGGAACACACCGAGCTTGGGAGCAGGGTCGCCGCGCTGGACAGCACATCCAGCCCCAGAGTGACGTCTTGGGTGGCATCAGATGGTAACAGCCATCTCCTCATCCCGAGAGAAGTACAGAGACAGGTTGCTTACAGGTGTTTTGAAGATCCATAAGAGATGTATTTTGTTTTGGATACTCTCTCGGCACTGAGACAGACTCCTCGCAGCTGGTACACCTGCACACATGGAACTAGAGCATGCCGGGGGGCTGCAGAGTGCTCCAGGCCGTGGACACCTGGCTCGCTGCTCTTTTTCCAGATGCTGTTGTCTTTGACTCAGCTGGGACCTGACGGTATGAATTACCTAACGCCTGGGCTGGCCAGGCTGCTCCCGGCTCTCCTACCGCTCGAGCCCGAGCCCAAGCCCCGCGTGGGGGAGCCGGTGCCACCAGCAGCGACACGATGCCTCTGCCACCAACAATAACACGGTGCCTTTGCCACCAACGGCGACACGGCGCCACTGGCACCAGCAGCCACACGGTGCCGCTGCAGTACCGAGCGCCGAACACTCCGCGGGCCTCCGCGGAAAAAACGCCTCTCTGATAGGCTTTCCCACCCCTCCAAAGGGAAGGGCTGCAGGGCTAAAGCCCGGCCCTGTGATCTGAGGTAGTTTTGTGATCTGAGGCTCTTTTCAGGCACAGTAACCTTGGTCCTGATGCTCCAGTATGAGGTGTGACCCCATGTGTTCTCACAATAACCCGTGACGGAGCACAAAGATAGCGTGCAGTACTCTTGGGGTAACAGGGCTGGTGTGTGCACCATCCCTTTACCTGCCTGTTCCCACCCATTCGCTGTCCCGTGTGCATCCACTCTCTGCACATTTAACTTTTCGGCCATTGGACCCTATCAGTTTCCACTTGCATTTCAGGAGAGAACATCCTCAGTTTTCTCTGGATGTTCCTGCCATCTCCTGAGATGAAGGTGTTTGTGCTGGTCCTGGCTTCAGTGGTTCACTGAAGTCATGGAAAGCAAGATTTAATGTTTTCTAATTTCACTGGGCCATGACTTGATAAACACCAAGTGCTCAGCTATCAGTGAGCACAAGAGGAATTGGTAGCACTCAACATGATAAAGTATTCTGAACTCCTCATTTCCTTCTCTTCCCCAGAAGAAGCATTTTAAAATAAGCTTCTCTTCCTCCTGAAGCAGGTGGGGAAAGTACATTCCTAAAGCAAGCTTACACAGAAATATTTGAAATTACAACAGCTGTTGAGCTCCCATCAATTTTACAGTTTTCTAGTAAAACCTTTAACACTTCTCTTGATAAGGAATAAAAAAAATTGGAGTCACTCTTTGTTCTTAATCCAGAGTAGCAAGTTTACACTTCCATTTGCTGATAAAGCTATCATAATTTCAGTGCCTTTTGCTTAAGCTGAAGCTTCAGTCTGAAGATGTACCTGTTTCCAGACTTAATCACAAATGCTGTAAAGTCTTCTGAAAACAAAGACCAGTTATGAATGCTTTTAAAGTTACAGGTTTATAGCCTTCCTATGTCATCACTCAGTTGAACAATATAAAGAAAGTCGCTACACAGTTCAAATAATCCATGTTATTACCATGTACTCACTTTCATTTCAAGACCAGAGTCCTGTAATTCAAAACTAGGCATACTGTTGCGCTGATCTTTACAGCCTTCTGATGTTTTTGCATTCTTTAGTGGAGTTTCTCACAGATTTCATGTAAACAGAGTGATGTTTTTCCAACCATTCCCTTTTGTTATCATTCCTTTCTCTAAGGAGGAGGCAAAGGATGGACTTTTAGTTTGACCAGTGTGGTTGGAGAGGTGGCAACCTCATCCTCCAATCCGTGGTCCTTGTCAGAAATCTATACAACCCCAAGCACAAAAATAAACTTCCCCCTTTTTGCCCTCTGAACTCGACTCAAGTGCGTGTCATTCATTTCATGTCCTGTAGCAACACGCATACCTCTAATTTCTCACTTTAGTGCTTTTTCTTTTTAATTCACCCGGAAAGGAAAGTTTTACAGGGAGAAGTAATAGATCATTTACTGAACAAAGTAGAAAAAGGACAGATTGAGAACAATGGCTTTCAGTTTCCCTTAATTAAACTGGACCAACAGGAAATTATTCTGCCAGGAACTGAAAACCAATGGAGGATATTATGGTCTCTCCTTCAGCAGGGAAAGCACTGCACTGTTCAGAGTAGATTGATTTGTGAGGCACAAGACATGTTAGTCCGAGTCGAGAGAGTGAAAACAGAGTGGCTCTGCAGCAATGCTTCTTTAGTGCAATCCCATGGGAACCCACTGTGTGTTGGAATCTAAAGAGCTTTGTGATACTCTGAGTATTAACTTTACAAGATGCAGTTCCTCTGCAAAATATCCCATTTTCCTGGTTAACTCAGTCTAGAATCATCCTGAATGAGGAAATCTATTCTAAATTTCTGAAATTTAGAATTTAGTACCTTTTCCCCCGTGTCTTGACTTTTTTCATCCTAGCATTTTGCAAAGTTGTCCAATGCAGACATTTGATCTAGAAACATAAGTAACACTCAGAGAAGAATGTAACATTATATGCAACAAGCCATCATATTCAGTGGGAAGGCAACTAGACATAATCCATCTATTTGCTTAGCAGAAACAACATGAGCCTTCAACGAATAAGAACAGTTGCTGAAGACTTTCCAGGATTTGAGCTTTAAAATAATTCCTTCAGTCAGGGCTATTACTTTCCTAAAACCGAAGCAGACTATAAGCAATGGATCTTGTTTGTGTAGATGTGAGCATAGTCAATGGAACTACCAAATTCCACACTTCACAGACAGAGTGTACCTGTGGCCAACAGTTCAAGAAGCTTTGGAACACAGAGACGGGCACTGGGGTCCTGTGGAATATGGGGTTATATTTTTTTAAGTTATTAAGGCTTACGCTCACCAGAAGGCCCTGTGGGAACGGCACAGCTGCAGGCCGGACAGTTCGGAGTCGGTTGAGGGGTGAGAGGCACTCCGGAGGGACGAGAGACCCAGCTGAGTGACAGCTGGAAGTGAGCTGTGATTGGCTGCTGCCGTGAGGGGACAGCGCATGAACGGAAAGCTGATTGGGTGACAGGACGCGCGCACAGCTGCACTGCACCTGAGCCGGCCAATGAGCGCCCTCCTTCTGTTAAGTTCTGTTAGGCCTCGCTTAGACTTCAGTTATGCCCGGCGGAGATTGAAGGTATAAATGGGGGCGATTTCTGCAATAAGGGAATCTTCTCCGAATGCATAAGGAGGTCTGTCACTTTGTTCCCCATTGTTACAGGGTCCTGGGCATTCGGGAGATAAGTTGTGACAGTGTAAGTATGGCCCTGTGCAGGTAGGAAGCCAAGTGCAGTGTGTCACTTCTCACCTCATGTTTCTGAAGGGTTGCAATAGTCACAGGTCACCAGCATGTCAAAAGACTGAGTGCTTTAAGACCTTGAGGTGATGTGGAAGGTAATCGCTTCTGGGAGAGGGAAAGCTAATCATCTTTCTTTTGTAGAGTTTGTCCAATGGCCTTGCTACTATTCCAGACACATCAGGTTCTGTGGTCCTCATGGCCCCTTTCAGTCTTCCATGAGAGATGGCCAATTATCCTGAACAAGGAAATTAATGTTTTATCACTTAATTACAAACATACCAATAGAAAGAATCATCAGTCATGGGGGGAAATTGAGGCAATTGCTGGGTTTGGCATGGTCCATGCACTGATTCCTCTCTCTGCCAGATACTGCAGAGTGGCCTACAGTGGTAGGCATTCTGAAAGGCATGAACATGCAGCAGGAGAAAAGGCTGTGAAAGAAACCTCTGCACAGCGAAGTAGCAAGAGAGCTACTTATAATTATTTCCCTTGGAAATGTGAAATGCATACAAAATATTTTTTGTTTCTGGCTCAATGGCTATCATACTCCTGCTGTGTGGTTCTTCCTCTGCTGTCGCTCTTACAGGAGATCCAGATAACACTAAAGAAAATCCTAGAAACTCTTGAAATCCCCTGTTTGTAGGAGTGAAGATCTCTTACCAATTTTTGCAGAACTTGCTCTCCCCTGACATTTTTCTTTTTATTCTGCTAGATATCCTTTCCTCTAAGAGCAGAGAGGGGAAAAAACCTGAAAGGCTCTGTTGCAGTAACCTCACCCCAAACAGCTGTTTAGCCAAAAAATTCTTTAAAGGAGAAACAACAGAATTGCCAGACAAGTACTGGGGTTTGATTTTCAGTGGGAGTTCCACACAGAGGTTAATTTGCTAATCCATAAAGAAACTCTGAGGGTCTCAGTTTCCTTCTTTCCCATGTAAGTTTGATTTATATTAGCTGGTTCAACAGATGGCAGGGTTCCTCCACGCCACCCCTAGCTGGCCTCTGCCCCCAGCACCCAGGCATGCTCCAGCCCAGGAGCAGAGGGGGCCTGTGTTACCCTGAGGAAGGAGGCATGGCATGAGGGAGCCTCCAGGCTGCAGGACCCCAGTGCTGGCTTGTTGTGAGCAGGAGGGCAGGGGCAGGCTGCCATCCCCTTTGCCTCTTGAGGGATGGTCATTATAGTATTCGGCCCCACAAACCCACCTTGGCCTCCCTGGGCCAATGCTGCTTCCCTTGGACAAAAGCTGCCAGCTCGTGGGAGATGTTTTCCCTCCATCTGCACCCAGGAGAAACCCAGCATCGATCCCCAGCCTGTCATCCCCAGGCGCACAGCATGGGCTGCTCAGCCGTGCCCAGCAGGTACCCAGGCATCCCTGGTTCTCCAGTGACCTTTGGAGCACTCTGGGGTATCCAAGTACGTGCCAGGTGAAATCTCCAGCCTGGATTAGCCAGTACTGCCTTTCCTCCCTGGGGATACTTTGCTGTGATTGGGATGGACTGGTGGCACAGAGGCCCCAGGAACAGCACCTCCTGTCTCCTCCTGGACCTCAGCAGTACATTTTTAAATAGGAAACTTCAGAAGATACATAAATTAGAGAGAAAATGAACAGAACTTTTATGTTTTCAATGCTGAGAGGTTTCAAGACTTTCTGAAGGAAGGTTGAGCATTTGTGTACCTGCTGCTTAAACAGACCCCTTATAGCTGTATGATGGAAGGTGTGTCTCTGATGTGACAGGCCCTACCCACTGTGGAAAAATGGGATACAGAAGATGCAGGAAATATTAACTGACTTTATTAGTCTGTCAAGTAGGGGCACTAATATTAATTCTTTCACTTTGCAGGAGTATCAGAAAGAATCATTCACTAGTCTTTGCACAATGTATCTGTAGTGGTTTCAGTTCGCCAATTTCTATTTCCCAAAATTAGTGTAGTGGTTTGAGTGCCTACTAGAAATATTTACTCTTTTTCTGCTATGAGATAGGATTAGGAGAGAAGCAAAGCAGGCTCAAAACTTAAAAGAGTATAAAGACAGGTTTATTAACAAATCTACAAGAGCAAAAAAAGTATCATAATGCCATAGACAACATCTGCCACAGATGTTTCTCAGAAATTGGTGTGGTTAATTTTCCCTCTAAAAAAGCCCCTTCTGCCCCCCATTTTTCTCTGGGAAAAATGAAAGAAGAAAAAGGAAGCGCAGTAAGCCAGTATTTAGATCTGAAAATAATGAATGTTTATCTGAATTTTGTAACACAAATTATGTAATGAAGCAGAGAAAAGGCTTTTGAACAAATATGTTAATGAGATGGCAGCTATGGGAGAGGTTACAGAGCTGCCAATCTGAATCAAATTTTTAACGTGATTTTCTTTTGGATCTTTTTTCTTTTGTAGTCGTTAGCCTGCACAGCATTTGAATGGGCTTTAGGGCACAAACTACATGGGAAACACCAACTCTCATTTCAGAAAGACTGATCGGCAACATACACTGACTGAGAAAACCCCATTGACTTAAAATTCATAATGAGGGCTTTTATGTAGAAAGTTGTTGGACACAGGGATTGTGTCGAAAGGACTGTTCATTCAGACTCTTGAGAGCTTTTCTTGGAAAAATATCAGATGCTCCACTGGGAACTTAGTTGAAAGTTACTCCTGAAGCAGGACAGTGGACTAGCAGTAGCTGGGAAGGACCAATTGAAGGGAAAATGGAGAGCAACGAAAGAGTGATTTTCTCTGAATGATGGTAATAACTCTTTCTATTTAAATTCTGTGTAAACCATCCACTGCATAACATTACCATACAAGACCTCTTCTAGGCATCTTTTGAAGGCAAGAATCACATAGAGGTAAGTTCTGAGCTGGTTATTTTTTAAATGTAATTTTCAAAAGCCTAAGTAAAAAACATTCTTTTTCTTTTCAGTCCTAGAATATCTCAGGGTCAGTTGTTTTAATTTTTGTTTCTCAGTGTCAAGTATGATATGACTTACAGTCCTTGTTTAATTTTATTTTGTTAAAACTTTTGTACCTCTGGCTGTTGTGTGGAGCCCGCAACATGAAAGAACTTTAAAAAGTATGTGAGGAGGTTTTGTCTTGAGAGAGAGTAGCAGTTATCTAGGTCAAATGGACTGCTTTAGAACAAGCAAACTGTACTTGTGTGTTTGGGCAGCATTTGAATTAGAGGCAGAAAATATGTCCATCTCTAATTAAATGAACCTGTAAAGCCAGGTTTTTACAGACCATTCCTGTCCTCCAATCACTGGAGTAACTGGGATGATTGCCTTGTAGAGAGTGCAATATATCAGAAAAAGCAGCTTCTCAGGAATGAACTAAACTATAAAAAACCCTTTATTTTACAATTTTCCCATCTGGACTGACCCTGGAATTCCTACTTTCTAAGTGGGATTGATTTTCAGTCCCTTTCTCTACCAAATAGGGAGAGCGGGTCAGTCTTTCTTTATTAGTCTTCAGCAGTGTCTCACTTCTGACTGCAACTCTTGGCCATGGTTCACATCATTGACTCTGGTATCTGAAGTATAAAAGAGAAGATTGCTAGACTCTGCATGTGATTTGACAATGCTATCAAGCTCATCTAGGCATTTGCTGTCTTGAAAGGTGCAGCTGTTCCTGCCACAGCTGTTCCTTGCCCAGCCATAACTGTCCCTGTCTCTTGAGCTGGCCCTGGTGCTCATTGAACACTTCATTGAACCTATTCAGCTCACTAACAGCAGAAAAATGTTTTGCTTTCTTTGTCAAGTTAAATCAAATGAACCCCAGAGCCACCAGCTGAGAAATGTCGCAAAGGCCAGGGAAAGTTGGTGGCAGTGAGCTACAGGATGGGCTTGGCTCTATTACTCAAACCCTTGACCCTTAATATACTTCAAAACACCTGTGTTTATTAGGGCAGCAGAACAGCAAATGGGAGAAGTGGTATCTTGCAACCAGGAAAAGGAATTTCAGGTACAAGAGACTTGATTTGGCTCCTGGTTCCACCTTACATCACCACCCACGCCTAAGCCTCTTTGTAACACAAAAATTTGAGTTCCTTTGAAAACTGATTTGAAACTTACTACCAAGAAGAACTAGAATAGCACATTATTCAGCACTAGGGTATTAAAATTTGGCCCAAAGGATGCTACAGTCTTCGGCTTCTAAATCATGTCTGCAACCAAAATTTTACCCACTGCTTCTAAAGCAGTATTTAAAGCCATTGCTTTCTACTGTATTCAGAGCCATACTGACTGGAGGAAAGGATTCCTCTTTCTTGAAGGTGTACAATTAGTGCTCAATTAGCATAAGCTGAATTTCAGGCTGTGGGAGGCTTTTGTTTGAATGCTCTTTGGACCACCTAAAACTTCTGGATGTTTTGTAAATCCTTAGGCTCTCTTCAGCTCCCTTCTACCCAGCTGTCAGACCAGTTCTGTAAAGCAAGCAGTCAAAACTTTGTCTATCTTCTCCTCGGCACAGTGAAAAGGAAGCCTTCATATTATCATCAAATGATATGAGGGCAAGTTTGCAATAATTCTGCAGAATAAAGAAATATTGATTCCCTTTTCTGTATTGACAAAAAAAAAAAAAAAAAAAAAAAAAAAAAGGCAGCATGAATTAGCTAATTTAATTGCCCACGGAGTCCCATGTCTCATCCCCAGGTACAGCAAGCAAGCCTTCTTTCACAAGACTAGTCTGTCTAAAGGTATCAACACATTTTTTTGTCTTTCTCTTTATTTTCTTTTTTCTTCACTACATCTTATTGAAACAAGAAGACAACAAATCATATTTGCACTGGCCTATCAGAGTTAACCTTAGAACAACTCCTTTAGAGTTAACTATTTGCATTTTCTTATTTAAGTACTTCTAGTCCTTTTTGGTTTTTGACTAGGAACCATTTTTTTCATTGGATACAGGCCACAGGAATGCAAGTTTTGGCTGATTCCCCACTTTCTGCTAGACTTTGCACTGGTGTGAAATTTCCTCTGTGTTGGTAAGTTACCCAGAGGGACTGCTCTGAAAGGTTTGAAGATTTGGAATCTGTCCAGATCCGGTTGGCAACTATTTTTCTTAGTGGGCATTCACTGTTTTTATAAATGAAAAGTAACATTGGAGTGTCTTGTTTTGAACTTCTGTCACTCAAGTTCCTCTGGTCAGCAGAGGACAAAGAGTGCAAGCTGTAGTCAGAGCTCCCTCATTACTTCCTGTGGAATCTGACATTCTTTATTTTTGTGAGTAACTGCTTGGTCAGACTGTATTAAGAGACTGCAGGATCAAATTGTTGAGATATGATTTATGCTGACTTCAATTTCAGGTGGTTGTTGCCATCCTAGAAGCAAAACCTAAAATATCAACAATTTGTTTGTCCTCTGTCTGCCCTCTCTAGCCACCACCAGTAGGGCAATCCCTTTGGATTCCGAGGCTGCGCTGTAGACTAAGTCACTGAATTCAACAACATTAAAAATAACCTTTCAAGTTAACCTTCCTGGGTTATTTTTAACCTAGATGCAGAGGCACAATGCCTCTCAAAATAATAGCTAAACACAGCCATGCATGCATGCACAGACCTTTGTTTTGGGGAGACCCCCACAGTGGTTTTAACTCTCCATTTCCCTAAAGGGGCTCAGTTCTTCCCCACCACTGTGTGAATGAGCCAGGGACGATCCTCCCTTGGAGTCACCAGCACCTCCCGAAAGTCCAGCTCCCCAAAGGGGCCGTGTCAGCGCCTCGCTCCCCGCACGAGATGCGCACTATCAGAGTCTGTGCTTGCTGGCTCCTTTCTGTGGGTTCTGTGAGCAGGGAGAACGTTCTTACACCACTCTCCCGACTGGTGTGATAGCTGATACACAGTCATTGAGCCACTTTCCTTGGCACGGAGAGACTGCAGAAGCCCCGCATGGGAGGTGGCCGTAAGGGAGGGGGTACGGGAACGGCCCCACGCCGTGTCCCGGCGGTCCGGCAGGGAGGGCGAGCCGGAGCGGGGCCAGGGCGCTCCGAGAGGCTCGTTCGCTCCCGGTCCTCACCCGCGCCGCTGCCCGGGGCGGCCCCCGGCGTGGCGGGCGGGACGTGTCGCCCCCGGCCGGGTCCCTCCCGTCCCTCCCGCCCCGTACTTAAAGCGGCGGCGGCGGGCACTGATCCCGCTCGCGCCTTGACCGTGTCACCCCACAGAACATGGCCCTGACGTGCCTGCGGCCCCTGCTGAGGTACCGCTCCTTCGCCGTCCTCTTCCTCACGCCGCTGCTGCTGCTGCCGCTACCCCTCGCTGTGTCCACGCGGGTAAGTGCCTGCGGGGCCCCTGCGGGAACAGAGCCCGGCTCCGGCCTGGTGCTCCCCAGGTTATCCCCGCTCCGTTCGCCTCCGGCCTGCTCCCGGTGCCTCCCACGCACCCAACGCACCGTGGCAATTAGATGCAATTCATTCTGGGCCAAGAGAAACCCATGTGTGGCTGGCCGGCGCTTTTGGAATTGTTCTACATTATTTCGTACTGACTCGAGTGGGCTGAAGGGCAGGAGTGCGTCCCCCAGTTCTCTGCTGGGGCTCTGGTGCTCCCAGCATGTTGCTTGGTGACGTTCTCCATCCTGATGCAGTCAGCGTTATCTTATATGAATTGGTCAGGATTTCAAATGCCGTGTCCTCCAATTCATCCATCTTACTCCAGTGATGGCAATGGCACAACTCCTTTGCTTTCGGTGGAGTTACACCAGCATAAAACTGGAATAACCAAGGGAAGTTTTGACTTTGATGCCTTGTAGCCTTCTTGACCAAGTGTGAAAGCTCAGTTTGTAGTATTTTAGCCTGCTAGAGCTTTGGAGGCTATTCTAATGCTAAAACCAGCCTTTCTTCTGAGCAACTTGTATCACTCAGCCTGTTTTAAAGTACAGGAAAATTTTATCTATGTTTATAAACTAATTTCCAACTTTTCTGGTTTACCTGTCTAAGTTATACCAGCCCGGCCTTTCAGTTGAATGGTGGTGCTTTATATAATGAGGAATTTCTGACTGTTAAGCTCTACTTTGGTCAAAACTAGGAAAGGTGTAATTTCCAAAAAAATTAAGTATATCTTCAGGTTTGCCGTTATTTGTAGGCATATTGTGTCATTAGTCTAACCTAAGAAATTGCAATATTTCACAATGGGAAAGCAATATTTCTGTCCATGGCTGCATTTTCATCTCTCAGCCAGCAGGCAGGTCACTGTGTTGTGTGTCAACTGTACAGAAACACCAAAGAAACATTCTTTGACTGGTCCCATAAATCACAGATAGATATAGGTGTAAGTACAAATATATATTTAATTCCAAATATTTGGTTGTTTGAATTGGCCATGGTTGTTGGAGTTAATTTATAAGCATGGTTGTATTTTTGAACTTCACATAAATTATTTACTCTCTACTCTCTAAGACCAGTGTTTTGAATTGTATTCACTTAGAATTGTTTATCTGTCTTTCATAATAGCAACAGATTAACTACAGTCAGTTCTAGCCTTGCATTACTGCTGTACAGCATGAATTGTATCATGAGCTGACCTTATATGTATAAAGGGAAGAGACTTCAACAGTTAAACTTCTCAACAGTATTAAGGGAAACACAGCCCTACTTACTAATATCACCTGATGTCAGTTTTTAAGTGTCACTGTCACACCATTTACTTTAGCAATAAAGTCACATTTGTTGCATTAGAGTAAAATCCTATAAACACATGCCGTAAATAGGAGCAAATACTGAACTACAGAACACCGACTTCAGCTTTCAAACAGTTCACTGTTAGCTAATGAATGCTTGCTTCTCCTGACAATTTTTAGAGGACAAACCACAGAAGGCTGGGATATAGAAATGCCTGATCAACAGCCCAAAAAGGCAGGTTGCAACAATTCTAAACTAGGGAATCCCCTTAGCAGGTAGGGACAGTATGATTTGGGAAAGCAGTTTAATACCTCTAATGTGCTTAGTCACACCAACAAAAAAAATAAAAGAGTTTTACTTTAGAAGTTACTTTAAAAAGCAAGTTACTTTTAATTACTCAGTGAAATAGTTTCTGAGCTCAACTGTGTTACTGGACATATATCAAAGACTTGGGAATTTCAGGCAAGCTAATCATCCACACTGGGAAATTTGGCCATCCATTAAAAAAAAATAACTCTATATTTCTGGTTTTGGCTCCTAGATGGAAAACCTGATCACCTCAACCACCAAGAGGTACTTGCATACAGCAAACTGTGCACTTACCTAGTGGTGTAAGATTTTTCTCACAGCATTTATTTTGTGTGGATGTATTAAAACAAACACTACAGTCTTCTTGGTCAAAAAGATCTCTTTATACAAGTGACTTCAGAACATGATTTAAAAGCACAAGTTTAAGTCCTCATTCAGCATAACTTGTTAAGCTACAGACAGTGGAGTGTGTGAGCCACTTGTAAGAACTACCAATGTGCTTCTTGTCTTTAAAAACAGTTTCTAATGCCTAAATGTGTCTTACGTTGCAGGAGGCCAGATGTGCATATGTCATCATCATCATGGCTGTGTACTGGTGCACTGAAGTGATCCCCCTGGCTGTCACCTCCCTCATACCAGTGGTATTTTTCCCTCTGCTTGGAGTTCAGACTGCTAAAAAAGTAAGGAACTCGTGCAATCCAAGTCTTATACAGAGAAATCCAGTGCTCTGATCCCTCATCAACATTTAGCCAACAAGTCTATATTAGGGTTCTTATATAGGAGGATGCTGAGCTACATACACATTTGCCCAAACTGTTAAGAGTGGAGGGCTTAAAGTGGTAGAGGGGAGGGTCTGTTTTGGGCATGGATCCTGCTGGACAGCATCCCACTAGTGCCAGTAGTTTGTGTGTTCTCAGCCTATGAGAAAGTAGTGCTGACTGTCTTCTGGGAGATCTCAAGATGAATGGGACAAACTGCTGAGAGGATAGACGGCATGGTGCTGGCAGGTATGCTGTATCCTCCCCAGATCTCATCCTGGGCTGTTTGTGCTGAAGGCACAAGGCACAGGCTGTATTCAGGTTTTGTAGCCCAGATTCACTACTGCCCAACAAGCTGGTAAAGGCAGGTGTGGTTGCTGAAGGTGCTGAGAAAGCCCTTTTGGAGCTCAGTATTTCCAGCACCTTCCATACTTTGGGCCCCCAACTGTGTTTTAGG
This sequence comes from Brachypodius melanocephalos, assembly GCA_013398615.1. Classification (NCBI taxonomy): domain Eukaryota; kingdom Metazoa; phylum Chordata; class Aves; order Passeriformes; family Pycnonotidae; genus Brachypodius; species Brachypodius melanocephalos. Next base: position 136,017 of record VZSR01002145.1, on the reverse strand, counting down.
AAAGTGGTGTCATTTTGCACAATGATGCACAATGAGCTCCTGCACAGGCGAGTCAGCAGCTACACAGGAGATCAAGGGTTCAGGAAACTGCAGGGAGCTCTCAGGCAGCAGCTGCCTCTTGTTCCAGTGTTGACTGGGACCTGGTCCAGTCCATTGATTTTAGAGGGTGGTAGGCAAATTGTACTGGTGGAGCAAGTATTTTGGCCTGACTTACCTTCTCTGTCTTTCAGGTGTGCTTGCAGTACCTAAATAACACAAACATGCTCTTCTTTGGAGGGCTGATTGTTGCAATTTCTGTTGAGCAGTGGAATCTTCACAAAAGGATTGCACTCAGGGTCCTTCTGATTCTTGGGGTGAAACCTGCACTGTAAGAGTATTACATTATTTTTTTCTTACTTCTTGTTAGTTTAGCAGAGGCCTAGGGATGATATTTAACAGTCAGCAGAGAAAGCATCCTTCAAGAGCCAATTTAGCTGTACTTGCACAGAGTTTCCAGAAACGAAGTCTCACAACAGGAACAGTTTATTTGTCTTTTATCCAAAGCTAGCATCTGACTAAATTTTAGAGGCTTGCAACTGGGGACAAAATTGTGACAGATTTAATGCTGCGCTGGGATTCCTTCAGTGAAGGTGGCAGAGATGTCCTAGAAGGGAGTCTGGTCCTGCTGTGTACTAGTGGATGTACACATCCCTGCCTGGCCTTTGCTATCCAAATAACAATGACTACAAAGCCTAGCAGCATTTGTTCACTTTCTTCTTCTCTGCTCTGCATCTTTCTCTCTTTTTAGCCTCATGCTGGGATTTATGATAGTCACTGCCTTCCTGTCCATGTGGATAAGCAACACAGCCACCACTGCCATGATGGTTCCCATTGTCCAGGCTGTCCTGGACCAAATGTACAACACAGAGTATGATGTTACCATGATGGAACAAGCAGCTGGGCAAACAAATACAGTGATCGAGCTGGGGGAAAAAAGCACATCAGAGTCCGCTGCAGTGCACGGTAAGGGCCTGCTCACCAATGAGCTGATGCTACTGAACTTGCTACACTCAGCTCCCCAACCTAGGAGTGCTGTGTACCCTTTCCAAGGAAAGAGGATAGTAACTTGACTGAAATCCCTTAAATACATGACATTTAGGTTTTACAAAATAGCTTTCAATTTTGATGGCTGCCATTTTGTATGCTAGATCCCAGACATGTTATGTTCCTTCCTTCGAGCTGGAGTCATCCTCCCACAGTTTCCCTAGACTTAACCGCCTGTTTAGGGAAGTGAAGAACATATCCTGTGGGAAATAGTCATCCAAACCCCTAGCATCCCGCTTTTTAAATCTTGTGATTATCAGTGGGGATGCAGCTTCTAGGCCAGGTAGCACTATTTGAAAAAATTATGTAAACACAATATATTTTGGTTCTAGGGTAATGAATATCTCTTTATTCACCAGATTGTATGTGGAGGTAGAGAGAAGGAAGAGGACTTCTTTAAAAGCCACATGGAAAAGAGGAACTAGTGTAATTTGACTCACAGTAGACAAACTGTTCTTGTGTGTGATCTTACCCTGATGCTTCATTCCCCAAGGTCCCCTGCCAATGATGTGGTTCTACAACAGGTTTCACTTCATTTGAAATATGCTCACAAACTCAGACCCTCTCATTTCACTGCTCTGCTGTGCTATTACAGAGGGCTATATTATTAAATATGAGTAAAGGTCAGATTCCAAGTGTAGTGAAGATAATAAGAGTGTGCAAAAAATACCCTTTGATATTGTTGAGTTGGTTGTAATTGCCATAAATTGTTTCTCCTGCTCCATTAGTCCAGTCAGCTTCAAGATTAAAGTGTTAACCTCAGAGAACAATGGACACAGCAGTAAAGTTTCGTGGTTATTGTAAACTGACATAATGCCAAGCAAGGATTTGGGTTTCAGTGGGAGTTTTTCTGCCTATATTCTTATCTGTTAAAGCTAGTTGGGTTCTCGCTGTGGAATTGGAATGGTTCCAGTAACTACAATATTTGGCTGGTGGTAAACCTCTCTGTGAAACAAGACATTACTGATAAGAAGCTGTGGCACTGATGTGGGCAACAGCATCCTTGGATCATGTAAACCCACATTGTCAGCCTCTTTCTTCAGCTCTTCATGAACATTAGTCTGAAGTATTTAGGGAAATATCTGTGGGTTTTTAAAATTAAAATAAATGGTATGTACAAACTGGAAGCACTAAGCCTATAGACCCTATCCTGAATTCTCTGCCTTTCCAACTTTACCTGAGGCAAATAATTTTCTTTCTGTCTAGTTGTAAGCAATGAACAAGTCCCTGATGACTCCATATCTTCTGAGGAAAAGAAAATGAGGAAGCGTATATGCAAAGGAATGACACTTTGTGTATGCTATGCTGCCAGCATTGGAGGAACTGCAACACTTACTGGAACAGGACCAAACGTGGTACTGAAAGGCCAGATGAATCAGTGAGTAATTATTGCTGCTGCTTTTAGTTTTACTGTCATACTGTTCATGTGACCAATTGACTGGTCTTAGATGACAATTTCCCTTGTGAACTTCAAACAGTAAGTTGAGGAGCTTAGACTGAGAAATGTGTATGAAGCATTGGGCCTCTTTTTTTTTTTCTTTTTTTTTTCTTTTTTTTTTTTTTGCTTCAGCATCTTTTAAAAGGAAGCTATGTGATGGAATTAAGGTCTTCTGAGAAAATTGGAAATACTTGTTGGCAATTGACATGCAAATGGTTGATTATGAGATATTGGTTCTTCTGTGTCCTCTTTTTCAACTGAAATACAGCACATTAGAAGAGGAACTGCAGTAAAGAGGACCAGAAGAATGTAGATTAACTCTACTCATAAGCACACTGAAGAGAGCTAGAAGGAGCTTGGCCCCTCCTGTAACATGGTTCCTCCATGCTGTGGCTGTGGAAACTGTGCAGTTGTGTTGTTCTCTCATTGCTAAACTGAGTTTGGGAACTGATCTACATGGAACCTGATCTGCAGTGGAAATTTTTCAGCATTGCTTCCTTGTGTTGCAAGTACTTCAGCCTCAGCTGCTACATTATTTGTTGGTTTTAACACCCAGCTGGAAGTTTGCTATTGATATTTTCCCTCCGATCATTATTGACAAACACAGAGAATAACAAAAATGGCCTTTCTTAAAACAATGTCTTCATTCTTTCAAGTCAACTAGCAACTTTTTCAGCTGTTCAAAGCAGCAGTACAGGTATTAATTTCAGGAAAGACATTTCTTGCTCTCTTATTATAATCATTTGGGAGGAAGAAAAAATGTCCTGCCTTAGGGTAAATGGGTGTGTTGGAAGTGAAAGGTATCTACAATGTGTGGGAGATCTTTCAGGCCACACTTGTCTAACTGAGACTAAAGTATCAACATAAGCTCTTGTTTGCATCAAAGTAAAACACAGAGAAAACTGACAATCATTTGAGTTCTGCTCTGAAATCAGGCTGCCTTCCCCCGTGACTTAAGTTAGGCTGTGGATGTTACCTATGATTGCTTGTAATGGTTGCCCTAGATATACATGTATAATTGTCACTAGCATATATTAAAGGGAGAGTAGATAACTAAATGTTTTGACATTCATACAGAAATAATTTCATTACAGGTTATACCCCAACAATAATGATATTGTGAATTTTGCTTCCTGGTTTGGATTCGCATTCCCAAACATGATCCTGATGTTGGTGCTAGCTTGGTTTTGGTTACAGTGCTCCTTCATGGGACTCAAGTGAGTATTTATCTACACAATATTGTGTAAACCCCTCAGTAAGTTAAGCAGATCAGCTTGCTGAGACATCTGGCTAAAACAAATGCACTGGCAAGTTATTAATTTTGTAGCAGAGAGCCAGGTCCATTTCACAGAAATTTTGAGATCTGGAAACCTTTTGTGTTCATGGGAGGTACATTAAGGCAAAAGCCTCATACATTCTTAATCTTCTGACAGAATTGCCTTTTTATTTTTAAATCTCTCTGTGACTGTGAATTTCAGTCCTAGGACAGCTGGCATAACTGGTTTGCAGCCATTGATTCAAACCTGACTTTTTCATCCTAGGTTACTCCAAATTGCCATCCTTTGACAGACCCCATTGTTCCGTGAGAACTGGTGTGTCTCCACAAAATACTTTGGCACTGTTGTAAATTCTTTATTTATGGCCTCTGCTGTGGTCTGTTTCTGTCCCCAAGAGTGACAGCTTCAGAGACATAAGGATGTTAAAGCCCTCTAACATGTTCATACTTACAGTAATTTTTTCTCCATTTTTCTTAAAGCTTTAAAAAAAGCTGGGGCTTTGGGACAGAGAAGACTACCAAAGAAAAAGCAGCATACAGTGTGCTAAAGGAAGAAATGAAGAAGTTAGGCCCTATCTCTTATGCTGAATTAAATGTCTTCCTCTTGTTTGTATTGCTGGTGGTCTTGTGGTTTTCCAGAAACCCAGGCTTTGTAAAAGGCTGGGCCTCCAGGCTCTTCCCAGGAGGAGAAAAGTAAGTTTTTTGGGTTTTTTTTCCATCTTTTACACTCTTGGTTATTAATCAGATTCCATTGCTCATACATTCCATTTTGAATGTGAGATCATTAATTCCAACTTTACCTGACTTCACATGTTTGCTAGGCTTGATCCAATGGCTTGTACATGACACTACCCATCATCTATGATTTGACAGTTTGTACTGCAGTGGAAAGGCTGGAGACTCAGACATGGAGCAAGCTAAACCTCCTAAAAGAAGAGAAAATTCTGTAATGCTGGTTTCAGTCAGTCACACTGACATACACCTTGGTATTTTGTTTTTACAAGCTCCAATCAGTTGCAGGGACACTTGAATATTTGGTGATATCTCCTTTAACTAATACCTTAAAACTCACTGGAAAATTGTTTTTGTGCTTTGAATGGCTGCTTTGCATAGTGTTCATGCGTGGCATGTTAGGAACATAAAATACATGTTGGGACTGTCATTCAGGCCATTTCTTTAGATGTCTGTCTTTGAGATACAACTGTTGAATGTTGGCTTAAGCACAGAGAAGGAACCCTGCTCCAGGAGGGATGAGTTATCATCTGGGAGTCTGGTTATTAATGTGTATTGCAGCTTGTTTCTTTTATTATTGTGTTTATATTATGGCAGGTCTGAGAGACCTCAGATGTGAGCTAATGACCCATTTTGCTCAAGCCCCAAATGGGATGGCAAAGATCAGTGACTAGAATGCTGAAAGGCAACCCTTTTCTAGGAGAAAAGGGTCCATTTTCTAACCTGCATTCTCTTTTCTTCATTAGGTATATAACTGATTCTGTTCCTGCTGTGTTTGTTGCCCTCTTACTGTTTATCCTTCCTGCTCATAAGCCCGAATTCATACCCTGGAATCCAAGCAAGTCTGATGCTGAACAGACTGAAGAAGGTATTTAAAAGAGGGATTGTAGTACTGTGAAACAGCTAACCCACTCAGCTAACAAGGCAGAAACACGCACTGGATGTTCAGGCAGTTCTTTAGAGCAGCTCACCTACCTCCCTTGTTGGGCAGGGCTGGGGCTGCTCGTGTGTGTTACCCTCACCCCGTGCAGATTTCTCAGTACTGTGCATCTGCCCAATGGTATCTTATAGAACAGGAGACAAAGTGTCTTCGCTCTCCTAAAACATGTTCTACTTTTCATTTCTCACTTCAGATACAAAAAAGCCATTTTTATCAGCCTCGCTGCTAGACTGGAATGTGGTTCAAAGGAAGATGCCCTGGAGCATTGTGCTGCTGCTGGGAGGAGGTTTTGCTTTGGCTGATGCAAGCGCAGTATGTCCTGACATCTGTTTTTCTTTGACTCAAAGGCGAACTTCCCTGGTTTGTTATCTAGTCCTGCATTACTGGGCATGCACCAAAGCCAAACCCAGTAGTGAATTTCAGAACTGGAGGGAGATCTAAATTAGCAAAAACCAAGGAGAGGTGAATGCTTGTGAGTCTTTTCCAGGAATTTTTGTTCTCTGACCAAACTTCTGTGATTTATCTTGCCTCTTGAAGACTGCCAAGTAGTTTGATATCTTCACTGTCTGGACAGTCCAGAAAAGCATCCTTTCTTATTTCTGTAATCGTCCCAATCCCAGCCTTAGCTAGAAAAGTATAGATAACATTTGTCAAATTTTCAGAACCACTTGAGGTTTGTTTAAAGGTTATATATCCTCAGACTTAAAGCAAAACCACTGCTGAAGTGGTCAGAAAGAAAAATCCTGGGCTGATGCTGTGTTCATAATTTCACAGGAAAGGGAGCTAAATTCCCAAAACAGGAAGGAATCTTGAGGCGAACCATATTGTTTCCTTTATCACTGCTAAGATGCATCTAAATCAAAGCAAGCATTAGCTATCAGTTGTGCCATACTTTGAGGAAAGTTATGTTCACATCTAGGTTCTGTGGTTAATTAGGTTTTAACCATGGGGCAAATTAAAGCTCTGGGCCTTACATTTGTCTACATACATCACACAGAAATTACTAAAGCTCCAGAGCATTAAATATGATCAAGTCATGTCCTACAAACACTTCCTACAAACATCTCCTAGAGCATTCATACAGAATCAGAACCTTCAGAAACCTTAGAAAAATGTGCCAAGAGGCTTCTGGGCCATACATTAAGTATTTGCAATGGCCTCAGAAAAAATTTCTTGTTTAGCAAGAAAACCTTAATTTTGTAACCTATGTGTGAGCAAGTATTTGGTTGCCAGAAGAATCAGAAAAGTGGGATTCAGTGTTATGTCTAGTTGGCAAGGAATTTCTTTTAGTTTTTGTGACAGATCATTGTACTTTCCTGGATGGTGTTTATATAATTCAGGACTCCTTTAGCATTATTTGACAGGAATGTTGCCTGTAACATGGCTTCCTGTTTCTGAGTCAGGGTTCTAAACCTCACTGAAACCTACATTTTTCTTGCAGAACTCTGGGCTCTCAGCTTGGCTGGGTCATCAAATGACTCCACTGGCGTCTATCCCACCATGGGCCATTGCAACAGTGATCTGCTTTATTACAGCAGTCTTCACTGAATGCACCAGCAACGTGGCCACAGCTACCCTCTTCCTGCCTGTCTTTTCATCCATGGTAAGATTGCTTCTGTCCCGTTATTCTGTCAGTTGGCAGATCAGAGTTAAACTAGGTGGCAAAGCAGTATTATATTTATTGTCTTGGATGGTGCTTCATTGTACTTAAAGGGAAGCCAGGTCATGCCTTCTGTAGGATGTGTGCCTTGGCCCTGGAGAAAGTGAAGTAACAGTCACTTTTTCACTACAGATCAGCAAACATCAGTTACCTCTGGTCATTTTGAGCCATCAGCTTAGAACTGGAAAAACACACACGCACAAAACCCAAACCAAAACAAAATCCAGCAGTTTCTGATGATGCCTTTGAATTATTCATCTTCACATTTTGTGCTAAAATACTCAAAGTGGTAGGCCTGATTATTAGAAATGTGTAATTTCTCACAGGTTTTTAAAAACAATTTTAAAACTTAGGGAAGAAAACCTGGTAAGTTTTGCTGCCTTTTCTGAGCAGAATCAAAACTGTGGCATAAAGAGAAAAATAGGTTACTTTGTTCTTTAATTAGAAAAGGACAAGCATTTTATTCTAGACTATTTCATCAAAGCAAAATTACCGCAATCAAGGTACTGAGCTATTAATGACTTAAATTGGCACTTAAGTTTTGAGTCCCACAGAGTTTATGTAAAGTCTAAGAGTGTCACTTCATGTGCCTAGTAATTATAATCCATTCCTGTGTACCCTGGAAAAAGGGTGGTTCAAGGTCAAAGAAAAGATGGTTGGATATATTTGACCAGAAATCAAAATTATACCATAGAGCAAAACAAACAACATGATAGAATCAAGCCTTGTTTTTAAGTATTGTGGGACAGGAAACAGCAGAAAGTTATGTTTAAGCACATGTGGATTTCAGAATAAAGTGTTTGTGAATTATTCTGGTGATGTAATACAAGGAAACAAAATAAGCCTATGTATCTCCATCCCAGTGGTCTGGGGTGGATTGATCCTTTACGCTTTTCTTTTTGAATACTCCCAGAGTGATAGTCTCTCCATTTCATTGCAGGCTACGTCTGTCGAGATCCACCCTTTGTATGTTATGCTGCCTGGTACTCTCAGTGCTTCATTTGCCTTCATGCTACCTGTTGCAACACCACCAAATGCAATAGTGTTTTCTTATGGCCACATCCGTGTTTTGGATATGGTAAGATAATTGCCTTCTCTCTTATCTGAAATTCTCCATTGCTTTCTTCCTGAAATATGGTGAGAGTTTAATTTTCTTTGCAGAGTTATTTCCAAAGTAACCAGGCAGCTCTTGTGGGCTTCTATGTCCCTCTCTTCTGCAGTGTTAATATTATTAGAAAAATTTGCATCTCTGAAGTAACAGTACTTTTCTCACAGGCTTTGGAAGACCTACAGACTGGCCCAAGTGAAATGAAAAACTGACAAGTCATAAGTCTCTGAAACCTGAAGGGTTCAAGTGCAGGCATGCCCTGCAGTGTTCTGGGGCTTTGGCGAGGGTCTAAAGCCTTGTCTCCACTGGAGCTGAAAGCAGAAGGTAGCAATCAGTAGCCCTTGGCTCTGGTCCTCTGATTTTCTGCCAGACCACACAGGGCAGGTTCTGGGTGGAACACACAAACATTACTGGTTTTCTAACTGGGTACTTGAAGAGGGCATAAGCTGTTCTCTAACTAATAAGAATGACTTGCCACACATGCCTTAAAGCTCCTAGACTGGTTATATACATAGCAGAGTGCTCAAAGACATTGCACAGTGTGTTCCCTGATATCTCCACCTAAGCAAGAGCAGAAGGCAGGGGATACAATGGGTATTTCTGTGATTTATTTGACCATCTTTCTTGTGTATATACAAGTAGGTCTTGCTGCAGTTTGCTGTGCTGGTGTTTGGGTGTTGCTGGTTTGGACTTGCTGTGCTGGTGTTTGATTACTGTTGTTGGTTTGGATTTTTTTCCTCACAGGTTAGAACTGGAATAGTGATGAACATCATTGGAGTCTGCTGTGTCACACTGGCCATCAACACATGGGGAAGACCTATGTTTGGGCTGGACACATTCCCAACCTGGGCAAACACCACAACAAACCAGTGAGCTGTGAAGAATTTGTGTGTTAAACAAGGAAAGTACCCTTAGTACTCCCTATTGCCTAAAGTCCTGTATGGAGTCTCATCACCACTTCAGATCCAGTGTTAGGTGTTTGCTGCCTTCCAGCAGTCACACATCAGTTCAGGTTTGAACCAACCCAATCTCACTCCAGTTGTGCTGGAGCCAAAAGTGTTTGCAATTATACAGCCTCATGCGTTGGGATCATAAGTACAATCAAATGGTCTGTTATACCTCCAATCAAGGTCAAGAATTAGGATTTAGCAGGCTTTGGATAAAGAGAGGGGAGACTGTTGTATCAAATGGTGTGAACTATTGTATCACTGGTATGTTCTTGTAAATCATTAACATTGAACATTGCACTCAGGCAGAGGCAGAATGTTCCTTACCTATTCCTTGTATCTACAAGTCAGCAACTGTACAGAAGAATCCCTGTTATCACTTGTCTAGTGAAGAAGGGGTACAAGATGTTAAACTATGTTATGTTTTAGTTGGGCCTCAGCCATATGGTGGGATCCTTCCAAATGAACTTCCAACACACTTTCTCTTGCCTTGTTTTCACTCCCAAGTCTCACTGCATTTAGGCACCTTTACTGAGGGTTGAGATAACGTAATTCCATGGTGATCATGATTCAGTTGGTATCTCGGACAATGATGCACTAAGGCTGGCTCTGTCTTTCTTGCTCTGTGGCAATTAGAGGGCTGGGAGCGTTTCCCTCAATCACAGGTGGGATTTCACATGCCAACCAGTGTTTTCTGAGTGCCAGCCTGGAGATGACCAGTGGCTCATAGGACTTCACACCTATTGCAGAAGTTCCTGAATTAGCCCCTGATGTGCTTTATTAATTAACTCTGGAATTTTTGAGTGAAGTCAAGACATGAGAAGGGCTCTAACTGATGACCTGGGGAAAATTTAGAAGGCCAGATTTTAGTGCTTGTGCTGACTGACAGCAGTGGGAGTTGCCTTGTGTACTTTGGAATTCATGTCTTGTGAGAAAAGTAGTTCGTAACCTATTTATGCTGTTTCTGTTGCAGAAGTAGTCTACAGAATGATTGGTGTTGGGCTGAGTGTGTTTTGTCAGTGGTACACAGATGCTTTTCCTTTAGCTCTGGGGATGGAGGTGGGAGGAGGTAAAGCAGTTTCTTACTGTAGGTCTTACAGAAAGATCTGTGAGTATGACCTGGGATTTGCTCCCAGACTTACTGTGTATCCCCGTGCAAGTCAATTCACCTCTTTTTGCCTATTTCTCCTCCTAAAGAAGATGTTATGGAACCTATCTTTCTCACCAAGATGTCGTGAGGACATAAGGGTCAAATTCTGCATAGTGATTTCCCATCTCATGATAATGGGTGCAAGGTGTTAAGTTATAGAATCATAGAATTTTGTGTAGAAGATCTGGCATATAGCGTAGTATTCTGTGTAGGATATTCAGTAGTTATGTTATTAATGTGAATTTTCTTTATGGAACTGGAAAAATACATTTTTATCTAGAAGTGGGGGAAATATTTATTCACAAAATGACCAGGTGCTTTTTTGAGCAGAAAACCACTTCAAGAATTGATTTCTGTGCCTTTATCTTTTGTGCTCTTTCACGGTGCTAAGCACCATAAACTGTCTGCTGAATGTTGTTCCCGAGTGCCCCCAATGGCTCCCTGTCTTCCCAGCTGGCTGAATGCAGTGCAGCCTCACACTTCTTCCAGGGAGCACTGGAGCATGTGGATAAACACACTTCCACTTGCAGGGTCTATCTAAGGAAGAGGCATTTCTAGTGCCAAGAATTGGCTTGCTCACAGATACTTGTCACCACCTGGAATACCACAGTATTTTTTCGAAGAAAGTGAAACCAGGAACATTTGAGCACCTTCTGTCCTTTGGCTGTCACCACTTAATGCTGATTTGCATCTCTAGGTATCTGAATGCATTTGAGAAAAGGACTTTCTCTGCTTTCTGATGGACTTCACAGTGTGAGAGCATGTTATTTTTGCCAGATACATGGTACTTGCTCTGCTGTCTGATAAGTAAGATACAGGGGAGCTTGCATGGGTAGATGATACTGAGCTTGGCTATCTCAGTTCATGCAGACCAAAACTCCTCTAAAACTGGTTCCAACTAAAAGCTGTAGGACAGACACTTCACTGTCCTGTTTGCAGAAAAGAATGTTCTGAAAGTTTCTTGAAGGGGAGAAATTGCCCTCACCTCAGGTAGTGAAGAGCTTCACTCTGATGCTGGACAAGAAGGAAGCAAACACTATTTTCATCAACAGTCACACAGGGTGATTTGTGGTCAGGAGTGCTGGGCCGGGGGAAGTGTGCTTGTGGGGTAATAAAGAGTGTTGGGTTTATTGTAACCGTGAAGTACTGGATGCGTCACCCCTCTGTACTTTAATAGCAGTTTCTTTTTGGGACACTTTTATGACATCCCGTGATTGAGTCATATTTCATTTAAATGGGTGGGTTGCATAATTAGAGCCTGGCAAATAAAAACTTTCTAGAACAGTCCCTCCTCCTGTGTAACATAGTGGACCACTTATTTCTGCATTAGCTTCCACTGTAGCACCGTGTTGCCCCAGTAAGATCCAGGAAGGTACATGCCGTAGTGAATAATGCAAAGCAGAGATTTAGACACCACTCTTAAGTGTCTTCAGACCTGAATATCAGTGGTTTCTCTTCTTTCATAGTGATAACTCAAGTTTGCATCTCTGAACATGCTCAGGTGGGACCAAATCAGGTGGCATACCCTATGAACTGTCTCATTCATTTCAGAATAAAGGATTATAAGAATCCTAAGAAACCCAACCAGTTTCTAAGATTTAATGTTGTACAAACTTTCCAATATAACAGGAGGCACAAATAGACTTTTCTTCAGCATCAAGCATGTATGGTGTCCTGTTCCAGTGTCCTGAGTAAATACATGTTACTTACTGTGGATAATCCAAGGACAATTGTTTTGTGAGTAGATCTGGTTTGCAGCCCCTTCAGCTGCAGGACAAGCATCATGATAGAAACTTACCAGTCATGGCATTTATTTTGTTGCTCATCAAAGGATTATTGTTTTAGATGCAGAAGTTGTGATGGTCCTAAGGCAGTGGCTTGAAAGAATCCGCCTGCCCTGCACTTTAAAACGAGCACCCCCAGCACCCAGCACAGAAACCACGGGAAGATCCTCAGTGTTGGCTTTGTCAGGGTGGGTTATTCAGCCACCCTGAGTGAGCAAACCGTTCCCATTTTACCATATGAGGGCAGAGTGTGATTCCTTGTGGTCAGTAAGTCTGTCAGCTGGCCAGCTGGCAGCACAGCTGGCAGTGCCACCTCTAAGGAGCTAAATTAATGCTTTCTTACTTTCTGCCCACTCTCTATGGATCCTTGGCCTTTCCTTTCTTCTCTCAAAATACCAATTTACCAAAATACCAAATTGCTAATGCCGTTTCTGCAAATATTGGTCAAACCTGCAGTGTTGTCATCTGGGCTGCCGTTGCACAGGGTTCCTGCCTGGTCATGTTGCAAACTTGCTCCCACAGTGCACTAGTGCTTGGGGATGGTCTCACAATCGTGAATGAGTTCATGAATGACCAAACTACAAGAAAACACACAAAGGGAGGACAGATGTATTTCTCATGTGTTGAACATGTATTGAACATCTAGATCTAAGAAACAGAGAAGAAAACCCTTTCAGCATTCTCTATATGATCAGAAGTCCCTAAGCTGAAGAGCAGTTCAGATTTTTTGGTGTTGTCCACTGAGTTCAGTGCAGTGGGTAGAGCATTCCATCTGAGTTCTGATCTCACTTGAACTCAGTCTTTGGCTTATTCAGCCTTTGTTTTCCAGCTCAGGTGTGTTGCCACTTGAAATAGCAATAAGCTGGTTGTAGCCAAACCCAACACTTGCTGACAAAGTTGGAATTGGACAGATGGTGAAAATCAGCCCAGAAAAAGAAATAGATCACTGAATCAGTCCTAACTAAAATGCAGCAGCAGTTTTTTTACGTAGCACCTCTTCCTTTTTACTAATAACATATCGTGTATCTACTTCACATCTTTTTTTTCCTCCCAAGTGTCTGTGCTAAATACATGAGGAAGTGGGTGGTACTGAATCCTGAGCCCTTGGATCAAGTGACAGTGTTTTCACAATGTTTTCCAGTATGGGTGAATAAGCATGTGACTTTAGACAAGTCTGATCAATTTCTTTGTGCCATTGAGAGGTTTTCAAGCTTCTGTACCTTGCACCACAAGGCCACCAGTCTGCTGCAATAGAGTTGTTGGCCTCAGGATTTGTCTGCATGGTTTAATGGCAAGGTGCTGATTCTCCTCTGCCCAGAACCATCCCAGTGGCAGCTCTTCAGTGTCAGATCAGACCTTCCTCTTTTTGTATCTTTGCTGGCCCCTGTGTGAAAGATCCGTGGCATAGAGAGGGCTTGCCATGCACTGCAGAGTGCCTCTGCTTGGCACAGAAATTCTGGGAGAAGTACAGCCCTTACCATTGAGAGCACAGAGTAAAGGTAAGCATTACCATGCTGCCCTGAGGTGATCGAGGACTGCTTAATACAACGTTTGGTAGTTATTTAAAAACAGAGCTGACTATACTGAAACTATTTTTTGCCTATTTAGGTTTTTCGGGAGCCCTTAGTCAGTAGTTCCCGTTCATTACGGTGTAAGTGTAGATTTACATTTATTGTAGAGTCTGGCCATAAGAAAGAGACTGTTTCTTCTGTCAGAGACAATATGTTATCCTTCCCCAGTTTACTTCATTGCTTTATGTACCCACACAAATAATTTCCCAGTCTTATTTATTACATGGCACTTCAATGAGTTTTCGTAAGCTGTTTCAGGCTAGAGTGTGAGCCTCATTACAACGTTCATAAAACATTTTTTATAGAAAAACCATTGTCTTGAAAGAACTGAATGTTCCAGATACTAAATCGAATTTATTGTAGTTTCCTTTGTGAGCTATTCTTTGAGAACAATAACTTGGGTTGGGTCTTAGCAAATATTTTAGAAAGCCAGCTGAAGATCAAATTTCTACCAGAAACAAAGTTAACACAGTCTTTCAATTAAGGAATGATTATTCTGGAGGAAATTTCTATTTTACTTCAATATTTTGCCTTGGCTATACAGTCAGAAATCAGAAACATAGGAATGTATATTGATCCTGACAAATGGCTGATTTCAAATTCCCCTGCTGTCCAGATGTCCTAATAGAAGCCCTCACATATTTTTAACTAACTTATTAATGAAAAATACAAAATGCTTTCTGACACATGAAATTTAATCTTGACTTTATCTTTAATTCTAGTTTTTGTCTGAAGCTGGAGGAGTACCACAGTCACAGAAGTACGTGTGCCAGTGCCTTCAAGAAACCAGTCTTTTTACACTATTTCACCCAATTTGCAGCTCGCTTGAATGGTGTTTGGCATCTGCAGATGAAGTGGTTCCACCATGACTGTTACTGGCTGCCTCCTGAAATGCATATTACCTGCCAGTTTCTTGACCTCAAAAAAGAAAACTTAGTGAAGAGTTAAGCCTTTAATTAAATATGTTCTGACAATTGTTTTAGTCACTGAAAACTATGATCTTGTTTCTATTGAATTACAATTATAGCATTGGAGTAAAAAAATTGCAGACTTTGCGGTGGCTTCTTATAAATATAACATAATGCGTACTCTGCTCTCTGTTATTTAACCATATTTTAAGCATATTTTAAGCTCCAATTTACAGAAGCTGTCTTGCTTTCTGTGGGTAAAATATTGTCAAATGTTGTCCATGTTAATATCAGTAGGCATTCTATTCCAAAGCAGTGGGTAAATGGGTGAACAAGAGGGGATGTCTTGGGTTTCATGCACTGGTGTAAAACACTTCCCTGTTTCATCTCACTTGATCAGCTTTCAGTGATGAAATTGCTGGACCTTCTTTTCTCTCTGGTGCAAATGCACTGCACTGTGGTGTCACAGAGGAATCCTTTGCAGCATTTCACTTGGTCAGTGTTTACCTTCAACAGCATGCTAGACAAGACTTTATTTCCTCTTGTGTCTCATAAAACCTTGGTGACTTCAGGTCTCAGAAGTGGCTCCATTTAAGAGCTGTATATCTATGCCAGTTCTGATGAGTTAAGATAAACTTACTGTCCTAAACTGTCACATTTCTAGGCAGGCAACAGCAATGATAGCAGTCTAGTCTCTATGAATGGAGAAACTGAGGCAGCAATGTCATCCTGGTTCTATGACAAGAAGACAAATTCGTGGGTATTAACACATATCCTACAACTTTGGCTCACCTGACATTGAAAAACAAAAAAACAAATTCAAACTTGTCTTAGAGAATGTTCTCAGTCAGTATACTAAAATCCTGATTTTCAATTTTGTTCCTAGTTTTGATGGACAAGAATTGAGATGTTTGATTTAACTCTGGCAAACCTACATAGTAATTTTTTTTGACCAATCCTTTTTTTGGCATTCTCTCCTCTGAAGTTACTGTTGGGAGAGAAATCCTGCTCTGGAATAGCAATGCAGACACGTGGGATCTATTTGATCTCTTCTTTTAGCCCAAAGTCTGTGTTTACAGGGGAGTGACTTATGTTTTGATACAGTAATAGTAGTATTCCACAACCACTAAAATGTTGTCTAAAAAAGCAACCTTTTTTATTAAGAAAAAACTATGCATGGATCCTTTTTATATGTTTTTTGTAATCCAATTCCCAAGGAAAAAAAAATCATACTGCATAGGAAAAGATAGTATTATAGAAAATTGCTAAGATGGATGCCAAAAGTACTTCAACAAAGGAAAAGAGAAAAAAATTAAACAACAAAAAAGGAATACATTTGAAGGGTTTGAGGTAAGTCTGTAAAGATTGCTTCCACTTGCTGCTGCTCACTCATGGAGCATTTGCTTATTAATAGTTTTACTCTGAGACAACTGTGTTTTAATTAATGAAGAATTAAGTGCAGAGGTTGACAGAAGTCTCCTTGGCTGACTGCAAAGTCACTATGAGAAACAAAATAAAGCCCAAAGCTCCAAACTTTGTCCAATATCCAATATTTACCATTAAACTTCAAATATAATTTAATATTTTAGGGTTGATTCTCTCCACTTCTTTTTGTTCTGGAAGCAGTGAACAGTGGCTTTATCTAGTACAAATCTAAAATGAATGTTCTGCAAATACAAAGAAAACTTCATCCTCTTTTTATCCTTCCCAGCTCAAGAGTTACCTGGGGAAAAAAGCCTGGAACATTGACCCCAAAGCCACATTCTAATGGCTCTGGGACTGACTGGCCTCTGTGGCAGACGGACAAAACGCTACCCTTGTTGTTCATGTTCGGGAAGAGTTGTAGGAGCTGGAGTCCCAGCAATGTCACTCTCTACTTGCACGGGGTCCCCCTGGTACAAGCAGCGCGTCGGACTGGGGTTTTTTTCCCCTCAGATGGTGAAACTCTGCAGGGCTGGAGGCTGCCGAGTGACGTCGTCCGGACAAAGTGATTGATGTAAAACTGATTGTTAGTCGTTTAAAAATACATTGGCTTGTACTTTAATGATTTCTGAATTTTTGGAGATTGCCATGAGCTGCAGCAGAGCACCGTGAGAAAGAAGGAATTTGTACAGTGCCATCTTCAGTGTGGGGTTTATTTGGATATTGGGATCTCTGAATAATCTTTCCAAGAGCAGCTACTCGATGGCCCGCTGCTGTAACCCAGCAGGAGCTGCTCCCTCACCGGCAGGAGTGATGGAATGGTGTCAGCTGTGCTCAGCTCCCAACACCAGAGTGTTTGCAGGCTGCTCTGCAGGGCAGGTACGACGGAAGTGCTCCGACCGGTGCGCGGCTCTGGCGAGACTCGAGGGGTCGGGAAACCCAACCCTTAAAATGACCCGCACTTGTTCAAGGGGCGCCGTGTCAGTGCCTAGGGACGAGTGCGAAGGCACACGGCCGGGAACAGGAACGGGAACGAACGGCGGCTGCAAGAGCCTCCTCCACCGCAGGAACGACGCTACACAGCCGGA